>ML682007.1:1345869-1484812 GCA_007922195.1 Podocnemis expansa
GGGGGGAGCTGTCCGCGGTGCTGAAGCCGGCCCTGGGCTGAGAAAGGCCCGCGGCGCGGCGCGGCGCGGCTCCGCTCTCCCGGCGCGGCGCGGCGCGGCGCGGTTCGGCTCGGTTCGGCGCGGCGCGGCGCGCAGGAAGCTATCCGCCGTGCCGGTGCCGGTGCCGGAGCGGGGCCGCGGCGGGGCGGACAAAGCGCGCTACGCACCTGCTCGGCGGCCGCTGCGGCGTCTAAGGCCACGGCCCGGCTCCGGCTCCGGCTCCCGGCCCAGCACAGGGGCTGCTAAAAATAGCCGCCCCCCGCCCGGCTGGCTGCACGGCCCGGGGCGGGAGGGGAGGAGGCCGGGCAGGCGCAGCCCGTGGATGGCGAGCGGCGGCGCCGGTGTCCCGGGGGCGGGGCGGGGGCGGGGGCGGGGCGGGCTGAAGTTTGCTCCGCGGCCCGAGGAGCGGCTCCCCCAGGCTGAGCCCCAGGGCAGCCGGGGCGGCCAGGCGGGGTGGGGGACGCGGAGCTGCCCCCGCTGCCCTCTTCCCCTGAGCCCCTTTGGCAGGGTCAGGAGAAGGATGGGGGGGGGCTCAGCTGGCATTAATACATGCTCCTCAATCAGCGGGTAACAGGCTTTGATCCCGAGTGTCTTTGGATCACCAGCTGGGCAAATCGAGGTGGGAAGAGCAGACCTTAGACCAGGGTCACAAACACGAGGCCCGTAGGCCACATGCGGCCCCTAAAGCCGTTTCCTGTGGCCGCGATGACACAATTGTTACCGATATTTGCAATATCATTGTATGCAAAGGTTTCAGTGGTGCGGCCTTCAGGCTCATGTACGAGTCCTCATGTGGCCCTCATGGTGATTTGAGTTTGAGACCCCTGCCTTAGACTGGTGGCCAGGTTGTGATCAGCCACTCTGACCCCCTGCCCAACGCTGGCCTGAGAAGCCACCCACGTCCTTCCTAGAGCAGATCTGACACAAAGCAGCCAGGCTCCCTGTGAGATGGTGAGGAGTGGACACTCCACCATGACCTTGGGTAAGTTGTTTCAATGGTTAATGACACTCACCAGTCTTGTTTGCTGTTGGGTTATTTTGTGATTGCTACTAGTCTGTCCAAAGCCCACTTTCTCAAGGGTGGCTGATGTTATGACTAAAACATCAGTGGCAAAACGCCCACTGCCAGATTGATTTATCCTGTTCAGTTAATCAACAGTGAAGACCCACTCACTTGATCCAGAAGTTGATCTGTTAGAACAACCTTCAGAAAAGGCACAGTGCTGCATTGACAGGTACGCCTTTCCTGTTGGCACAGTAGCGGAGGCAGCACGTAGAACAGAAGTTAGGAAGCTGACATAAGTAAAGTTACCCTTCATTGCCCCCTTCTAGCCCAGCTGCTCTCCACTGCCCCTCTCTAGCCCTTTGTGCATAACTCTCATCAACTGTTGCCGAGTTTGCCAGTCACTATGGACCAGGCCTGATTCAATGCAGTTCTTCACAGTGTTGTTATTGATAGGTCCATGTCTGCACCCAGAATAAAACCCTCTCTTCTGGTCTTCAACTAATCCCCCAGCTTTGCCATGCTGATCGTCAGAAGCAAGTGCCCACAGCTCAGGACTTGCCAACTCAAAGCAGCACCAGGCCCTACTAGAACAACAGATTCAACATCTGCAGCCACATCTCCACTGCTACAGTGGTCAAGCCTCCCCATAACATGCCTTTCAAGGTCCATGGGCCTACATGCTGGTTATGACAGGTGATGTACCTCCTCTGGGGCATCAAATGCCTCTATAGCAGCTGTGTGCAATCACTGGATTCCTGAACGAACTCACATGGAGCAACGATAACAGACCATCATGCTCGCACCCATGTGCGAGCCCTTTACACAAAGCCATCACTCCCCAGCTGCTCTTTCAGCTCTTGGGCTCAAAGGAGACCTGCACAGCACCTTCAAAAGGTGAGCCTGGGATTTCAATTCATAACTCTGGTAGACACCAGCAACCCTGGGCTTCACAGGGACACAGCAGGGTGGCATGTTACAAATGAGCCAATAAACCAGGCTACCTTCAATGCCCTTTTTAGCCCTTTGTTCATAACAGTCTAACCCACAATTGCCCACTTCACTGCAAATGAGTACTTCCAGCATGCACATCCTCTTTGCTGAACAGTCTGTCTGTCTGTCCCTCCTTGTGTTGAGCTTAGCTCAGATGCCTCCTTTTTTCCTCAGTCCTGAACAAGAGCTGAGCTCTGAGTAGCTCAAACGCTTGTAGCTTCTGCCAGCAGAAGCTGGTGCAATAAAAGAGATCCACTTAGCCACTTTGCCTCTAGTAAGATGGTGACAGTTTATTTAAACTAGGTCCTGGGTAACTCTGACTTTACTAGTGTCGTCATCTCACCTTTCTGTGGCCTCTCAGCAACCGGCTCTGCAGACAACTCTTAAGCAAGATTAGAAGCAAACGTTGAGATTCCCTTGTGGTAAAACTTCACAGGACCTCTACTATCAAGAAGGGGAGAAGATTTTGACTTCAAGAACTTATGGGTTCATCTTCTTAGCATCCTTCAGAGGGAAAATGGAAGGCTTTTTTCTTCAAAACCAGAAACTGTTTAAGAGACAGCTGCTGCCACCTTTACTCATGCAGAGTCACTCTGTTCTAGGTGAGTAATCCCCTGAAATGGATGGGGCTACTCAAGAAGGCAGGCACAGCTCACGGTGAGTAGGAGGTGCAGAACGTGACCCCACGAGATTACAGGCTGAGATGCAATACTGAGAAATATATTCAGAAACAAAATCCTCTTTTCTTCACCCCTTAAGGCTAGCATTAGGAGCCAGCATTTCCTTTGCTACACGTTATGATCTTGCTAATGGCTAAACAAGAGTGAGAAGCAAAAGTCCTGGCATAGCTTATAAGGGGGCCATTGAGTAACATGCTACAGGCTGGCACAGGCATCTCAACAGGCTTTTGCTTCAGTAGGAAGGACAATGACACAGCACGGCAGAGCAGAGATGAGTAAAGAAGACCAGCACTAACTACCTGGTCTGCTGGTGTCCACAGTGTGACACCAAGAACTGGACCAAGTTGGGAACTGGGAACCCAAGTTTTAAACACTTGAAACAAGGCTTTAGAGCAAGGGTCTTGAACTCAGATCACCGCAAGGGCCACATGAGGACAAGTGAAGGGCTGCATGAGGACTAGTATGTTAACCTGAGGGCTGCACCACTGAAACCATTTCATAGAAAGAGATAGCAGTAACGCTAACATCATTGCAGGCCGCAGGAAATAGTCCCTGGGCCGCATGCAGGCCGTAAAGCTGAGTGTTTGAGACCCCTTGCTTTAGAGTCAGGCCAGCCCAGGATGGTGTCATAACTCACAGGCAGTCAATGGAGAGTTTCTAGGTGTGGAAAGCAATGGATCAAAGCCACCAGTCACTCTGCAATATCAGACACTGCTTTGTCTCTGGCAGGTATTTTGATCTCACTTATTAGAGCTATTACATTATTACTGCCTCCTGCCCCACATGTAAAGCAGAGCCTGTTGTGCACACACATGGCATGAGAGTCCCTGCCTGGCCAGCTCACATTCTAATCAGATGAGACAGACTGGGGAAAGCACAGCCACCCTATTTCATAGCTGGAGCACTGGGTGCCACTCTCCATTCTGGTAACTGCTCACCTTTGGGAGGAAGAGATTCCAAAACTGGTTTAGTGAGGAAGGCCCTGTCCACGCTCCCACTCATGTCAGGTTAACAACAGATGGTGCTCAGGAGTCAAAGCAAGCCATCTGCCCGGGCGACATAGCTCACACTGACCTAAGCACTGGGTCAACACTCATTGGGAAGGGAGGGGGACAACCAGGAATGCAACCAGATTTCCTGAGCCCCAGTCCTGTGTGTTAGCATGGTGCCAGCCTTCCTCTGCTTTGGCTCATCTTTTGAGGACAGTATCACAGCGGTGGAGGGGAAACGGTGCTGGACTTGGGGAGGGTCTGCCTCAAGGGGTGAGGCATTCAGCCTGTGCTGGCTGGACTGAAGGTGCTTATTCATTGCACCGATTGCTAGATTATAAACTCTCTGGGACATGGCTGTGCTCTGAGATTGGAGAGCACCCTGCTGGCTAGGGGAAAGTGTGACCAGGATGAAAATTCAGAGTGTGAGTCCCAGGACCAGACAGCAAAGAATTGAGCCCATCCAGCAACCCTTGAGTAGAAACTCCAGCCTGGTAGCATGCGTTTCAGCAGGGGATGAAGCAGTTTGAGGGTAGCACAAAGAGGCTGTGCTGTTTTGGCCACAGAGTGATGCCAGGGCTGGGCAGCCTGTGTTAGTCCAATGTGAGATTGCGTGGTCCATTCGCATTCTGGGCCAGAAGACAATTCCTCATCATGTTGGAGTTGTCGGCTGTTATATGTCATAGCTGGCATCTCAGCAGTGGCAATAACATCAGTGTTTAGCGTGTGGTTGTAGTCTTGCCATGTGTGATGGAGCAGTAATGGAGCTGATGGAATTAATCTGTTGTGAGAACCGCTCTGGTCCACCCAGCTTCTAGAGTCAGCAAACAGCTGAGGACACATGTGGGCAGGTCATCCATCCCAAGGGGGCAGGCGCATTTCAATCAAACAAGGCCACTGGATGGGAAAGGGGCAATGTAATCCAGGCTGTAGCTGGGAGAGTACTGTTCAGTTACCAACCACTTTCCCTTCTCAGCACTCTGCTGCCTGGTGTGCCAGCAGTGAGATTACTGGTAGTTGATGTTTCTGCAACACACAGGCACAAATGCAGTGTCACTGAAGACCTGCAGGTCTTCTGCACAACATGGGACTGGAACTCCAGCAATCTGGGTTTTATTCCTGGTTTTGCCACAGACCTTTGGGGAAGTTGCCTCATCTCTTTCCACTCCAATTCCCCATCTGCAAAACCGGGGAGGTAGCGTGCCCTGCCTCACTGGGGTGTTGGGAGAATGAATTTGTTAAGGTTTGCAGGGTGCTCAGTTACTGTGCTGATAGGAGTCAGGGGAGCACTGAGGTGAATACTGTCAGTGGGAGACTTTGATTTCACAGACATGGGGAAGGCCTTGCAAAACAGCATTGTAATGAGAGGGTCTGATTTCTAGTAGTGGTCCTGGGAAAACACCCTGTCTGTCCACCTCTGCTAACATCTCATCCAGCTGCTCTTGGAGCCCTGCAGGGATGGTGCAGGATGGAATGGGAGCTGAAGAAATGAATCGCCATCAGTGCTGAGGCAGCAAAACTTGGATGCAAGTACAGGAATGTTCTCATCAATGCAGGAAGGGCCTGGGCCTTAGAGCTGGTAGGAATGTTACTCATAAATTTCTGCAGCGTAGGCACTGCCAAGAGCCAAGTGAGCAGCACTGACTTCTTGAAACCCATGTTTTATTTATTATGACATTCAACATGCAGATTAACTTTCTCTGCTTTGTTTTCTTAGGGGGTCACCAGTGGCTTTGAAGAAAGCCCTTCAGCAGAGGTGGTGGAAATGAGGCAAAGCTCTGAGTTCTGTCTTTTAATATAGCATGACTCAATATTCCCAGGATTTTCCTCTACCCCTGTCTTCCACAGATAGTGTATCCTGGAAGGACTATTTGCCCTTTTTCTCTGGAAGTGGAAGAAGACTGTTGTGTCACACACACACTGTGGAATCAGATCCTGGCCCCTTTTACACGGATCATTACCTTTCCTCCTCCTGGGTGCGCCACTGTGCTGTTGGAGCACTTGATCCTTCAGCAGAACCTCTCTGTAATGCACATCCAACCAGTGGGATGATATGTGCATATAGCAAACAAAGGCCATGCCCCACTAAGAATGACTGTGCCCATGTGTGCTGATTCTAACCAATCTCTGACCAAGCCCAGTGTGCAAGGGAAATGTTCCAGCTATTTTTATTTAAATTGACTCATGCATTGTATGAATAAAGCAACTAACCAAAAAAAAGGAACCCATTGTGAACATAATTACCACCGGCTGCTGTCTGCCTGTGCAGAAATGGGAGACAGGATATTCTAGGATGGCAGCACCGGGCGTTTCCTTTCTTTTCTTGACTGCTTTGGGGAGGGTCTGCTCTCTTGCTTGGCAATGTCATACAAGCTGTTCATATCAACTGCGGTGAAGTCACTGAGAAACACAATACCCATTTCTGTAGCCTCCTTTACCAGAGGGGTGCAAAGACCAAGGAAGCTGGTATTTTTAGCTCCATTTTACAGGTGAAGGAGTTGAGGCACAGAATGGCTGAAGGCGTTACCATCTGGGAGCACAGCTGCTGGCATCTGTGTGATCATATCACTATTCCCTAGCATGGGAACAGAACCACCACCCTGGCCATAACAAAGCAGATGGGCATCTCCAATGATAGCAGAGCACTGGAGTAATTCAAGAGCCTTCTCGCATTACCCACCTGTGCTGAACGATTTACTCCAGATCATGCTGGGTACTGGAGGGAAAGTCCAGGTCTTAACTTGTAACTCCCCACTCTAGGAAGTTAGCAGTAGCCTCTTTGCTTCAGTGGAGACATTTGTGCCCCTTCCTTGCTTGTCTCTACTTTGCTCCTATACAGATAAATGTAGTCATGTCACCTTGACTGCAGTAGCTTTAAAACCATGGAAATACTGGCTGAAGCATGTCTCTCTTTCCAGCTAGAAGAGGATGCTCTGATTGAAACATCCACATTTGGCTACCAATCCAGCAAAGACTCTTTAAGCAGGTGCTTAGCTTTAGTCTTGGGTCTCAAGCACATGCTGAAGTGTACTTCTGAGCTGGGGGGGGGGTGGGTCTCCTCTGTGCTGCGGTTTGTCCTGGGAATGCAGGGAGGAACAGTGGTGACAAAAACACAGCAAAACAAAATGCCACTCCTGCCGCTCTACATCTCAGCAGCGGGCTGTGTGTACAAATTGCTGCTGACCTGTGAAGGGCGATCAATAATCGTCTTTCGCGGTAGTCTTTAGCCTGCTAATGGGAGCCACTGGCTCTTTCATTTCTCTTTGTGGAGTGGAATTAGCAGGAACAGTCATTCAGATTCATAGTCTGAAGAGTTTTCTGCTTCTCACTCGCCTTTTCATTTACAATGTTATTATCTGCAATAGCTGGTGGGTTCAAGACCAGCATTCATAGCCTGCCGTGCAGAAGGCAGGAGGGTTTCTGACTGTGGAGGTGACTGTGGGGCTCATGTTCTACACCCCACAGCTTAACAACTTCCCAAGCAGGAATCCCTGGCTCAGTTTAAGGTGACTGGCAGATTCTGCTCAGCACTGGCCCATGGCTAGAGCAGCCGTGGGTGTTTGTAAAGAAATACTGAGGAGCAAAGGTCATGAGGCTTGTGGCTTATGGGAAATTTGCTACCTGCCTAGACTGGTTGCCTCTTTCCCACTTCATCCGGGATGAAGGTGCTGTGTTGATATGTATGTGAAGCTGATAAATGCTGCTCAGCTCAGCATCTGCCTGAACCTCCCAGGCCCTGCCACAGTCATCTAATAACAGCCATGCTGGGTCAGACCAATGACCCATTAGCCCAGTAGCCTGTCTGCCAAGAGTGGGCAGTGTTAGCGGCTTCCAAGGGAGTGAACAGAACAGGGCTGATGATGGACTCCTAGCAGTCAGAGGGCACCAGGAAGCCCTTTGCTAGACGCTCTGGCTTGGCTTGATGTGGGTTGTTAGCCTTCAACAGGTGAACTGGGAGGGGAGCCCAGGGCATGTTTCTGGCATATTTGCCTGTTTAATTTTGACTCTGCAGCACTGTCTAAGAACACACCACTGAGCACTGGCTGGGAGGGTACCAATAGCTTTGCAGTTGAGGTGTGTCCTGGCCAAATGCTCTGCATTATCAAGGAAAGCATCTTCCAGGTGAATGGCTTCTTCACTGTGCACTAAACATTATGAGGCAGGGCATACATGACTCCAGCAGGGGTGCTCTTGCAACTGATGCTTAGGAAGAGGCTCCTGGGCAGGAGGCTCAGGGGATCAGGATGTGGAGCTGTGGACCAGTGCACCTGAAGGCTGCCGAATCCACACTAGCCCAGGTGGACAGTGAGAGCAAGAGATGTCTGGGGACTGTCAGATGGGTGGAAGTGGAATAAATTGCTCCAGCCCAGCTCCCCCAGGATGGGCACCTGGAGCTGAAAGCCACAGCCACAACCAGTATTGACCGGCACCTTCATGGGCAGGCTGGGCAGAACATCAAGGAATGAGTGGACCATGGGGACTCATTTCAACACTGCAGACGCAAAGCTGGAGCACATGAGCTGGGTGGCAGGGGAAAGGGGCCTAGCTGTTACCCAGCCCATAGCTAGGCTGCAGATAAGTATTGGGCATGGTTAGCTAGGCTGGCTGGACTCATACCAGCAATAAATTCACCCAAGTTCAATCTGCTATCCTGTCTGACCTTTGCTTTAGTGCTTGGGACCTATCCAGCCTCATGAAGCCTCGGAGCGCAGCTGCCTTACTGAGAATATCTCTGTTGTCGCAGGTGTGCAATGCCAGGGGGGTGGGGTGGAGCCCAGGAGAGAGGGAGATGCTACCAGCCTGCCATTTAAAATGGCTTGGGACTCAGCTGGCTCCAGGATTTTTCTAGTAGCAGCAGTGGGAGGAAAGAGAGAATGAAGCAAGGACTAAAAGTGCCTGAGTGGAGTGTAAGAAAGAAGCTATTTAAATATTATCTCTGCAGCCTAGCACTTGTGCAATGGGGCCTTTATTAGAAAAGGACAGACAGACGAAATTAGCCAGTCCCTTTAGGCTGATGAGCTTCTAATGATCACATGGCATGAAAACCTTGCAGGAGAAAAAGACTTGTTCAAAGTGAAAGGACAGATTGTGGGGAGCACCTGACGTGACAGCAGGAGCCCAGGGGTATCACAGGTTTGCTGGGCACTGCAGAGGGAATTTTTAAGTACCTCCTTTCCCAGGCATGATGGCTTGGCCATGCAGATTGCAGCACCTGGAGAGGCCGTGACCATGCAAGTTGGCTCCTGGCAGGTCACGAAGAGCCATACTGTGTGAGATCTATGTATCCAGTTCTCCATGCACTCAGCATGCAGCATTTCTGTGGCATGGATGTGGAAAGGGCAGACAGCATGAGAAGAGGCAAGGGAAGAGAAAGGAGAAGGAGGCAGGAGAAACATGGGCAAAGCCCACTTGGGATCCCATGAGCTCTGAGTTTCATGCCCAGGGCTGGGATCAGAGAGGAATATGATTGCTGTTACCACCATGTTTTCATCTGCTTTTCAGTCAGGGACTTCTGCTCAGACTCACTGCACAGCAGTAAGGCCAGCCCTAGCCAGGGCCAAGAGCAGGGCTGGCTAATGAGTGGAAAATATCAGCTGTAGTACAGGGACAAGGCGGGTGAGGTAAGATCTTTTATTGGAATAACTTCTGGTGATGAGAGAGAAGCTTTCGAGCTACGCAGAGCTCTTCTGCTGCTCTGGGAGTGGAGCTCAGACTCAGAGCTAATGGCAAGTGAAACAAATCACGGGGCCTCAACATTGTTTGTAAAGACCCCCTATGAAAACAGTTCAGCCTCTCCCATACCAGGCCACCCTTTCAGCATAGCTGTGGCTTCTCTCAGGACTGCTCCAGCTTGCAGGCGATTTCACAGGGGTTGGGGAGGTCCCGCAGAGGTAGCTCTGTTGCAGACAGAGAGCCCGTGGCTTCCTAGCTGTCCAAGTAGGCTAAGCTAGAGAAAGCATCAGGAGTGTCTGAGCTTGAAGGAGTGGCTTTTCTTTTCCTTCAGCTGAACGCCACTTCATCAGCAAAACACCCAGACAGAGGCTGGCATTTGCACTGTCATTAATTTGCTGATGAAAATAGGAATTGATGATACTAAGGCAGTGATGGTAATAAACAGAGATGCAGGCCCTTTCTAGTGCTTGGCGAGCAAATAGATCCCAGAGTGTCGCAGCTGACCGCCAGGATCTGAGTCACTGAGTTGGCTTGCTAGAGCGGCAGGCTGCCGGAGGCTCAGTGCTCCCTTTACAGGTGGGAGGTTGGGGGGTGCTTTTCTATTGCTTTGCACTGTACGGAAGAAACTGGAACACCACCTGAGCAATGGCTTCCAATTCATTCCTGATGCAACTTAAGAGGCTGCCTTTGTCCCACAGAGCCCTATGTGGCTGAGACCATCTCCTCTTCGGAGGCTGCAGCATTGCAGAAGAGCCTGGGAGCTCCAAGTAGCCGACCTCTGGTTTAAAGAGAGGAGGCTGGAGGCTGAGGGTCCTTGTGGAGCAGCTCATGATGAGCCAGTCCCAGTGTCTGCTCTCCTAGGCCATTCCCAGGATGATGTGTGTAGCGGGGTAGGGGAGAGGTGGAGGGAAGATCCTGGCTCAGTAGGGAAAGACCTGGGAGAAATCAGCACAGCCAGTGAAACCCCATGCATTATAATAGCCCCGGTGAGGCTCAGATGGGCAGGTGGCTCAATGATTGGTCTGGGGAGCAGATGTCCTATAGCAGTGCTGCCTGAGTCGAAAGCAAAGGAGACACAAATTTTGCTGGTGGCTCTGGTGTTTCTTTTGATGGCTGTTTTCTGGGATTCACTGCTACAAGCCACAGTGTGAGTGGTGAAGCCTTCACCACAGTGAACATGCACCAGATCGTGGCCAGGTAGTGCCCCAGGCTGTTGTGCATCCCTTGGATAGTTCTGTTGCACCGTTCACTTAGACTGTTTCTAGCATTAGCCTCCTCACAGTGTTCCCAGAGGGCGTGCATGGATCATGGAAGTTGCCCCCCAAATGCAGCAGCTGCCAAACGGAGCCCAGCACAACTAAAAAACATCTCGTGGTGAAGAAGAATCCCATCTCCCATCTGAAAAAGGGGATTTTATGGGGCAGAGTGTAATGGGCCAGTGTGGATGGTATGGCCAAGAGCCCAGTGCGGAAGACTCCATGGGCACAGCTGTTCTGCACTTTGAGCTTGGCCTCTCCTGCAAGAAGATCCCTCCACCGTGTCCCTTTCAGCAGCGGGGCCGTGGGCTAAGCCTCCTCTGTTGGGAAGAGAACCCCTTGACTCACAAAGCTCCTCTCCCTCTGACCCACTGTGAGACTGCGTGATCCTCCCCACCACCCGTGTCCTCATCTGTGGCTGGGTGGAAAGGGCTACATAAGCACTAATGAGGATTCAGTTAATCAACCCACTCTGAATAATGAATAGCCTAGCGCTGTGGGAGGGAGGAGGGATAATGAGGAAGGAACTAAAAGTGGGTGCTGGAGGAGAAGGGATGAAAGGGGCCAAGAGACTGAGGTGTCATCGCCAACAGAGCTTGGTGGAGCAGTAAAACAACTGGCTGACCGGTGATTCCAGAGTTAACAGTGGAAATCCTATGGGCCCCGTGGGCTGTAGCATATTCTTGTTCACTTACACCCTTAATAGTACTATCCCAAGGTTGGCAGCTCTCGGTGGCAGAGTGTAACCTCCCTCTGTGAGCACCAGAGATCATTATTACTCCTGACAGACAAGCCTGGCTCAGAGCTGCAGCGTCCAGTGCAGCCGCAGATCTCCCCCCCCACAAGCCTGTGACAGCTGAGCTGCTGGTCCAAGCACAGCCTGTCTCTCAGTACGGGGGCAGCATCTTCTCCGGCCACGCTGCCATGGCACCCCCAGCTCCTGTTGCTGCCGGGGTTCAACCAAAGCACCAGCCCCGCCCCATGGAAATGAGTGAGGGCCATGGTGGGACTGGACTTTTCAAGGGCCCATATTAAGCCTGCACCCCCAGCTCAGGAAGTCACAGCTGCTCAGAAGTGTTTCCCTAGCTGCTGCGACCCCCACCGCTGTCCCTGTAGCCAGACCTTACTGCCAGTAACCCAGCTTGCTGCACAGAAGATTGCCTCCTTTAGCATAACCTGCTGAACCTCCAGCTGACCCTGCAGCATATAAAATACTTGACTCTGGTGCATATAAACTCTGCCTGAGAAGCCCTGGGGTTACACCAGAGTGGTTCTTACTCATTTGCCGTTTGCTTCTCAGAGCTGCCCTGCTCAGACCTTGACCATGCCCTGCAATAAGAACATTCCCCAGGACAGCCTAAGGACTCTCATTTACTCCTGGCAACATAGCACGTCACGATGCCTGTGGAGTTTTAACTTCTCTGGGGGAAAAGAATTAAATCACAGAAATAAGGGCTTTGATTTTCCTTTATAATGTGTGGCTTCAGGGAGACAGGATGAATTCTGGCCAGGACAGCGCAGATGGCTCTGTCCTGCACACTCGAGGAGGAAGGGAGCTGCCCAGTGACCCTCAGAGGAGCTGGCAGATAGGACTCCTAAGTACTGTTGATCCGCTGGATAGCCTCAGCCAGGCCCCCCCCACCCCCCAGTGTTGCTGTTTTCCCATCTGCAGAATGGATACAGGCTATTTACTTAAGCCACAGGTGTGTTTGTGAGGCTGAGTCAATGGATATTTGAGAAGCTTGTTGAGTTTCTGACACACAAACAGGGAAAAGAGTCATTCGCTGCTATGACTGTCACGACAGATCCCCTGTGATTGCAGCCAGGACACTCTGGTTCAGTGTCCAGAGAGCAGGTGGACTAAGACCCCACTCTGTCTCCAAAAGGAACAGGAACCAGTAAGGCCGCAGCTTTCTTCAGGGGTCTGAGAGAGATGCGACAGCTCATATGGTGTGGGGAGTGGGCCCCATGGGCAGGCAGAGTGGCAAGGGGGGCACTCAGCACTGCCCTATACCTGGTGCTCCAAAGAGCTCGTCCACCCAGTGCAATTTACGGTGCTCCAGCCTGAAGGGGCACAATGCACATTACGGCCCTCATGTGTCTCATCAGAGGAGTGCAGCTGCCAGGGGCACCTCCAAGGCTGTGCACCGTGGGTCCAGCAAGGACTCCGGTCTGTCCCCTGATGTCTGGCTGGTCCGCAAGGGGCAGTATTTGCCCATCATGAGTGGACAGGCTGGACGGGGCAAGGCCAGAATGTCACAGTGGCACCAAATGGGGGGACAGCTGCCTAAAACTGGACCCTGCTGACTGCCGATCCCCTGGCTGGGAGCCCGCTCAGAAGCAGCTGGTATCTGTGCCCCTGCTGCCTTGGGCTTGTGGAACTCCCTGCCCCTTCTGGGCTGGAGACGGCCCCTGGGGGAGTGGTTCTGGGTTCAGCTGAGAAGCCGGGGCCTTGAGCCATGTCGGTTGTGACCAATGTGTGTATATTTTATTTGCGTTGGCACAACCTTGGGAAGCTCCTGTTGGGTGGGGTGGGGGATGGCTGGCTGCTGCAGCCATGATCATTGCAGATCTCCAGCTGCTGGTGTAACCTGCTAGGGTTGGCTCAAATGCCTCTACTTGCCCCTCTCCAGTGCCTCACAGTGAAAACCCCTGCAGAAAGCAACTGGAGAGCCAGGATCCAGTTGTTAAAAGGACTCACAGTGAAGACTGCTCAGAGTTCACATCCCACAATAAACTGCCACTCAGCAGAAACGTAACAATGAACTTTATTAACTAACTAAACAAACCTTATTCTAAGGAACCATAACAGATTTAAATAAAACAGTACGAAACCCAGAAGTCCCAATGTTCAGGTGGAGTCACCCTTATCTCAACTGCAGTCTTTTAAGTCCTTGAGGTGTGAATGCAGAACGTAAGCAATCCTCATCCTTTCTAGCTGCAGGAATCTTCAGGCAGATGCCATGCAGTCCTTTCTTTCTCCTGTGTAGCCAGCACCATGCAGTCAGGTCACTGGCCATCCAACTCTCAGTTCCACTGCAGACAACTCCCCTGCAAAGCAGTCCAAAGCAGGGAGAAAACATCTTGTAGTCCACTCCTGCTCTCTGCAGCTCTCTGTTTGCTTCTCTCCAGGCTGCTCCTCTCAGGCTTCTCCCTGGGCATGTAACTCCAGCTCAACAGTAAAACTTGTGGAGCATGCTCAATGTGCTCCCCCACCCTCTTACCAGAAGTTTCTGGTTTCTGGGCTGCAAAATCTGCCCAGCAACATAACCCAGCCATAAGGGCTCCCTAAAAGAGATCGCACCTTTTTAGGCGCATGGGTTACACTGGCATCATGCCACTCATGCCCCCTTGTCTGTCAGGGAGGAACCTGCACGCTGGCACCATGGGGTGGTATCAGACAGGGCTCAGCTTGCAAAGCATTAGTCATAAAACCATTGTATTGCCTCCTCTCCCCCAACATGGGGAATGGAGAGCAGGGAGGATTTACCCTCCAGTGGAAGCATTGCAGGTTTCACATGGAAGCCCTTCACGCGGGTCAGCTACCCCGTCTCCCTAGCAGTCCAGGTGAAATGAAGGCGTTTCCCTGAGTCCTCCTATAGCACCTCCCCAGAGGCCTGTGTGACAGCTGCATCCACTGCCCATCTCCCCAGGAATTCTGGCTCCCGTCTCCTCTCCCCTGTGAGTGAAGCCACGTGGCCAGACTAGAGAGCTGAAGGGAGGAGAAACTAAGTGACTCACCCAAGATCACAGGACAAAGCTGAGGCAGGCCAGGGAGCAGAACGTGGCTCTCTGGCAGCCTGGTCTAGCACCAAGCTCTGGGCATCTCCTTTCCGCTTGGTGCCCATTCAAGAGCTGTCCTGCCCTGCTGATGAGCTGTTGCCTTGTCTGCACTTGGAAGTGGAGGGGAGAGATCAGGGCCCCTTTCAATTTTCTCTGTCACTAATAACACAGTAGATCACTAGAGTGGAAAGCAGGGTACAAATCCAGTACTACCAACCCTAAATGTTCAAAACTCATAGGTCAGGTTCACCAAAAATCATAAGACTGGCTTTCAAGTCATGGGATGATGAAAAACAAGATAAGTGGTGGGGCTGTCTTTTTATTTGCCTTGTGCTTTTTGGGTCTTCCGATGCCCTGGGTGTGTGTGATATTTTGAAGCTTTCTCCATAGCTATGAGGGCTAGAAGCTTAGTTTTCTTTAAGAATGAAAGCTGAAATCCTCACCTGACTCCAGGAGCTGGTGCTTTACAGAAAACAATAATTATGGTGGCACTCATGACAATATCACAAGAGCTGACATCTCTGTAGAAATCAAGCTGACTCTTGAGGCTGCTGATGTATTTCCTCAAAGGAGGCAGGTCAGTTCAGTTTCCTTCTCTGTCTCTGGTTTGTTTCTCCTCTAGCCTCAGACCCCTGGTGTGAGTGTTCCCAACACTGCTGCGCCCTGCAAACCCACACATCCTGACAGCTGCTACCCCTGGGTTTTACCAGCTTTTCACAGGGACCTCTCCCAGCATGTCAGACAGAAAGATGAATTTTAGTCTCTTGAACCAAACCGACATGTTGCTCCTAAAGCTGGTAAAGAGCATCCCTTTCCTTGAAGCTTGAAAGCACAAGGTGCAGAGGTGGGAGTCAAGTTACAGCTTCTTCCATTGTATCTGCCCTTTGGGGGATGAACCAGCCCTGTGACACGAGCCACTAGGATCTGGAAAGCGACATCCTGTTTCCAACCGGTAATTGCCTCCTGTCAGCTCTGTCTATCATCCGGCGGGGGGGTGGAGGTGGCTGAGGAAGAGCAGATGTGCAGCTGGCACCTGCAGGGTTTGGAGCCCCAGCAAGATGGGAGCAAACATCAGGGATGGATTTGCAAACCTCGTCAGCCCCATGGAGATTGCATGGGTTAGGGGACAAGGAAGTCTGCTGGGACGCCAGCTGCGCGGGAGGAGGCTGTTAGAGGATAATTTCAGGAGCAAGCCCTGAGTGTGTTCTCAGCTGGTGTCACTTACACAGCATAGCCTGAGGCATAATTCACCCCACCCTGCCATACTGACAGTGCACAATGGCCAGTGGCTGGATGCCCGGAGACTGCATTTGGTCTCTGTGTGTTTGTGGCTGTGCTGGGGACACACGTAGGGTTTAGCTACTATTAGATCACCCCCCAACCTCACGACTGGCTGACGGCTGGGCTGGTACCCGGCATAAAATGCAGCAGACGAGGGGCTTCTCTATGTGGCACCATCTGCCAACCATCCTGGCTGGTGACTATTTGGCCATACAGATGCTTTGGCCAGCCCTCCAATAAGAGGTGTGCAGTGATAGCAGTTATGTGTCATGTCAGGGTTCTTCCATGGGATCCAAATCTACCAGCTTTCTGCCTTCTCTGGACCATGCTTCAGGAGGTGCTGAGTGCTGAACTGGAGTGACAGTTCTGAGCCCCTGGGAGCCTGACTGATCAGGATATCACAGTGCCACATGCCCAGAGAACGGCCTCTACTAAGGCCGGAGAGAGGTGAGTTGTGGTGCTGCAGGCAGGCGGACAGAGGCCGGGAGGTGATTGCCACTGCCCAGGGGTCACTGACACCTCAGGGCATTCAGGCCACTGTGTCCCTCTGCTGTGATTTAATGCTTGTTTGGAGCATGACAGCTGTTGGGGAAGCCCAAGGACCCTTCTGAACCACTATCAAGTCCCCCACTCTTGCTCCCCAGATCAGGCGTGCATTGCCCGGAGGGAGCTGCTGGCCTTGGAGGTGCCATTTAATGACTTGCGAGGCTTCAGGTTTTGAAAGCAGTTGCCTATAACTCTGCCTAGTCTCCAGGGATCTGCCTCAGGAACAAACCTGGCTCAGCTTCAGTTCCTAGTATGGAATCGAGTGAGGCCTGGCCAGCGCTCAAGGAGAGGGAGGGTGTCAGCGAATGCAGTGGTGAAGTGACTCCCACCCCTTTGAGCCTGGAGCACATCAGGGGCAGGTACACTGGGCTCACTACTGGGCACCAACATTTGTGGGCTTAGACAGCAAGAAGCTTGGGCAGGGTCCACATCGCTGGGATGGACTCTGACAGGTGGTCTAGCAGTAAACCCCCAGGAAGAGCCCTGGAGATCCTGCCTCTCGGACCCCCATCTTCCTTCGCCCCTCTCCTCTTCTTCCCGCCCCTTTGCTCTCCTCCTGGCCAGCCACCCTGCCTCCAGACCGGCCACAACCTGTGTCACCCACAGGGGGTCCAGATACGGTTTGTCTAAAGCCCCTTCCCCCCCACCCCCAGTGGTTCCCATAGTTATCACACCACCATGTCCCATCACCAGAATGCCCATCTCCCACCACCAAAGTACAGGAACAGAAAAGAAAAACTTGAGTTATCACCTCTGGCATCCCACGGTAGCCAAGAGGTTTCTTACTTCATCACAGATGGCTTCCCCCGAGAGCTCCCATGGCTTTTCTCTACCCCCTTGGCTAAGTGGATCATGCCTGGAGGAGCTGCTTCTCCTTAATTCCCCTCTCCACCTGAGAACTGTAGTCAGCTGCTGGGTTATTGTAGCACAGCTCAGGAGCTGGCCTGTGCAATGATCTGACAGGCCCCAGGCTCCCCAGGGATCACAATGGCCATGACTGCCAGCAGTGGTGCTCTTCCTCTCCCTCCATGACTTGTCCCTTCAGAAGAGGCCAGAGGGTGACTCCCAGTGAGCAGGTCCCTCCTTTTGCACTTGCAGCTCATGACTTCTTCTCTGTGGGTGCAACTCACGTCTCTTTGGAGCAGAGCAGGGAGGGGTGGCTAGTCAGGCTGCATGAAGCTCTCAACAGATTCTCGTGCCAGTCTCTGCCTTGGTAATGGAAGTGATTTTCACCTCCTTTCATCAGGAAAATCACCAGCAAAAATCACACCCTAGCTTCCCTGGCGGAAGGAAAGGTGAAGAGACATGAATTACCGGTTCCCAGCGGGTGATGGAGAGAGACATTTTTCCATCTCTTAACAATCTAGAAATGTCTGCTGCCTTCCCCAGCCTCAGAGTGTGGGGAGACTTGTCGGTGCTTGGGGAAAGAGATTCTCGGTGGAGGTGCATTGAGCTGGCTCCTGAGAAATTCCCTATGGTCCATGTGCCCTCTGCCCCTTTCATCTGCCAACAGGGGCCTCTTCCTCTCTTTTAGTCAGCATGGCTAGAATTGCAAAAGGATCATTGAGAGGATTCAGGAACCAAATCACTGGAAACTTTCAAGGCTGGTGTCTTTGAAAATGCCAGCCCATGGTTTGCAGGAGCCATGGTTAATAGGAGACTGTATGAAATGCAGCCATTTCGTCTGGGCTGTGTTTGCAGACAGAGGCCAAACCATGCTGGCGTGGTTGATGGAGATGGTGGGGCAGGGTGCGTGAGTGCTGTGGGACCAGCCTGGTCATTTCTCAGGGTGAAGATGTCCAGGTCTCACCTATGGCACATTTCAGATAGGGCTCAAGTGGGACGGACTGTCTGCACTGGGCTGGATTTGTCCTCCTGCAGCACCACATGGAGCTCTGAGCTGCCTGTGGGCTCCTGGTGTAGATGCCCATGAAGGGAAGGGGAAGAAGGGTGTTGAAATACCTTGAGCACAGTCTCTGAGGGCTGATATAGATGGGACACCATGGGGGAGCAAAGGAGAAAGGATACATAGCCTAAGGAAGAAGGTCTTTTCAATGATCATGGCCTTTCCCTGCTGGGCCATGCCTTTTCCAGCAGCGGGTCTCCGTCCTGTCTGCTCAGCGGGCAGGAGCTCCCTGTGTTGCTTGCAATATTAGACCTTCTGCTATGGAGATGGATGTTGCCAGCGGGGCAGGAGGCCTGGCTGCTGAGGGGACCCTGAGGTCAGCCAAAAGCATGAGCAGCACCAGGAACAAGAGAGTGAAACAAAATATTTACTCTGGTGCTGACAGCACTGCCTGGCCACCATAATCTCATTCCAGGAGCTAATCAAATTCCCTGCAGCCAGGAACATGGTAAGTCTGAATAAAAATGGTAATTCCCTGCAGATTGATTTTGTAACATGAGAGCGGCTGCAGCCTTCCCCCATGACCTGGAGTCAGAGCACCCGAGATTAATATAACAATAAAAGAGGAGCTGGATTGAAACACTTGTTTGCAGGGGCACCCTCCCAGAGGAGATTATATACCTTCATTTTGTCAGCCGCCTGTCCTGCAGAAGCGGAAACCTCTGCAGACCACCTGAAGCTTCTAGGGCGAAAGTGCGAACAGGTCAAAAGTGACCTGAGCTCCCAGGTCCAGGGCTTGGCAGAGGAATCTATGGAGGAAATGACTGGCAGGCTCTGATAAGGAATTTTAGGGAAGGGGAGGCAGGCTAGAGCTGCTGCTTCACAAGCGAGAAGCAATAACATTGAACACCGATAGAGCAGGTTATTATCGCCGTGCAGGATCAGCAGGAGAAATTCACTGGCTGGTGCTAACGCGGCTGGAGCAAATGAGCATAATTGTCCCTTTTGACCTTAAAAATCCAGGACTTTTAAGCTCCGTGCATTGTCTAAGTAGCCTGTGTGACTCCCTTGGGGGTGCAGATCACATCATGATTATTGGGTCTATCACACAAATGAGGACATTGAAGCAGAGAGGTGAATTCAGTGGTAGCTCCTAACCCAGGGGAGTTGGTGACAGCACCAGGCCCAGAACTCAGGAATGCCTAGGCTTGCATGCAGGCTCCTGGCTCACACCTTCCTGGTTACCTGGCCCTGGCCTGCATGTGAGTCCACCCCTGTACCTCTAGCTGGGCCCCCACCCACAGAACCTGGCTTTAGATTTGCCATTCGAAAGCTGGCCAAGCTGGTTCATGCTGGGTCAGTGGTTCAGTCTGGCCCAATTGGGTGCCAAGGCAGAATTTGGATCCATTGCTAAGGTTCTGGTCTCTCTTCCCTGCAACGCACAAAGCAGCTGCCTCATCTTGCCTTGGGACGTGCTCTGGAAACCTGGCCGGCCAGGAAAACGCCTGAGCAGGAATGACTTTGAGAAGGCAGCTGTGAAGTGCAGTCAGCGCTCTGGAGCCCTTAGCTCATGCTGCCCATCTTAGGAGAATGTGTCCATTTGAGCCAGCAGCAGCTAGGATCCCTTGAAGGAAGGGGTCCCCAAGCAGAACCATCTTCAGTTGGCGGGACAATCAGAAAAGTTTCCTGTTACCTGTTATATCATCTTCCTTCTCAAACGGGTATCAAGTAAAGCTCCCAAAACCCATGAGGGCTTCAGGAAGGTAATAGGTTGGTTAAACAAGTGTGGAAGCTAAATAGATGAACCAGAGGTCACACCGCAAGTCAGAGGCAGAAACAGAAGGAACCTGGGCGTCCTGGCTCACAGACCCCCTGCTCTGTCTCTCTCTGCCCCCACAAGACAATGGTCCCTTGGATGAAAGTTCGTCTGACCATAAAAATGGCCTGCAAGTTGGCTGGGCACTGGATTAGCAGGTGCCCACCACATGGTGATGCTGAGATACAGATGATGTCTTGTTGCTGGGATGCACCCATCATAAATCACTTTGCTTCTCCAGGGGAACATGGGGCAGCCCAGCTTTCTACATGGCTGGGCCAGTGCTCAGTAAGAAGCGTGTGGTGCTTTGCTGCATATCCACCTCCCTACAAAGGCCTTTGCATGTGTCTAAATGAGGGCACATGTGTGCCACTTCCTCCAGAGGGGAAGCAGCCCCCTTTCATGGCAAGTTCGGAGGAAGAGAAGGAACATTCTCCTCTGGATAAAAGCTGCAATGGAGGTTTGGAAATAGCAATCTCCTTGGTGCAGCTGGAGAGTGTGGAGCTGGCACTGCACAGCCAAGCCAGCTCCGGCGGCATGGAACACGGCGACTCAAGCCTGCAGTTGATGAATCCCGGATAATCCCCCCGATCACCTCGGCTTTGCAAGGCTGTAATGGGATGAAAGTGAAGGGCGGTGATTTAGTTACTTATCTGGAGGGAGGTCGCTGGGCTGCGCAGGGCATCGACTCTGCTGTCAGTTTTCCTGCCCACTAAGTGAGTGAGGCAAGAACCTCAGCTTGAGTCCATCCCTGCCTGCACCTGGCCGTGGGCACTATACCAAATCATTCGCTCCCCACCCACTCAGAACCTTGTCTCAGACAGGCCCTGGAGAAAGCTCTGCTTCGAGGACAAAGCTGCCCCCTCACATTGCTGCTGCTAAGTGAATAATGGGCTGGACTTTTGTGCTGGGCTGACCAGAAACCAAAGCCTTTTTTCTGCAGGAGAACTAGTGCCTGCCTGGATCAGGGGAACCAGCCCTCTCTGAACTTGCCCTGGGACTGAGGGTGGCCTGTTGGTGCTGGGTCATCCTGAGCCAGGGCTGAGAGTGGCTCCCTTCTAGCACAGACAGGACAGATCTCCTCTGGGCTCTGGAGCCATGCTGCCCAGGTGAGCTCTGAAACCATCTGCATTAGTGGTTTAGTGGGATGTGCTCCTGCAGAAGGCAAGTCCTGCTAGCTGGCTCATTGCTGGCTGGGAAGGACCAGTGCAGCGTGGGAGAGGATTTCCCATTGGATCCTTGGCTTATTGGCTAAGATTTATCAACAAGGGAGACAGACACGCGTCTCTTCAGGACTGGACCAGTGAACTCCCATCATCTAGGCCACCTAGCCACTAGCAAATAGCTGGGTCTCAATAGGCAAATAGGAGGCAACGTCTCCATAGCCCATTAACAGTGCATGCACCCCTCAGTGGCTATGGGCACCACCCCGAAAGAAGGGAGGGTGTGTGGGGGAGAAGCAGAGAGTCAGAGAACTGTGGAGCCTTTAAATTCTCCACCTAACTCCACTGACTCATTTGTTGCCTGAGTTTTGACTGCATTGACAGTGTTTTCCCAACGAGCCCACACCCCCTTTGTTGATGGTTTCCTAGGAGAGTAATCGTGTTAAAAAATTAATTACACACCTGAAAACAAAATCTGGCTGTTAAAATGCACATTAGGAACAAATTGTGCACTCCAAATTAGACAATTTACAGCTTGGCTAAGTAATGAAGAAACCCAACCTGGCATGGAAATTGAAGGAGAAGTGGAAAGTGACTTAGTGTGCCAGGCTGCAGTGGGGACAAAGCTGGGCATGTGGGTGGCTGACCCTCCCATTTCTGGTTTGCTCGTTTTCCTGAGTCCAGCCTCTGGAGACAAAGGATTTACTTACACAGCAGTGTGCGCTGTACCTGGGATAGCCCTGAAGAGCAGCTCTGGAGCCATGGGGGAATGGCTCCAGCCCTGGGGAGCTGGCTTGAGCCTACAGAAGGGAGGGTTTAATCTGGGCTGGAGTAGGGACATTCAGTGCTCTGGACATACCATGGCAGGGGCTTCCCATCGTTCTTCCTTCCCAGTATTGCGAACCTGCCCCCTCTTTTGGCAAGACAAGGGGGGGGGTCACAGCCCCGCTCAGAAAGAGAGCAGCACGGACCCTCCCATTCCTCCCAGGAGGGGCAGCAGAGCCCCCCCATCTGCTCTGGAGCAGCAGGGCAGCCCCCTCCCTCCACCAGAGCAGGAACAGAGAAGGGGGGGAGTCGCAGAGCTTGCCCCAGCTGAAGGGCATGTCTGCTGGGGTGAGGGGCTGGCTCTGCTGCTCTTTTTTCCGTGGAGCACACAGGGCTGGTTGTCCCTGCAGATCCATGGGCCACAGAGTTCACACCCCACTGAGATGCACAAGGCAGTTTCTGCCTGCAGAGCTATCATCTCAGGCTGTCTGCAGACTCAGGCAGGCGTTGCTGCCTCAGTGACTCACAGGTCATATTGTCAGGCTTTTCTTCACAGCTGTGAGGGCTAGAAACCCTGTCCTTTTTTAAAGGAAAGCTGGGATTCAAGTGTAGTCACATGACTGCGGGAACAGATGCCCTGGGTGTGGGCCTCACTCCAGCCACCGAATAGAGAGAGGGTTTGCTTTGACATCAGGTTGGGATTTGACCCCAAGCAGCTTTGCTGTTGGTTTCAAGGGGAGTAAGGAAGGCCCCAGGGTCAAACTCAGACCTGCGATAAGCAGACACAATGCTTGCTGGCTGCCTGGGAATTTGTTGGGTTTGGGCGCCAGCCCCGCACCTTGTTGTCAGCACGGTCAGCGACTGGTCTTTTGGAAATTTTGTCCTTTCAGAAATATTCCAGCAGTTGAATCAAAACATTATTCTCCTGCTATTTGCACATCTTTAATTATGATTAGGGCTGTAATCCAACCCAGGTCAGCAGCCAGTTACTAGGACACACAGAAAACAGCCTCCCTCCCTGATCAGTTCCACCGCCAGCTCAGTGCTGTGCGGCACAGTATTAAAGCGGAGTCCATCCAGGCCAGTGGATCTCAACTGCTTTGAGCATGGGTCCCATTTGTAAATGTTCGTGACCTGCCATGAGATTGCCTCGGGATGGGGGCCCTGGGGCAGAGCTGTACAGCCCTTAATGCCACAGCACAATTGCCCGCCCACCAGAGGTGATGCATGGGGGGACGTGTAAGGCCATGTGCTCCCTGATTTTTGGTTGTGACTCCTCAGTCCAGACGGGCTGGGTGGCCAGCTGAGGGGAGTCCTAGCGTCCTAGAAGATTAGAGTTGGAAGGGACCCCGGAGATCGTCTAGTCCAGCCCTCTACTCAAAGCTCCTGGCGTGGCAGGGCCACATCCTCACTTTGGGCCTTGCTGGGCTGCTGTTGTCATGATGACTGGCCCAAACCTGAGTGGTGCTGGGACCCCAGACCTGGCAGCATCTGGAGCACGGTGGCGAGCCCAGCCAGCCCCATGGGCCAGGAGCTGCCATGCCGCCCCCTAAAACATTCTGGTGACCTGACTTACAGGTTGAGAATCCCTGGTATGGGTGTAGAGAAGCCACTGTGCCAGGCACCGTACCTGCACAGAACAAGAAACAACCTCTGCCACCAGCCACTATAGGCCGGAGAGATGCTGGGTGGGAGGGGAACCGACTCACAAGTTCCCCAGATGCTAGGCTGGACCAATGAAGGACAATTTGGGGGCCACACAGTCACAAAGGAATTTACGATCAAACTTACAGACTCATAGCTTCTGAGGCCAGACAGCCTCAGGGATCATCCTGGTAGACTGCATGCACAGCACAGGCCACCAGACTGCCTTGAATTAATTCCTGTTTGATCTAGAACAGGTCATCTAGAAAAACATCCAAACTCGATTAAAAGACTGCTAGGGATGGAGACTTCCCCACAACCCTTGGGAACTGTTCCAATCGTTAATTACCCTCATCATTAAACTGAGCCTTATTTTCATTCTGAATTTATCTGATTTCAACTTCCATTTGTTAGATCACGCTACACTTTGTCTGCTAGACTGAAAAGCCCATTATCAAATATTTGTTTCCCAGGTAGAAATTTATGAACTGTGAGCTAGTCACACCATAGTTTCCCTTTGGGAAACTAAATAGACTGAGCGCCATGAGTCTGTCACTGTAAGGCAGGTTGTCCGACCCTCTAATCACTCTTTTGAGATTTCACTTTTATACATCCCAGGTGCGCCCTATCCCTTTTTGACATTGGGTTGTATTGTAAGCCCATGTTCAGGTTTGTCTGATGTGTGGCCAAAATTTACCTCGTCTGACTGGTGGATATGGCAGCCTTTTAATTTCACCCAGATATCCCTCTATGGAGTCTAAAGACTTTAATTAGATTAACTTAAAGCATTCCAGTGCTCTGCAGACTAAATTGCGTGCTAGGGCAGAGAAGATGCCCCCCACATGCATGGCCCTGCAGTGCTGAACGCACAGTGCACAAATAGGCCGCGCTTTCCCCTTTGCACATGCAGCATTTACTCTGTAAACCGGATGACTCTGGATGTCCTGACAAGTGTCAGCTGTGATTTTTGTGGTTAGTGTTCAGAGCAGCACTCTGGAAGGAGAAGGCTGGTGTCCCTGGAAAGGAGTTGGGAGCACAACTGTGCAATCACTGAGGTCAGTAAAGCAATTTGTTCCCCCCCAAAAGGAAGACGACAGAGTGGGAAGCCTTCCTCGAGGTCCGGGACCCTTCTGGGAGCTGGAGCATGAGCAAAGGCAGGACAGGTGAATCTGGGTTTGTTACCAGGCCTGGGCTTGGTGGGTGTGTGAGCCTGCAACTTCCTCGATCTGATGTAAAAGAAAATCTCTCCCTCTTCTGGGGGTCTGGCTTTGTGAGCGGAGAATGGACAGCAACAAATCACAGATGCACTTTACACCTTCCTCCTGGGCCAGCTGCCCCTGAGGCTCCTCCCAAAAGATTTCACTGTCAAAAGCTACGTCTTCCTTCTCCAGGCAGCCATGCCTACCTCCTTTAGCTCCTGGGGGGGTGGTACTGAACCCCCAACCGCAGCACATCAACAGAACTCATGTCATCCTTTCCCAGCAGTCTGAACAGCTGCGAGCGGGTGGGGTGTTTCAGGCATGTATGTCTTGCAGTGCAGTTAAAAATAAAAGCTGAGCTCCGGGCTGGCTGCAGTGGGGACATTTTTCAACTAGAAACTATTTTCCTGCTGGCTAAAAAAATAAAAAGCCGAAAAATAAAATAAATAACAGATCTGCCATTTAATCCAGGCACAGAAAGAAGCACTGCAGTATGGGACACTGCAGCTTGAGCCATGAGTACAAGCTGGCCACTATAAACGCTGCGCCCCTTTCTTGCTCTTCCTCCCTATCAGCGCTGCCCTCGGCAAGCCTTCCGCCACGCTGCACGTGGGCGTTCTGGGAACGAGCTGCTGAGAAACTGGCCGGTGGCCAAGATTTCTAAGGAAAGAAAACACTTCCTTGGTGGGTTTTCTGTTCTGTGTACGAGCCCATTTTGGGAGGTTGGCCTTGCATATTAAAGGGCCTGTGGAGGTCTGGCCCAGTAGGGTGTCTGCTTGTGGTCCTGAGATCAGCACTGGTGGTTACTGAGAAAGAATCTGAACATTTACTTGAACCTGTCTTCTTATGTTATGCAGTGTGGGGAGGCCAGGGGCATGGTCTGTGGCCCTGATCATGGCCAGATCTGGCACCATTTTGCACGCATCAGGGGTCCTTGGAGTAGCCTCGCCTCCTTTCTTTATACAGCTGGAGAGCTAAGGCAAAGTAGTGGAGTGCTCACTCCACACGTGCCTGTGGGGGAGGCAGCAGGGCAGCCCAGTCCCTTGGCCACTTGGGGTTTTGGCGCTACTGCAGAGAGGCTACTGGAAGGAAAGCACCCCACCATCCTTACTGCATGTATAAAACCCCCATTTCCTGTCCCATCAGGGTCTGTGAGCTGGGCCCTCACCTCTGTCTTTGGTACCAAGTTGGTTGTGTTCCCAAGGGAGCAGGGGATCTCAGGGGCCAGGGAAAAGCTTTGATCTAGCAGTGACTTCAGCAATATGCCAGGGAGCCCTAAACGCTGTCAGTGCCTCAGTCTCCCTCTAGCCCACTTCCCGTTCAGTACCTGCAGGGCCCACCAGGTGGGATCTGCCACAAAACTCTCCAAGCCGCTAGAAATGCACTTGCGCCATCTTCAACAGTGCAGAGCGCAGCGTCCCCACACTGGTTGGTACCCACCTCTCTTCCTCCGCTCCACACCCACCTCTGCTGAGATGCTTATAGGAAACCAGCCAGCTAATGATGCTAGGCTGCAGAGCAGATGGGGGAGCTGACGCTTTACTCACAAGTCATATATTAAAAATGCAAATAAATGTATGTACAACTTGTATCTCTTGGACTGGATCCTCCCACCCCCGCCCTTCGTATGTCACTTAATTTCTTAGCCCCCAAACCAGCAAGCTGCTCCTCACACACAGCCTCTGGACCAGTGCTGAGGCCCAGTCATTACTAGGGCAGGGTTTGGCCACACAAAGAAGCTTGCAGAATAGAGGGCTGAGGCTGCAGACCGTTTGGGGTAGGAGCTGAGTCTTCGCTTGAATTGGTACAGCAGCCAGCAGCCTGGGGCCTGGGTCCCCCACTGGGCAGGCATCTAATATGATAAGAAAGCCTAGATCTGAGCCCGCAAGGGTATGGACAGGCTCATCAGGGTCTGTGCCTAAACAGATCACACTGAGAGCCTGAAATCAAAATTGTTAGCACATGTTGGAGAAAGAGAGAATTCTTTGGCCACGGCGCAGCACCCTGAGCCTGGACACCATCCGTGTCCTCCAAAAGACATCTCTGGATCACCGGGGATCAGGCAGAATACCTGACCAAAATATTTAGCCCTATTGCTCCTTTTAACAGAAAGTCTATGATGTTCCTAGAGCTCTTTTTTCTGCAGCGGCTAGAGAGGCACTGGGTGTATTTAGGGCATGAGGCTAAGGGATCACGGGCTGGATTCTGCTGTCGGCTATGGCCTCTTGGCTCTGGGTGAGCAAAGATGGTCAGTGCTAGAAATCTGGTGGAGAGGCGCCAGACGTTCCCCACCCCGGGTGGTGCTGTGGTCAGGATAGCGAGGGGCTTCTCAGAGCACAGCCGTGCCCACCCCTGTGATGGTGCAAGGCCTGTGGGGGCCTGAATCTGGGTGAAGTCACAGTGGCCTTTGTGTCCCTGTGGCTCTGACTCCACGACCAGCTCCCTCAGGCCTGCCCTCTCCACTCTGTCCACATGGAGAATCAAGCCCACAATTGGGTCCCCTTTAGCTGCCTCCTCTCTCCCAGAGTCACCTGTCCTGTCTCCTCTAGCTGTAATTGGTACTGGTCTGTCAGTCAGTGGCAGCCAGATAAACACTCAGCATTTGCTGCACCGGTTTCTTTTCCCTTTGTGCCGGTTGTGCAGTGTCAGCAGGCGTCACTGGATGGTTACAAAACACACGTTCAGTGCCACTGTGCACTGAAAACCTCCCCAGCCAGGGCTGCAAGGAGAGTCAGCGGCAGGCTGAGGATGGCTGGAGTTGGGTGGGGGCTTCTCTGACTGCCCTCGCCAGGGAGAGGGACTCTTGGGCTTAGAAGTGAATATTGCCCTCTGGGGTTGTTTCCTCAGAGGCAGATGAAAAGCTGAAACCCACCAGGCTCCTATGAAGCATCTAAAAACCACCAGCTCCACCCTCCCCACAGCCCCTGCTAGCTCCAGACCCCAGAGACTGAACTCCTGGGGGCTTTAACTAAATCCCATTTGTCACAATGTCTGTTAGTCCCATTTTATAGATGAGGATGTCAAGGCAGAGAAAAGGTTAGGGCTTGCCCGAGGCTGCTTAGTATGTCAGTGACAAATGGGATGTAGAAGCCATGAATCCTGAGCCCTGGTTCCGAATCTGGCCACTTGACAATGCTTTTTCTTTAACTGGTGCCCAAATCGCATGGAGTTCCCGACAGAAGTGCGAAGCTCTTCAGAAGTGTATTGCCTTGTTTCACTGGGCCTACATCCTTCAGGTAATGGGTCTGGCTTTACACTGATGTAGAAAATAAGCTGAGGCTGGAGAAACTTGAATAGCATTTATGAGGTGGGAACTGCAGGAGGGACAGGATGAAGGTGGCCTGGAACCACGTGGCAGGATTATTGTCTCAGCTCTCATTAAATCACAACTAATTAGTGCACTTCTAGGCCTCGACGACACAATGGACAGACCAACACTACAAACAGGCGTCACTTTGACAACATCATGCAAGGGTGTGAAAATCCACCTCCTGAGCCACGAGTTCTATTGACCTAACCCCGGTGCAGCCAGCGCTGCATCGACAGGAGAGCGGCTCTCACTGGCAAGGCCAAGCCCCTTGGACAGGTGGATTAACTGCGTCAATAAAAAAGCTCTCCCATTGGTGCAGAGCTGGCTTCACTAGCCCCTGCTGTGGTGCAGCTGTGCTGACAAGCCCAAAGAAATGCTTGGAAACATGAAGTGAAACACCCAGTGGTTGCCTGAGTCTGCAGACAGCCTGAAACAGTAGTTTCATGAGGTGTGAACGACCATGTTCTCTGAAACCTGCTGCCCCGTGGAGGGGTGAGGCCACAGAGTGGGGGCAGGGCTAAGGTGACCTCTGAGGTGCGCTGAAGACTCGAAGGCATTGGATTGCCTTAATTCAGCCCAGTCAGAAAGGGATGCTTTGGCTGTGGGAGCCACACTCTAGGAAATCAAAATGCGGTGCCCTGAGAAGCAGTCTTCCATTAGGCTAAGTGGGAAAGAAGTTCCAGCAGCCGGTGGTAATGCTACTTTCAGAAGCACTCTCTGCCATTAAAGCTCATCACTGAGCAACATTGTTATCTAAAGTGCCTGGGAGCAAGAAACGGATTAATATTCATAAGAAGGGAGCCGAGCATATGGAATATGAATAATGCTAATTGTGTCTGTATAGATTTGGTATAAGAAGCCTCCATGCATTAAAAGAGGGAATTATTCCTCTGCCAGAAGATTTCAAGCCCGTTTGCATTGAAGGAAACGGGCCTGGGGGCAGACTACAGAATGAGGGTTTCTCTGCCCACAGGACGGCTCCAACCCCTGGAGAGCTGGGAGAAGAAAGGTTCGAGGTCTGAGGTCAGGAACACTGTGAAACGTGGTCATCTTGTGCCTGGAAAACCCAGCAAATCAGATCACTGCATGTTTCATCATCTCTTTGTGTGTGCAAATGCCATTCCTAGTGGTGCAGAGGGCATTTGTGCACTTTAGCATGTGCCTTATTGTGGTCTGTTGAACCATTAACTCAGCAGATTGACTGCACCTACAGGGATATTCGGGCGGAGTGGAGGCTCAGAAAGCTATATGCAAAAAGTTAGGGACAGATCTGTGCATGCAAAAATGTATGTGTATAGCCTGCCCAATGTCATGTGTGCAGTCATGGTACCTGCACATGCAAACGGTCGGCTGGATGTCCAGCTGGTCATGCGCGCATGCAGTCAAAACGATTTCTTATGCCTTTCTGATAATTGTGCCTGCAAATTATACCCGCACGCAGATCTGAAAGTTGGGGCCTCAAAAGTTAACATTTCCATGGTAACAGTAACTCATTCCTACTGCACAGATGTACAGCTGTATTGTTTCCATGCTCTTAAAACTCCTGCCTTCAACAGTGGGACCAGCTTTCAATCTTAAATGCCAAGCTGAGACCACCCACTTCTACATTTTGTGGCTGTGATCGGCCCACAGAGGCCATCAAACACGACCGTACGGCCCCACGTGCAGATTTCAGGGCACTAACTGGGGAAGCTAAGTTGGCAAATTTATCTCCATCGTCACAAATTATTATTTATCATGTATCTTGCAACTCTGCCGTCCATGGCACTAGACAATAAGTGAACCACGCCAAACAGAGCAAGTCTGTGCCCCAGCTAACTGCTTGGCAGAGGTCAGTGCCTGGCTTGGTGTGGCGGGACCCTTTCCAAAGGTGTTTCCTGATGTCTGAGACCTCGCTGAAACCCTGGGCTGGTTGAGTTGCCAGTAAAAAGGAAAGAACAGAAGGTTAGGGGAGCTCAACCAAAGGCCTGGGGACAGAGCCTGCTCTATCCTGGCGAGGTGGAATGACCCAGGCCCGCTGCCCTTCTGGGCCCTCTTGGCAGCATCCCCCTCCGAAACAAACAGATTTGAACCTTCACATGGCACAATCACCCTGCTCATTTATTTACAGCGTGTCAAGGCAAACCCCTGTCCTACACCAGGGCCACTTGGCCACAAGGCTCCTCACCTTGCCTTGACTGGAGCAAGAAGGGGGGTGTGTGTGAAGAACCTGGCTTCCCCTTTCCTCCCTGGCCATGCCTCCTTCTTGATTTCTCCCTGGCTGGGTTATAGACCCTCTTTCCACAGCCCCCTCCTCGCCACCAGCCAGGGAAACAGAGTGGTCAGCTGGGAGTTCCTTGCTTCCAGTCCGGAGCCCTGCTGGCCCACGTTACCCACCCCAGGCAGCTGGGCTGGGGGTGGCAGGGGCACAGAGGAGCTTAACCATGTTTGACTCTCTGCCACACCTGGACAGAAAAGCCCAGAAGCACTTAACTTGCTGCAGAATGGCACAGAGACTTCGTGTTTTAACTCCCACTTCCCTTCTGCCTTCGAGGTGCCTTTCCCCCTTTTCAGCTGAATCAGAACCTGATGGGGACTCGATGATGATTGAGAGGAAAATGCTGGTTTGCTTTCACTGAAGGTAACACATCAGCAGATAGGAGGGTTTGAGTGGAGACGGCAGTAGCCCAGAGCAGATGACACATCTCTGCTAGGCCCTCCAGAGCCCAGGGTGTGTCTGTCTCGGCACACTCGTCACATCCCATGACTAGCATGTCATCTGCCTCTTTGGATGGGTTGACAGCTGGAACGCTTCAGCTCATGGCTGCCTGTGGGCATGAATCCCCACACCCCCCGAACTCACACACCTCCAACCAGAACAAAGGGGGTGACTCATATAGCGTGTGTGTGTGTGTATCTATATCTGTATATGTATGTATATATAGTAGTGGGTCACTTACTCTAGGAAGAAAGTGCTCCACTGTCAGTGAAATGGTCTCAAATTCATGGAAGAAAATTAGCTAATCTGGAGTTATTTAAAAGTGAGGGCTCTTCCTTAGCAAAACTTTTCAGCCTTTGGGCATGGCAGTATAGTTCCTGCCACAGAGCTGAGGGGCCAAATGTCACTGCAGTATGGTGAAGGGCTGGGGAAGGAGACAAGGAGTCAATAGAAGTGGTTATGATCTCTTACTTTTGTGTACAGGTTTTGGAAGCATTCAGTCCATTCCTCTGGTAAAAATCTACCCAAGAGCAATTTTTTTTGAGGGAGAGGAAATCCTCAATTGTGCAATTTTGCCCTGCTCCAGCAAAACAGCCTTTCTCAGTGTAATGGAAGCTGTTTTCCTCTGCAGCGGCTGTGGTTAATTTGTATGGAAAGTAACAAAGCAAAACAAAACAAGACAAAATCCTAGAGTGGGAGAACCAACAGAAATGCTCAGCCAGGCTGGGAATTCCTGGCCAAGGGTGAGTAACGTTTGCACAGTCCAGGGACCTAGCTACTCATGCAGTTCAGAATGGTGTTTTTCAGCATGCAGATGGGCAACCTCAGCCACCTATCCATTACTGACCCCTTTGTGTGTGTTTCTTTGGAGTTTGGCAGGTCCACTTGTTGGATCCTCTCCCTTTGCATCCTCAATGAGACGCATCCCTTCAGCATGCACACTGATCTCTTCCATTTTAGCTCATTCTAGCTTTTGCAGAGGCACTAATCCTCCTGCACGCAGGCAGCAGGAATCCACCTATACTTTGGACAGCACCGGCTTCCAGTCTTGTAGTGTAAACAAAATCTCAAACCGGAAATTCATTAAAGCCTTAATCGCTCATGTTTGAGTCTCAGAGACCTATTCCCTTGCATCCTACATGGTTCAGGGGGAAGCAGGCAGAAAGTCACTTGGATATTTACTCACATCCTGGTTCTGATCCCAGAACAAACACACCCAGGCATGTGTTTATCTGTGAGTTTTTCCTTTCCAGTGATCCTGATCAATTCCATATATTCAGCTTAAGGGATCAAACGGGGTGACATTTGGTGCTGTGTGATTTAAAATGCAAATCTCTTCCCACAGCTTGGGCAAGCTCTAGTAGCGCTCGGGTGCTGTGGACCGCATGTTTGGAATACAAAATCCACCAAGCCAGCGAGGAGGGCAATGCCTTACTCACATTCTAACCATGCTCCTTCCCAGGCTCCCAGCACTGAGGTGCAAACAGCTGTAATCATCACCATCATCATCAAAAGCAAGTACCAAGTCCTCGCTAATCTGCAGGTGGGAACGCAGGACCATGAGGGGCCGGGCTGCAGTTTCATCACAGTATCAGTGGGAAAGAGGGAATCATGACAACTGTTAATACAAAATGAATGTTCACTTTCTCTGCACTCTGGTTGCCAGGTGTCTTACTGTCTCCTGCCACTGCTCTGTAGATTAGCTAAAACTCCCCATGCTTTGTTCCTGTGGCTGGTGGAGAATCTCCCTTCTGAGCAAGAATGAGGGAGACTTGGGCTTTGGGTTCCCTTTGGGGACTGGACCACTATTTCCCAGCTGCCCAGCAATGCTGCTCCAGGCCCACCCTGACATGCTGAGATTAGAAGTCAAATGAAAATGAAAAGGGGCACGTCTGTTCCTTCTCTCCCTTCCCTTCCGTCCAGCTGTGCCATGTAGAACAACATGTCCCCTGAGATGCTGGGCTTGGGTCAGGACTGTGTGATCACAGGGCAGGGCTGGCAGCTGCTGGGAGTTCGTTCGGCTCCGCTGCAGCCAGTAACTTAGATGGAGCGACATCGATTGATGCCTGCAGAGAAAGGCACCTACAAGTAAAACATGAAGCCATTCGAAGTGGCGGTGGCAGTCATGGTCAGTCAAGGAGTCCTGGCCAGCAACACCTTTCCCCAGCTAAGTGATGCTGATAGACAAGAGCAGTCTTGCTCTTCTGCTTGCAGGATGGCTAGGAGTGGAAACGACGTGAATCCAGGTGTCAGAGCAGTACCTGGGCAAACCTCCTGAGTCTAAGACAACCAGCTGATTGAGCTGAGGATCCAGGGCTAACCCACTTTGCTGACAGTCGGTGACAGGCTGGGGTTAGAGGGATGGTTGCACCAACGAGCCTAGTTTTCGAGTGCCAGCAGTGGGCTCAGGCATCCTCTAGGCCACACAGAAACCCTGATAGCGCAGCTCTTGAAACCTGATGGCTTGTGAAGCCCATTGGTGCTGGTTCATTTGACATAGCTACAGAGAGACCTGGCTGTTTCATGAATCGTTCTGCGCTGCTGGGTCATTGTTCAATGTTACAGCCAGGATGTTGGCACGTAGAAGAGTTGAGGGTACATGGCAGGCCTGGCTCGGGTCCATTGCATTCCCTTTGCCCGGGGCTTGGTACCTCCTGCTCTGATATTGAGAAGGGCTAGAGGCAGGGTGGGATGAATGTTAGAAGATGCCATGAGGCCTCTGCTGGTAGTTTGGCAGACTCCAGCGAAACCCACGGTCAGGACAAGCCCCAAGGTTTCGTCTCTTGATATGGCCAGGCCTCGTGCCCCATGCTGACACAGTCTGTGGGCAGAGGAGATGGAACAAATGGGTTAAACCCCCTGGAAGCTTGTGAGGACTAGGTGGCTTAGGGCCCTGGCAATGAGCTATGAAAACTTTTTTCTTCAGTACACTGGCTCAAGGCCAGGTCTCATCATTGACTGATTGCCTCTGGGAGCCCGGCAAAGCCAGCTGGAGTCTCCGCAGAGCTTCTAGTGGGCTGGGGTCTGGATGAGAGAGGCTCTAACAACTGCCACTAATGGGCCTCCACTGCGAGAGCTCTCAGTGAAGAGCCAGAAACTGTCTGAGAGACAGAGAGTGAAATCCCTTTCTAGCCCTAGAGGGGTCCCTCCTGGGCAGCATGGGGAGGACACACTGCATTGACCCTGGTGAGGGAAAGTGCAAGGTCTGTCTGTCCTACAGGGTTCAGGGCTGTCTGTCCCACAGCAAAATATTTGCTTACATTTCACAAGAAAGAAAAATCAGGAAAACTCCTTCCTTGGTGCTGGAACTGGGTAGGTGAGGGGAGGGGGATGGGAGCTAGACCCCAGGGAGCCATCTGTCACGGAGAACCCAGAAAAGCCTCTTGGATCCCCTCTGTTCACAGCCCACCAGGACTCTGCTACGGTGGAGCTTTCTCCCCTTCACCAGGGTCTCCACGCTACCTGTAGCCAGCTTCCCAAATCCAGGCTCAGCGGGTCCGACCCCTGCTCTGTCTGGTCTCCCTTGGGGGGGGGGGGTCCTCCCTCCATGAGGGTCCCAGCCGTCCCAATCAGCAGTGACACTCAGCCAGTGGAGCAGTCAGAGGGTTTATTAGCAATCCACTTTGCACAGCAGCTAGGACAGTTGGCTCTCAGATCACCCAGGAGGGCAGATAGTAAACCCCCAGGATGGTCCTGCCCCTCCGACCTCCATCTTCCTTCTCCCCTCTCCTCCCTTTGTTCTCCTCTCCATCCAGCTGCCCTGCCCCTGGTCTAAACCGGCCACAACCTGTCACCCCCAGGGGGTCCAGGTAAGGTCGCACTAAAGCCTCTTCCCCCCCCAGTGGTACCTATAGTTATCACACCCCTGTGTCCCATCATCAGAATACCATCACCCAAGAACAGGAACAGAAAAGAAGAACCACAGTAACCCAAGAGGTTTTCTTACTTCATCACACCATCACTGCACAATGCCATGTTTCTGGTCCCCACCCTTGGTCCCTGGGAGCAGGAGCAGCTTCTCAGCCTGCTTGATGAAGAAGACTCTCCTCAGAGAGGACCATGATCCTACTTGGAGCCTGGTGCTTTCACAGTGTTGCGGAGCAAGTGTTGGAGGCTAAACCCTTTCTAAGTCCTTTGCTCTCTCCTCCCATTGCCAGGTCCTTCATTCAGGTGGGCCTAGTTCAGCTAACTAGGGGAATCATAATGAAAAAAAGTTGAGTTGACTCTTCATACAAAATAGTCTTGCTCGGGAACCTTCTCTGAGCTCTGCCAAGAAAGTTAGGGGAAGGTACAGTCAGGAGGAGGTTTTGCCATAAACAAAGATGCATTAAATGTCTCCAGGCTCATAAATATGCTCTGAGAGAGAAGGAGAAGGGATCTAAATCTCAGCTTTGATACATAATGTGCTTTTTCATAGCCATGTTCCAGAAAATCAGCTTTCTTGGCAAGGACAGGATGACTTCCCACTAAATCGCAGAGAGGAGATAGTTGCCAGTTGCATAGATAAGCCTCTGTGAAACACAATGAGTTTCCACTTGGATTAGCCAAAGTGGCTTTTCTCCTCCGCTGACACAGCCCCACGCAGTGTCAGGAAGGCAAACAGTGATGCAGTGCAGAAAAAGACGCCCAAGAACTTTGCTGCTCAGCAGGAACCAAGCATCGCCTTATGGGGAAAAACAAGACTCCTACCTAGCTGAGGAGGGCTGACGTATGGTGAATTCAGAGGGCTCAAGGCAGCCTCTGTCTGCAGGCTCATCCAAGATAGCAGGCTCCTCAGGTTTGTTTTGCTACTGGACTCTGCCTGTATTATGTTCACAAAGAGCCTGGCAGCCTCACCAGCGCTGGTGTGTGTGTGGTAGTGTAACGTTGGTGGCCTGGCCAAATTGCATTTCAGGTAACTGCATTCTGCCTCCCTCTATTTGTCCTGCACTGAATTGCTGGTAGTTATGGCTTGTCCTAAGTGCTGCTGTGCATGGCTGTTGGAGAAACATGCCCCCCATCTTTTCTATTTCAGAGGAAAGGCGCTCCCTCAGGGTCACAGCTGGTCACGGCAGATGGACAGTGTTAACATCTTCCCTCTGGGCATCTCTTAGCTGAATGGTTGCTAGGTTTGTGATGATCTTATCAATTTATTCCCCCTCTTTGCAGCCTTCCCTTTGCTTCCTAGGGGAGATTATTGAGGAAGTTTTGATGAAACCATGAAACTGTTTCTATGGTCCTGAGGTTATCTTAATCCTGCTGCGTCTGTTTTGCAGTCTTAGGAGCAGTCTTGTTCTAGCTTCTGATATAGCCATGGTATTTATGTGGCCCCTCATTGGTATAGTACCTGAGCATCACACACTCTCTAATGTGTTTGTCCTCCCTGGAAGGTAGAGACCTTACTAGTGCACGGGTGGGAACTGAGGCACAGAAGGGCTAAATGACTTACTCAAGGTCGTAAAGGCAGCACATGATCCCATGGCTGGGAGGTGAAGCTAGACCAACACCAACTGGAAATAAGGTGCAGATGTTTACCGAGGAGGGCACCTAACCATTGAACCAGCTCCCCAAGGGTTGTGGTGAATTGTCTCTCCTATGGCATCTCCCCATCAAGCCTGAATGTCTTGATCATGGAACTGCTGTAGGCCAACTGCAGGACTCTGAGCTTGACCAGCAGCTCCCTGGCAGAGGTTCTTTGGTTTGGGCACCACAGGGTTCCTCTGGCCTTCCTATCTGGGAATCTGAGCTGATCTGCTCACCTCTGTGAGCAGCTGAACAAGACTTTGTGAATCTGACTGCAGACCCTCGCTTGGGTAAACAGCATCATTCTCATCTCGACTGCAGGCACCATTCCCTTGGAGAGGCTGATGTCCTGTTCCCATTAAGACCTTCCTTTGCAGCATCCAGGAATCCCACCAAGGGCAGGGTCCAGGTATGTCAGACCTTCTGTCCCACCCAGAAACCTGGAGGTGAACACAGCTGAGGGAGGAAAACTACACCCAAACTTGGCACAGATTCATTGAGCCCAACGCAGCCCAGTTCCACTTCCTGCATGGCTCAGACCGGAGACCAGTGCCAGGGGTTCTGGGCCCTCTGGCTTAGGTTCAGCTCAGAAAATGGGCCAGCATTCCTGGGATTTCACACTTGTTAGACCCTAGTTGCGGCTCAAATTACCCCAAGGGAAGGGCTATTGGCTGCCTCCTGCTCCAGGGCTAAGCAAATCCCCAGACGCTATGGCCCAGGATGAGGCTGAACATCTCACAGCTGCTCTTATGGGGCTCCAGCACCATCACCTGCTGGTAGCCAAAGTCAGTGCCTGGACGCTGGGCTAGCTGGGTCTTGGATCTGGGATATACGGTTAGTAACAGGCTTTAATAACTCAGCCCTAGGTTCGAGGTTTATTGCAGGATTTGGAGGGTGAATTTCTGTGGCCTGCGTTGTGCAGGAGCTCAGACTAGCTGATCATCTAGGTCTCGTCTGACCTTAGAGTCTCTGAGTAATGACGTAGTGTCTGCGCCACTGGAGGCCGTTGATATCTGCACAAGGGGCTTTGTATGCCAGATAGAGGAACCCAAAGGCTGGCTCCTCCCTGCCCAGCCAGAGCCGCATGGAAAGCCTGTTGCAGGAGTGAGCCAGCGTGGGAGAGGGACCAAACCTCTTGGACTGATCTCCTGGGAAGCGTGTGCTGCTCCCTGCAGTGCCCTGCTGCATTAGCCATCAGGCTGGCACAACTCCCTCTCCGAGGGGCTATGTGGGATTGGATCGGGCTGAGTTCCTGGAAGCTGAAATGGCATTGACATGGGGCAGGCAGTGCCTGGCAGGACTGAAAGGGGAAAGCAGCCCAGTAATGAAGGGCTCAATTAGCCAAAAAAAGCCAACAGGGACCCCCTCTTTCCTCCCCATCATCTTCAGCACATTTCCCATACTGTCTAGTGCAGGACAAAGCCCCAGCAGGGGTTCGTGGCCAGGGTTGCCAGCACAAAGCCATCCTTTCCCTCTGGCTGGCTGTGGGGAGCTTTGGGGCACACAACGGGACTGGCAGCCTTAGCAAGGAACACGCCCCTGGGGACCGTGGCTAGGCAGGTGGTAAGCTGGTGCTTCAGTTCATTCTGCAAAGTGCACTGCCCTCTGTCCATGCCATGGGCGGCCATTCAGCCCAAAGGCAGGCCCACATGGTGCTGAGGTTGGATGCTGGCCCTCTGCTTAGGGTGGAACTGCTCCCCAAATGAGCAAGGAAGCTAGAGCCATGAAGCAGCCAGGAGCTCAGGGAAGTATCAGCATGACTAAGCAGATGAGAACGGCCCATGGCGAATGGTCACGTCACTTCTCTGGAAAAGGGGGGGGAGTGGCATTTTCTTTCTGATACGGGGATGGGTACAGGGATGTCACAGGCTGAAAAGGGGAATTCTTTATTGTCTTATTTCCTTTTGCTGCAGGAAGACAGGGTTCATTTACAAGGGCAAGGGAAGTAAACCAGAAAAATCACTTCCCATGAAGCATAAAGGATTGCCCACGCTGTGTAGCTGGAGGCTTTTTGGGATGCGTTTTTGTCCTGCGCTGAGTGAAAACATGAAGGGAGCAAGAGCAAATGAATTATGCCATCTGCTTCTTTCTGCCAGTGGCACCGGACAAGAGCAGCTCCCATCCCGGCCATTCCAGGGACAGCGTAGCAGGCCAAATCCATCATCTCTAGCTGCTCTGGCTCCTGGGAACAGATGACCAGCAGACTCTGCTCTTTGCTTAAGTGCAAGTGGAGGCAGTGCCAGAAACTGGTCTCTTTATCAGGCCAAGTGGCAGGAAGGGAAAGCTCCCTCCCACCCTAGCACAGCTCTGGGAGGTCTGAGATCTGACCTGCAGGGCCTTCTGCTGCCAGGGAGGCTCAAGAATCCAGTCACCCCACAGTCCTTCCAATGAGAAGGCCAATTAAAGTCCATTGTAATAGGCATCAAGGTTTTTCTAGGGTCTTTTTATTCTGTTCTCTGGTTTCCCTTTACACTCCCTCCCTCAGTCTGAAGGACCCATAGTGTCGAGCTACAGCCAGTGACAATCTGCAGCCTCTCTTGTCCTGTGGGAACCTTGATCTGGGCCACAGCCCTGCTGCCTGGGGCTGGTCAGCATTGCTGCACAGCATGGGGATGTCTTGTCAACAGCAGACCTGTGCAGGCCATGGCTACAGATTTACCATAGCCCACCCTGGGCAAAGCACAAGACTGGAGGGAGGGAGGACAGGGCACCACTTGTGTAACACATGAGTTTGCACTGTGGTTATTGAATGTAGGCACTGAGGGAGCAGTGGGTGGCAAAGCAAAAACAACTGGAGGGAGGGAGAACACTGAGAAATCCGAGTGTGGTTCGATTCAGGTGCTCTTTCTTAAAAATTGCAATGCCCAAAAGAAAATGGAGAGGCGGGGGAGGCAGAACATGATTAGCTGATCTGGAGCATACCCAAGCTAGAGAATCGGAATAGTAAATTCATCCTTCTGAGAAATTAATTACTGGCGCTGGCACTGTGCTTAATCAGCAGAAGTCGCAGTGCTCCCTTTGGGTGGGATGGCTTTACTGTTTCTTTCTGCAGCAGCTTTGGGTTCTGCGGCTGTTTGCATGTTAATCTGTGTGCTGATCTTTCAGAAGAGGCGTCTGGTGAGCTTAGAAGGCAAACAGCAGCACAGCAGCTTTAGCACAGGGACATTGAGTGGAGAGGAGAGAGAGGCTTTTTGTATTCAAAGCACAGGACGATCCTATCTGTGTTAGCACAACCCCAGGCCGGGTCTTCTCAAGCCTGCCAACATTGCAAAATTAGGCTCCGCTTCAGCTAGGTTTGTGCAGGGGGTGTGATGTGGGTTGGCTCATCTGACAACTGGTGCAGACATCGCTAAGTCAATGGAGGAATCCTTCTATCAATCTAGCTCCTGTCTCTTGGGGAGACGGATTACCTGTTCGACAGGAGAACTCCTCCTGTGGGCGTAGGCTGTGTCTACGCTGGAACATTTCAAGGGTAGCCAAGCCCTAAGGCTTCTCTTCCTTTCCCCAAGAAGGCAATGTCTGAGTGGTGAGGAAGAGTCAGAACATGGATCTCGTGGAGAAGACAGTGAGCTGCTGATTGCATGGTTCCCAGCCGTGGGGAGCGTTTCCTGTGCCCTTCATTCTGGCCTGGATGATGGACTCTGGGACCCAGGGCTGGTGGTGGGATAACTAAGCCTAGCAAGCAGTGCCAGTGGAACGCTTCCTCCCCAGACCTCCATCAAATCAGGCCCGTCCTACCATGTCACCCCTCTTCATCTGTGAGCTCACGACACCAAGGTCCTAACTGGTAATGAAAGAGAGGCCGGGGCATAAGCAATTTTATTTACACTCATACCTCATGCAGCAAGCTCAGAAGTGCTGTGCTGTGAACTGCCAGGCCCAGAGATGCCCAGACCAGGAACTGCCAGGCCCAGAGATGCCCTGGCATAAATTAAGCACTGGCAATACCTGACCTAGATGCCTCACCAGAGCCCAAACACTTGGAACCTGGGTGTGAGTGAACTGCAGTCACTGCAGAGTCACTTTGCAAAGGGCCAAAGGAAACCTTTTATGGAAGTCAAGTGAAGAGGACTGGGTGTGATGAAGTGGGACTTTTCTCTAATGTTTTTTTGAAGCCAGTGTGTGCCTCCATTTCTGTGTTTTGCAAGTCTACTGTGGAGTGCGTGGGAAAGGATGGTGTGTTCTCAGGCCAGGCTAAACATAGGCGTCAGTGTTGTCCAGTTGTGTGAACCAGGCTGGGCCGCTGAAAAAAGCCTAGCTGAGGATGACCCCCCCCCATAAAACAAAAGGGAATATTTGCAGAGATGCTGCGGGCAAAGCCAGTTACCAGGACACTGACCCCAGTGCCCAGCGAGAGGTGAAGCCCCCGTGTGAATGTCATTGCTGTGCTGGGCAAGGGGCTGACCCCTGCAGAGGGGATATTTCTCCCCAGCTGCACTTGCTCAGCAGACATCACTGGGGAACAAGGGAGCTGGAGCCCAGAGGTCCAGTCCCGGGAAGCAGTGAGGCCACGGGGACTGCCCTGGAGGACGAGGGACCCCCAGTGGGGTCTAACCTACTGAGGGTCCCTACTAGAGACTGCTACACAGCTGGGACACAGAGATCCACCGATCCATGCTGACACTAGGCGATTAATGGGCTTTTCAGTTTGCTGGCAAACCCGACAATTTGGGGAAAAATTGTTTTCAATCTAGCCAACCCCCACCCCCTTTCTTTTTTCTTTTGACGAATCAAAACCACACACAAATCCAAAAATCATCTGGGGTCAAATGTAACCTTTCATTTGACTGTAAACTAAATGTTCTGTGTTGAATGTTTATGATCATATTTGACTCTCCCCCAGTGAAAGCTTTGGAACAAACCAACCCTTTGAACCTCAGGCTCAAAATCATTCCATTTTTCAGATTTTCTTTTTTAATTGATGGAAACAACTGGTGACACCCACAGGAACTGTGTCACCCAAGGGGCACTCTTCTCCATGAGACACCCACAACCAGCTCAGTGTGCCAACTGCTCCGCAGCTGTGTAATGAACCAGACTGATTCTCTGCATGGCCTCTGGGTCATCCAGGAAAGTGCCCAACGATGCTCTGGGTGGCCATGGTGAAGGCAGAAAGGCCAAGAAGAGGACTGCGGTTTATTTTTGGGTGTGGGATGTTGCTGAACCTAGCAGAGGAGCAGCACTGCTCGCCCTTTTTGGAAGTGTCAGGCCGGTACCTGAGCATGAAATGATAAAGAGTGACAGTGGTTAAAGCCAGGGTCTCAAACTCAAATCACCATGAGGGCCACATGAGGACTAGTATGTTAGCCCAATGGCTGCACCACTGAAACCTTTTCATACAACAATATTGCAAATATTGGTAACGATAGTGCCGTTATGGGCCATAGGAAATAGCTTTAGGGGCTGCATGTGGCCGGCAGGGCCGCATATTTGAGACCCCTGGGTTAAAGCCTAATTTGATGGGTCCTTGAACCCTCCTAATCTCTGGGGCCCCTTCCCCTAGTGTCTGCATTGCCTCTCAAATTTTGTGGGCCTTGGAACTGCATTCTGGCGTGTTCATGCTTACTTTAACTCCTGAAGGGCGACGTTGCAAAGCCAGCTTTCAGAGCAGCTTATCCCCACAGCAAACGCCCGCCCCCGCAGGAACCTGCAGTTGCTTTCCTTGCCAAGCCCCAGGGGGAGATTTGCATCTTTGGTACATTGGCTTAGCATGGTGGTGGGAGAGCAAGTCTGACAGCTTTAGGAGTGGCACCGCAGCAAACTCGATCCAAACCCACCATGTGTCCCTGCCCCTTCACCAGGACCCCTGACAGATCTGCTGATTTCCCCCCAGGCTCGAAAGACAGAGTTGTGAGTGATTTCTGAGGGTCATGATGGCTGAGGGGTGGGTCAGCATTTCACTCGAAATGACCCCTATCCAGGTGGAAGTCTCCTGGCTCAGCTCTGCATCAGCTGGGTGCATGGAGAAGTGGGTCTCATGTCTCTGTGGGCCCAGGACCATGTGAGGTCTGCTCATGTGAGGGAGACAGAGGTGGGGGTTTCATTCCACGGCTGGGATCTCCCACTCACAGCTTTGGGCTCTGGGCTAGTGAGACGCAGACGGACTTCACGTGAGGGACCTTGGCAGGACCTGTGCTCCTCCTCTGGCCAGGGCATTGGTTGGTCAGTTTGCCATCTCTTTAGGTGGGTGCTGCTACCGCCAAAGCAGTAAAACCAGCAATGGAGGGAAGGAGGGAACAGCTGGCTCTGGGGTACTCTGGGAGGCAGGGCGGGAGCCATCCAGGGAGTTTGGGTAGGACACCCTGGCAGGCGAGGAAGCTGATGTGCATGTTAGGCGACATGGGGGAGCGACACTTTTCATACACGCTCTCACTGCTCGTCAGCATGCTGCCAAAGGCTCACCAGATTGGGTGTGAACTGAGCGAAGAGAGGGCATGAGAAAAGTCTGTGTGAGACAGCATGTGCGTGTGTGCAACACAGAGAATGAACGGAGGCTGCCGGGGCTCTGGAAGTGTATGTGTGTGAGCGGGGGGGTGAGAGAGAGGTGTTGGGGGACAGGAGGTGTGAGCCGGGAATGCTGCATGGTAGACGAGTGCGCCAAGGTGGAGTAGGACTAGTGAACGTGTGTGGGGAGGGGGCAGAGACGTGTAGACATCCACTTAGCAAGCGTGGCCTCTGGCTGGGGCTGCCACCCATCTTGCTGATGGCACATCATGGTGGTGGAGTTTGAATCGAAGCAGGGGCAGTGGCAGAGACGAAGGAGGGAGGGGAACAGACTGGAGGACAGGTTCCAGCTTCTGGAGACATGGGAGGTGGCTCCTTACAGGTCCCTCTGTGGCAGAAGTGTGCAGGGCAGCCCCAAAGCAGGAAACCTTTTGACAGGTGATGTCCTTCTTTTACTGCAGAGATTTCCTAGTAGCCGGTGGGAAGATGCCTCCCCCACCACAGAACTGCCTGGAGAGGGAGCCCATCCCCACTTCACATGCCCTAGGGCTGATGGGCTTTGACAGACTGCTCAAAAATGTGGGGCACATCATGGCCCAGCACATGGGCCCCAAACTGGCTGAAGTCTGGTGCATGGGCCAGCACCAGAGGCTGAGCAGTGGGTGTGAATTGCTACAGCTCTGTGGCTGGTGAGAGGGGCTGGAAGAGCCCATCACAGGGCCATAGGGAAGCAGAACACGCCCGGGCCAGTGCGTCCAGCTTCCATCATGTCAGATACTCTGCGAGGGACAGAGCAGCTGGCCCAGACCTCACCGACATAAGCTACTCCAGATGCAATGTGTCCCCTTGTGCAGGTCATGCTGTGGGGAGGGCCAAGGCGCAGCCGCGCTGCAGTCTGCCAGGCTTCCCCCTTTTTATACACTGGGACCTGGCGGGAGATGTCTTGGCTCAGCCGTGGGAGAGCGATGCAGTTACTGACCTCGGCAGGTGTTTCATGGTAGTGAGGAGCAGGGGTGGAGAACCGTCTCGTTCCCAGGGATTCTGGATTGGGCCTGGTTCTCCTTCTCTTGCTTTCTGTTTTTCCCCATTCTCCCTTCCCCTCCCCATCAGGACGCTTGCTCATCCCTATGGTCTGCCATCCTGGCTAGCGCTATCAGATACCAAAGCCTGGAAAGGATGACAGGGAAGTACGAAAAGGACCTTGGAAGACACATGGAGAAAATGTATTAATGGAATATTCTTCTGTTTTTAGGGGGCCCTGGAACGCTTCCCTCTAAAAATAGGGTGTTCCAGCATACTTGAACCCCTGTAAGCAAAAAGCCAGATAAAACTGTGTATTTTTAAAATGCCTGCCAGATGGAGGACATGAAGGTAAAAAGGAGGACGTCCTCCTTTTGCCTGACATCTGGTAACCCTTCTCTTGGCCCACCTGTGCGGGCTTTCATCCCAGAGAAGGGACCACTTTCCAAATGTGGCTTCTGCTAACCTTTATTTCAGTGCATTTGATTGGCCAGTGCCCAGGAGGGCCCACTGGGCCTGGCGCCTGGGTTTTAAATGCCTGGTCAGGGGCCCATCCTTGCTGGGCTGGAATCTGGTTTAGTTGAATTGAATGAAGAGGCACAACTCACTTTGCAGCCCAAAAGAGACAGGTCCTGTCCCTCCTCCATTCCCTCTGTGCTTCTTTCACTCTCCCTCCCTGCTCTTCAACATGCCAGTGCTGCTCTGGGCCCTGGGGGGGGAATGTGAAACATTGCCCAGCTCCAGCTATTGCTATGCCCCACTGCCTTTTGCTGAGCGTGTTTCTGGTTAGCACCCTTCAAATGACAGATGTACCCTCAGCCCGGCATTCCAGTCAGCTGCCCTGAGCTGATTACAACCATAAATCACACTGAAAGGCAGAAGATTCATTTCCAGTACTTGCCGGCTTTCCTTCTCATTGCCAAGGGACAGTGTATTTCCTTATGCTCTCTACAGCCTGCGTGGGCCATACTTTTGCATGTGCCACTGCCAGGTTCCTACCTGGCTTCACCCAGAACCACCCTGGCCAGGAACTGGGTGTAGGTAACCACCCACCAATGGACTTGGCCAGCGCCTGCAGAGCCAACTAGGGCGTGGGATGTTTCCCATGTGCAACAAGTGACTGACAGTGGGTGAAGCCCCCGTACCCTACGCATACTGCTTCCTCTGGGACCAGCAGCACTCGGCAGCAACTGATAGGTTGGCATGATGATGCCATTTGTGGCGCGGTACTTCCTGAAGTGCCACTTTTCGTGGTGGAGGCCTCAGGAATCCACAGCCTTGGCATGGCAGCTTCTGTTCCAGGGCTCGGATGCCATGCAAGGGAGCAAGACAAGAGCCTGGAAGCAACTTGGAGGAAAGCATCCAGCTAGAAATGGTCACTGCACAGTCCACGACGCGGCAAGCTGCATGGAAGGACAGATGTGTCTTGGGCATGTGGGCTGCTATCTTAGAGCATCTCTGGGCCTCTGATGCAGCCCTCTGTGTTTAATGGAATCGTAGCCCAGGTGTCAATGTCGCTATGCACAACAGCACCTCACTATCGCCAGCATCTCTGTCTGCTAGCACCTCCCAGCCCCTTTCCCTTCTGCGGCTTGAGAACCGGCAGTGTGGCCTCTCAAAGTCCCCAAGTTACAAGACCTTTGTGTAGGACCCAGACCCCAGTGAATGCATACCCCTCACAGCTGGCTACCAGGGTGACTGACGCCATGCAGATAGGATGTTCAAAACCACTCTGCATCTTTTCTGCATGCAACAAATCCTCAGTGTGACGCTATTGCCTGAGATGAACTCTCCAGGCTCTCCTGTCTTCTCCAGTTAGCGACTCACCAGTGTATCCCTGCTGCCTTTGGGCACAGAGAGAGCAGCTGACAGGCTCTCAGGAGGCACCACCTATCAAGTGTCTGAAGCTTTCAGATCAAGCTGTTTTCCTTCTTTCAGACAAGTTTCTCAGTGCCCAGAAGTGACCCTCTCTCCAGGGTGCTTCGGTGACTTACACTTTCCAGAGATCACCCCCAGGGCCTGCTGCCTGATTAGTTTCACAAGGACAGGGAGTGTCTCTGCCATGCTGATTGCATGGGAACAATCCCTGTGGCTGGTGGGTGTTCAGTGGCTGGAGTGTCCCTGGAGAGAATTTCCTTTGGATAATGTGCGGAATGGGGCTTCAGCCAGGGTTGGCTGTTTCCCTGCAGGCTGGCGTTCAGGCTGGGTCTGGGATTTGGCTCCCCACACACTCAGGAGTGCTTGGTCGGATCCTCATTTCCATGGATTCTGCGCTGCAACGTGTGGCTGAAAGACGGTGGTGTCTTGGTTGCCACGAGCCCAGATGGTTGGCACCTCAGCACCTGGGTTTGAGCAAAGTGGGTCCCACTGGTGTTGCCGTGCCCTGTACATCCCTGGGAGCACATCTCACCAGCCCCTGCTTCTTAGTGCTGCAGTACGCTGAGTCGCTCTAGGATTCTTTCCCCGGGAGCTGTGGGAGAACTGGTCTGTCCTGGGCACATGGGGGTCGGGAGGAAGGACTGTCAGCCTGCCTCTTCCCTGTGAGGGGTTTAGAGGCCTGAAAGCAGCAGCCAAGAGTTAGCCTGTGTCCCCAGCCGGGCCAGCCAGCCTGGCTTTAGACCACCAGCACGCTCAGGGGAGAGTCCTGTGCATGGCAACACCACAAGACAGTGCCTCAGCCTCTGGAGTGGGACATTCGTGAGCTCCTCATGCCCCAGCAATGGAGCAGGCATCTCACAGCGTGTGCCAGTGCTGCAATGGGACCACCCCCAATGGTTTGATCTGTAACGCCACTGGGGGGCTGGAAGCAGGTTCCCCCTTATACATTGCAGCCGATGAGCCCCTGGGAAAGCTGAGCCCGGCTGGTGGTATCAGGGCAGAAGGTCATTTACCAAGTGGCAGCATGAGCACAAGGACAGAGCGGTCCCCAGACTGGATCAGAACCGAGGTCCAGGATCCCATCTGCCAATAGCAGTCGCTTCAGAGGAGGATACAAGAGGTGTGATACTCTGTCCCTATGATGATCCTGTCCTGCCCCCTCGAGCCAGGGTGCAAAAGGTTAATATCCCACCCAGGATTTCAGCATTCAGTATGTTAGGGCTGCATATTCTTGTTATGCAGTTAAGTGTCCAACCCTTCTTGGCCAGGTTCTTGGCCTCAGGGCCATCCTGTGGTAGTGAGGCCCATGGTCCCTGTATGTTGTGTGGAAAAACATTCTCTTTGATCCATTTTGAATTTGCAGAGTTCACTTTCAGGACACGTTCCCTGATCCAGTCCCCCGTGGGGATGAATGTCAGGCTTCCGAGCTGTACCACCAGCCCCACCATTGACTTGCTGCGTTACGCAGTTTTTCCCTCTGTACAAGAAGAGCATGAGCCTGGCTCCATCCGTTAACACCTGTGGTGGGCCCTGGAGCTGGGCGGTCTGTATTACCGCATTCACCGTTTCTGGGTCAGGAGTTTTGCAGCCTCTCAGCAGTGGAGCAGCACTGGAGAAGCCCTACTCAGCAGTCACCCCAGGAATTACTGCCGTTCAGTTGGAGAAAGTGCTCCTTTCCAGTGCTGTGAGTGCCTTGTTGTGGTAAGGAAACACTTGACGCAAAGGCTACTGCTTGGGCTCTGTAAATAAAAGCCAGGGGCTCGGGTCAGCAAGCTTTCACCTGCTAGACTTTCACCTCCCCACATCCCTTGTGTGTATGTGCTCTGGATGTACTGGTCTCCAGGAGAGCCCCAAGGTGCTGCCACATTGCAAAATGTGCCATGTGTGGAACCCACTTATAAAAAAATGATCTTAATAAAGCTCCAGCCTGCATGCTGGGGGACTGCTAAAACCTGGGTTTTGGAAACTGTTCCCCCAGCTCTGCGAGAGGAAAAGGCCCCAGGCTGGCAGGGCAAGGCAGTCGAGCAGACCTTGTAAAGCAGGTCAAACTGTTTTCACTACCAGCTGTGCAAGTTTGCTAGAACCAGGAGTCAGCATGACGGGGGAATGGAGCAGAATTCTGGGGTGGGAAGGGGACTTGAAAGGGTTTGGAGGTAACAGTCCACACAGAGGGCCCTCACGGCTGGGGCCATGCTGTGCAGCTGCAATCAAAGAGGGAGAGAACAAAGGTCTCTCACCTGCCTGTCTCTGATGATGGGAGCTCCTCACTCACCTGTGCTGGGGCACACCCTGGCTGCATCGTCCATTAATAAAGGCCCCACCCGCTCTGGTTGCTCTGCAAAACTTCCAGTGCACCGGGGCCCATCTCTTGGTAGCCTGTGACGCTTCCTGCTCAAGGCCAGCTAAAGACGCCAGGTCCCCGCAATGGAGGGGTGGACCCTTGGAGCCAGTCAGTTCATTCGCAGAGTGTCAGGCCAGGAGAGACCCTTCCTCCGGGCACTGCATGCCACCCATTTCCCCTGCATTGAGCCCTGTGCCCTGCAGGGCAGCTGATCTGGATGTGATGCCAGTCAGACACGGAGAACCATCCACCTCTTTCGCAGCAGAGTTTATTCAATGCTTAATGACCCTCCCCATGGAAAACGTCTGCCTCATTTCTTAGGGGAGTGACTCTGACTAGCACCCGCTTCTAGCCACTGACTCTCGTTCTGCCTTTTCCCACTCAATTAAGGAGCCCTTCAGTCCCCAGCATTTTCTCCCCGGGAAGGTCCTTGTACGCTGTAATCAAATCTCCTCTCCAGCTGATAAAGTAGCCAGATGGAGCTCTTTAAATCACTCACTGTCAGGTCCTTTCGCAGCCCTTGAACCACGTTGGTGGCTCTTCTCTTTACCGTCCCTCCAATTTGTCAACAGCCTGTTTAAAGCGTGGGCACCAGAGCTGGACACAGTGCCCCCAGACACAGCTCATTATGCTGTGTACAAGGGTAAAATCATGTCCCTCTTCCACCTCCGCAACCCCTGCCTGACATTGCAGGGACGGAGCGCAACAGGAACAGAGGACAGGTCACGGACACCAGCACAAAAACTATGCCGTCGGGCTCCACTGCTGGGCTGGGCTCTGAGCCGGATTGCCAGGAGCGGTGCTGCTGGTGCCAGGCTCTGGACTGCGTGGGGGACCAGTGTAGCTGCTTTGCCAGGTCCCACCTGTGTGCGTGGCACACTGCAACATTCACAGCTGACAGCACGCACCTGGAGCCTAAACTTTTCCATCTCTGGCTCCTCTGGGGCACTCCTGGACCTCTCCTGGCCCAGATCTGCCTCTGCTCAAGCTTCAAGGGGACTCCTGGCCTCAGTAGCCACTACATTCCTGTCCCTGGGCCAAGGCCGGGAGGTGGGACAGGGCATTGGGAATTGCAGCATTCCCAGCCGTGCTGGTGGGCTGCCCGGAAGCCACCTGGGGCCCTGCCCAGCCGTGGGGAGTCGGGGTGGGCTCCCATGTTGCCCCAGTCCCACAGCGCTGCACGTGGTGCAAGAAGGAGCCTCCGTACGCTCTGAGTCGTGAGAACAGGGCCAGGGGCTTCCCTCCTCATTGTGCTCTCCCAGGACAGGCTCTGCACGAGACCAGATTCTTCTTTGAAAAGGGCTCATGAAGTGGGATTTCCCCCCATGAAAGCTCATGTGATAAATAAATTTGTTAGTCTTCAAAGTGCCACTGGACTCCTTGTTTATTTATAAAACAAACACTGGAGACTTAACACTAAAGACTTTATAAAACAAACACTTAAAAGACTAACATTTATTAGTAAAACAAATTGGTTAGTCTTTAAGTGCCCCAAGGCTCCTTGGTCGTTTTACTGAACAGGACTAACCCAGCTCCCCTTTGGAACCGGTTCCAAGGCGGCGTTTCTTGCAGGCTCCTGCCCCCTCGTGGCTGGCCCGGTGCTCTGCCTCCAGCCAGGCTCATCCGGAGTTGGGCTGGAAAGGGAAGGTTGATTCGAATTAGGCTAGAAGCGTGTCAGAAATGTAAGCCGCAGGTCACACGCTGGTGGCCAGTGGTTTGCTGGAGCAGGAGCCAAGCATGGCCTCAGCTTAGCGCTAGCCTTGCTTTCTAAAGAAGGACGAAAGAACTGCCGTCCCCTTCTCTTGGATTGCGGCCTGAGTCTGGGAGAGGTGCTGCGTTGAGCTCCTGGCCCTGCCCAGTCCCAGGCCAGCCTGGCGCAGATCACAACAGCTGGGCAGCCGTGCTGGGTTAGCCCAGTGGTCTGTCTAGCCCAGTCTCCTCTCTGCTGACAGTGGCCCGTGCCCGGTGCTTCACTGGGAATGACCAGAAGAAGGTGGCTATTGAGTGATCCATCCTCTGTCGGCCACACTCAGCTTCTGGCATTTGGTGGTTTAGGGATACTTGGCTCCTGGGCTTCCATCCCTGACCGCCCTGGCTCACAGCCATTGCTGGATCTGTCTTCCAGACACTTAGCTCATTCTTTCTTTTAAATCTATTGCACTTTTGGCTTGCGTTCCACCAGCTGAGTGTGTGCTCTGGGAGGAAGCACTGCCTTTAAACCTGCTGCCTATTTAGTACATTGAGTGACCTGTGGTTCATGTGCTTTGGGAAGCAATTAACACATCCCTATTCACTTTCTGCACGCCATTCATGACAGCATACCCCTCCACCATCTCCCTCTTACTTGTCCCTTTTCCTAGATGAATGGCCTGTTTCTGAGTGTTGGCAACTTTGGTGATTCTATTGCGAGCCTCCTGATAGTCAGGCCCAGTCCTTGGAGTGTGTTTTGAATCAAACAGCTCAGTCTCCAGCTCTTGTGGTTATGGAGAAAAGCCCAGCAGGGATGAGTGTGAAAGAGCCTCCTGCTATTTCAGGCCTGACTTGTGAGTCCTGAACACTGGGCACTGCCAGGATGGATTTGCTCGATTTCCTTCAAGTCGTCTCCCTGGCAGCATGGGCAGAATGACACCTGTTGGCTCACTATGGGTGGAAAACCACCAATCTATTAACCCCCCAAATGGAACTTTCTTCTTTGGCTGCTGTTTCAGTTTTAATACAAGGAAAGAAAACGTCCTCCAGGCTGAGGTCCAGAGAAGAAGCAGCTTCCCGTACCAACTAGCCATACGTGGAGGCCCTGCCAGCAGTGCTAGGATTGCACTGGGAAGTTCAGTAAAGAGTCCTAGGACTGGTGCCATGGGATGGCTGAATGAAATAGGTTGGATTGGGCTCTCTTAGATGTCTTTTCACTTCACCCTGTCCGTCCTCCCACCCCATGCCCATCAGCATGGCACGAGAAAGCCTCAAGTGGGGAGATCTCTCTCTCTCTCTACCTGTGAGCATCCTGGTGTGCTTCTCAGCATTGCTGGCAGTACAGCACACAGGCTGGTCGAAGGATTCAGTGTTTGTGCTCTGCTCTGAGCAATGCTGGGTCATACTCATACCCACCTCCCTGGCCAGGCCCACATTGCAGGTTCCCAGGCCAGCTGCTGAGGAAGCTGGTTTGTTCTGTGCCCCCCACATCATAACCAACAGAGCGATCCTCAGGATTATTCTGGGGCAGACCCAGGCTGCTGGAATGACAGATGCCCATCCTGGATGCAGCAGTGACATTGGCATAGAGCTAACCCATCTGAAGTGCCCTCTCCTGACCATGAAGCGTGGGGCAGGAAAGCAGCTCAAATGCCACACACCAAGCAGTGAGCCTGTGGCATTAATGCAGCTGTGAGAAAGGCTGGTCTGCAGATGTGCAGGCAGCTGCTGGCGCAGATGTTTGCCATAGTGGAGCTATTTGCCCCATCCTGCTTCCAGCCTGGTTAGTATTACAATAAAAAGCGAGCGTCCAATTAGTGAATCTTTCCATCCCGCCCCTGGCTGCACTCTGAGAATCACTCCTTATTGGCAGGACTGGGAGCACCACTGGAACCGTCAGGAGCCGCTCTGCCTGCTCAGCCTGACAATTAAACACTTTGGCTGCAATTAGATCAGTCTTGAATTGTCACAGGGCAGGGCTGGGTGCTTGTGCCCCTGAGATATTCTGCAAGGGCTGGGATCAGCCTGGCTGCTGTGAGCCAGTCAAGGCCCCACCCTTGTGGCTTGGTGCTTTGCCCAGAGAATGGGGGGCGGAGGGATTGCACTGGGTCTGCTGTCCTCTGTGCAAGCCCCTTGGGTAGATGGTGCTTCTTTAGGGGATCTGGGGCTGTGCCTAGGGAGGGGGGATCCCAGAGGAAGAGTCTTGGCCCAGAAGGACTGAACTGAAGATAGAGAGGAGCTGACACTCCCCATGTGCCCTTGCAGAGTGTCAGTACCGTCAGGTCCCACACAAAAGTGGTGCCAGGGTACAAAGTCTGCATTGCCACGTGCTTCAGAGATGTGCAGTCACGTGAGCCTCCAGCCCTCAGGACACAGATGGCCCTCAGGGGATTCATGACAGAGTTTTGCACCAAAGGCCTGGGATTTCTGGCCCAGCTCTGGGCCTCCCTCCTGCCACAGCCCAGCTCTGCCAGCACCGAGCCCCCTCACCCACAGTGCTAACCAGACCACTTCGGCTGCACGTCCAGCTAAAGTCCAAGTGTGGGTGCCAGCACCAGAGGCTTTTCCATCACCTGTCTCCACTGATGTCTGCTGAGCCCCTCTTCTGACACAGGGACACTGGCAGGAGCCTGTTTACCATCCAGACTTCTCTCCTGGCTCCTTGCCTGGCTGACACTGCAGGAGCTGGGGTCCTTGCCTTGCACTGGGTGCCTACCTGCTCCTGTCACTTTCTAGCCTCACTGAGCTCTTCCTGGACCAGCTGATTGTCAGCCCAGCACCTGATCCCAGCCGCAACTGGGAGGCAACTGATCAGTCACAGATGGGGCTGTGTGCAGCTCCCCTGGAAGGTGCCAGTCACATTGTGTCTGGAGGATAAAAGGACCCAGTACGAGGTGTGTGGAGTAGCCAGCAGCTCCCTCCCCTATCCTGTGTGTTGTCACTGGAACCCTGGCCCTTCCGTCTCCTCCCCTGTTGATGGCCATAGCTGGTTTCCATCTAATTTGCACTGTGAGCTCCATGGGGCAGGGACAGGTCCCACGTTTGCCTGCAAAGCACCAGGGATAGCTCTGGGCACAATGAATGCTAGTAAGTAAGCGGTTCCACAACCAAGCAAACATTAATGACAACCAGGTTGGGAATTTTCATCCCCAACTTTTGTCTCATGGAAAATTGGGCTTGTAACAATAAACATCTTCACAGCAAATGGTGACTTTGTGCTAAAATGCTCAGGCTGGGGGTTTTGACAAAAACCTGGAATTTTCCATGAAAGAAACCAACATTTTCAGAGCTGCTGCAGCCACTAAGTGCACCTGGTGTGCTGAGTCCAGGCTGAGCTGCGACTGATTGATGATTTTGGACCATATGTACCCTGCGCTGCCCCTTGTGTGTCTAAAATGCTCCCTGAGCAGGACAGTCATGTCCTAACCCTGCTTTGCCTGGATTCAAATGCCCAGTGCAGAGCTGTCATGTGGGAGAGCTGGTTGGTGATTTGTTGATAAAACTTCCTTTAGTTAGAAACCTGTTAGCAGGAAAGGGTTGCTTTTTAACAACTTTCCCATCTTGCAAAATTTGGAAGAAAGAAAGAAGGTTCGAAATGGCTGAAGTGGGAAATGTGGGGGTTTCTTTGTTTTAAAACAACTTGATGTTAAAAAACAGAAGTGGTTTATAGCAAAAGAAAAACAAGAAACTGAAAGGAAACATTTAAAAATGATGAGCTAGAGGACAGAATAAGGAGCAGTGGTCTCAAGCTGCAGCTGGGGTGGTCGAGTTTGGATATTAGGAAAAACTTTCTCACTTAGGAGGGTGGTGAAGCATTGGAATGGGTTACCTAGGGAGGTGGTGGACTCTCCATCTTTGGAAACATTTAATACCCGGCTGGACAAAACCCTGGCTGAGATGATTTAGTGGGAGTAGTCCTGCTTTTAGCAGTGGTTGGACTAGATGACCCCATGAGGTCCCTTCCAGCCCTATGATTCTATGAGACAAAATGTCGAGCTTGATGTGAACTGATTTTTTTTTCCAGCTTATTGCTTGGCAGAGATTTGAGCTTCTGATTCTTTTTATCCTGAGTTAGGAAAGGATTTTTTTCTGGAAATCCCCCTCCCTGCCCCCAGATGTGCAAACCATTCCAACCCAGCTCTAGGGAGCAGCCAGACCATTGGTTGTGGGAGCCCTTTCAAATCTGCTTAGTTAGAGCTGAACTCTGCGGTTGCCTGTTGGTGCGTGGGATAAGGTTTTAGGGTCACTTGATCCCCACGGGAGTATGCTGGGATGTGGCTGGTGCATTCCTGGGCAGTTTTAAGGGCCAAGTATCAGCTGTGTGTCTGGGAGAAGAAAGAGAGGGGGCCGCGGGCTTGCAGCGGCTGTCTCCTGGCCACAGGCAGGTGGTGCTCTTGCACCATCCTCTGGCTCTCAGCTCCCAAACTGTGCAGAGCCAGGATGGGTGAGGTACTAGTTTTTAGGACCAGCTGCTGCTGGAGAGAGAGAGGAGCTCTGGAGTGACATAGAGCTTGGCCTCAGGGCTAGGAAGAAGTTTTCTGTTTTCTTAGTTCACATCCACTTGGATAGTATGAACCCTCCCCAGTGCAGGGCATAGGGAGGGCAGAGTTACCCTGTTAGAGAGTCTGGCAGGGTGGCCCTCTAAACCCCAGTCCCTTTCCACCTTCTTCAGCCCTTTGCTCCCTGCAAGAAGTTTTTAGGTTGGCAGTGGGCTGGCTTGGCTTGAAGGAGGAGACCTGACAACCAGGGGCCAGTGGAAAAGGACACAACACAAACCAGTTGTGACCCGGCTGTCAATCAGCTGCCCTTGTTACTCTCTACAGCTCAGTCTGGAAATAGCCGTCAGGATTTAGTAACAAACATTTTGTTATAAGCTGGGGTTGGGTTGCCTCAGGTGGACGTGACATAGAAGGACCTGGGAGTACTGGTTGATTACAGGGTCACTGTTAGCCACCAACGTGATGTGGCCATGAAAGAAGTTAATGTGGTTCTAGGATGCATCAGACATGGTATTTCCAATAGAGATAGAGAGGAGTTAGTGCTGTTATACAAGGCACTGGTGAGCCTACATCTGGAATACTGGGTGCAGTTCTGGTCCCCATATTTAAGAAAGATGAATTCAAACTAGAACAGGTGCAGAGAAGGGCTACAAGGATGATGTGTGGAGTGAAAAACCAGCCTTATGAGAGGAGACTTAAAGCGCATGTCTTGTTCAGCCTAACCAAAAGATGGCTGAAGGGAGATATGATTGCTCTCTATAAATACTTCAGAGGCATAAATACCAGGGAGGGAGAGGAATTATTTGAGTACAGCATCAGAATGGACACAAGAACAAATGGATACAGCCTGTTCTTCAGGACGTTCTGCCTTGAAATTAAATGCAGGTTTCTAACCATCAGAGGAGTAAAGTTCTGGAATAGCCTTCCAAGGAGAGCAGTGGGGGCAAAAAACCTAGCTGGCTTCAAAACTGAGTGTGATAAATTTATGGAGGGGAAGGTATGATGGGGCAGCTAGTTGGACAATGGACTGCTCTTTGACTACTGGTGGTGGGTATGCCAGTGGTCTGAGATCAGACATTTCATGGGGTGGGTTCTGACTTATTACAGACAATTCCTTTTGGGGTCTGGCTGGGGAGTGACTTCAATAACTCAGTCCTAGGTTAGAGGTTTATTACAGGAGTGGCTGGGGGAGGGTCTGTGGCCTGGCTAGTGCAGGACGTCAGACTAGATGATCACATCGGCCCCTTCTGACCTTAGTCTGAGTCTGTCAGGGCTGATCCCAGGCCTCCAGGAGGAAGGCAAAGCATGACCCCCCCCCACAGGTGGTATGTCCATGGAAGGACTGGTCGGGCACTGCGGATTGTCCCTCTGTGGCAAATCCCATGGGTGACGTTAAGTGAGGGAGCTGGCCATTGACGCCTGCTGCCCATGAGCCCCTGAACTGGGAGATCTGCGTGGTGCACAGCACCTGGGGTGGGGACAGTGGGTGCATTTGCCAGATTACCTCTCACTCCTCACCAGCACTGCCAAGAGCCGACACCCTCTGTGCTGGCTCCATGTTACCCTGCAATTCTCCTCTCTGGCCCTTGCTGGGTAGTTTTCTGGACCCTGTGCACCACTCGTTTGGCATCAAGAAGCTGTGCAGTGATGCAGCTGCTCAACCACCCGGAAAATCAGCCTCCAGAGTCTCCTGCTGGGGACCACCCCAAAACTGAGACAGCTAAACTTCATAGCTGTGTCTGGCCTAAGCATTGCCCAAGGCCAAGCTGCTGATGCTGCACTCATGAGTTCAACTTGTTCTCAAAGCGTGAAATTGCCCATTCCTGCTTTGCAGATTCTCCTGCCAGTAGCACTCAGTCCTGCCTAGGCTGCGCCAGGGCCAGAGCATCCAGCAGGTCCCCTGGTTTGCACAGCTGGGCCTGATCCGTGAACGCTCCAGGAATGAAGTGAGGAGGTGGTACTGGGCAGGGGGCACAGAGAACCCCACTCACTCTACCCAGCAAGTGGGCAAAGGAAAAAGGTGAGTGCTATACTGTGAGATACCCAGACCCTCACGCCCCAGCTGGCACCATCACCTGGCGGTTCTACCACAGGAGTGTGCAGGTGCCCTGGGACGGGGGCTTCATCTCTCTCTGTCTCCCTGGTGCACCACAGGGGAGGCCAGCCCAATTACAGACAGTGTGCTCTGGGAACCCTGCAGCCGGGGCTGACTAACCGACCCCAGCCTTGGGTCACTGTGCTGGAGGCCCAGCACCTGCAGCCCATCCCGGGGGCCCACGGAGGCCATTCACAATGGCATTCTGCCCTGACAAAGCAGGAGGCTTAAAGGCCACCACGCGAAGGTGGAAATGGCTGGAGCGCAATTTGGTCTCCACCCCATTCCCTGAGGACTGGCTGAGTGTTGGGCAGTGAGCTCCCTGACCCACAGAGGACGGAGCCGACAGCACGCACGGCTGGATAGCTTTATTTCTTGGAAAGGGTCTTGTCTGAATAGGGTGCTGGGAGGTGTCGCCCCTCAGCGGTGTCCCCTCACGCTGACTCTCCAGACTGCCCATGGCATGTTGACGTGCGGGCTCGGACCTTGGGCAGGCCCATGATAAATGCCTTCCACACTGTGGAGAAGTGGGAACCCTCTGCTAGGTTAATAAGGGAGGACACGGGTGTTGACCCTCTTTCTTTTCTATTTGGGTGATGGGACACAGGTGGGTGATATGAGGTAGAGCCACTAGGGGGCAGGGGGGTCGTGTTTAGGGATCCTGTACCTGGGACCCTCCCCCACTGGTCCCACTGGATTCAGCTGGTTGGACCAGGGGCCAAAGAGGTGGGCAGAGCGAGCAGGGGAACAAAGGACCAAGGGGACAGAGGGTAGTAGGGAAATGGGGGGTCCAAGAGACAGGACCCTGCCCTGGGGTGTAGCCCTAATCCCCTGGGGGTTTCACTTCTGGTTGTTCTGAGGATGCTGATACCAACTGTCCTTGCTGCTGTATGAACTGGTTTGCTAATAAACCCTCTGATTGCCACACTGGCTGAGAGTCGCTGCTGATTGGGGCAGCTGGGACCCTGCTGGAGGGAGGAAACCCCCTCCAAGGGAGACCAGACAGAGCGAGGATCTGACCCTCTGAGCCTGGAGTTGGGGGCTGGCTGCACAGAGCGTGGAGACCCGGGTGCTGGACGGGAGGAGACTCCACCGTAGCAGAGTCCTGACTGGCTGTGGACAGAGGGGATCCAAGAGGCTTTTCTGGGGTCTCCGTCACACACACACACACACACACACAAGGACAGGGTGGGGAGCAGCTTCCAAAGATGGTGAGCGCTTCTCAGCCTCCTGGAGCTGGCACATGTAGAAGGGGGAGGCACTTAACCCTTCTTCCTTGAGACCAAGCGCAGGTCCTGTCTTTTTGCTCGATCCCCACTCAGCCAACACCCAGCAGAGCCAAGCTTCAGTGGGAAATCTGTCGGGGAGGTGGGATGGCATGACTCTGACCTGAAACGTAGACATGCTCAGGTTGCCAGGGAGCTTTCTAGTCACTGGGCCTCAGGTTATCAGGAACCGTGCCCGACCCAGGGTACCCTAGAGATGGCGCTGTGAGGCAGCACCACCTGTACCAGACTGAATCATGATGGCACAAGGGATCAGCCCCTTATGCCCTTCCTAGTGCATTGCGCCTCCCCCTGGCACAGCCCCAAGTGTGTGGCTTTTTCGCATGCTTCCACAGCACACATCTAGCGCTTCCTGCCACTGCTGTCTCACAGAAGGGGTCCCTGCAGATGGGATGGTCTCTGAAACAGCTGGTTTGCATTGTGCACTCTGGGCAAACTGGGGGGGTGGGGAGCAGATCTCTGTGGGGAGAAGGAGATGCAGAGAACAAGGGGGAGAGCCTGCTGATCAAAGGACAGGTTGTTTTCCAAGACGTAAATAATTTAATTTGCCCCTCTCCTATTTTTTAATTTCATTTAGAAGTATTTATGAGCCATTCCTGGTCTGGCAGATCAGAGTGGGACAGCTGGCAATCCTGACCAACCTGGCCAGGAAGGCTGTAGAGACCAGGACCCCCCTCCGGAGCCCCTTCCCCTCCTGCTTTCTAAACAGAGCTTCTTCTCCATGCCCTGCCCGGCCAGCAGCGCCCTGCCCTGTTTTGAGGTAGTTAATTGCTCTTCTAGGAGGCAAACACAGACTTTCTTTGGAGATAGCCCAGCTGCAGGGATGTCCTGGGACATTTGATTAATGCATAGTTCCCCTGCCAGCTCATGCCCAATGACCTGGCAGGGAAACTATCTCCCTGTGCATTGACCAACTGGGGGAATTGGGGCCACAAACAATAAAATGCTGCTTCCTCCCAAATGGGACAACCCAGGCTCTAACACCAGCTAGGCATGGGCAAGTCAAGGAAGCCAAGTGGCCCCTTCACACTCTAGCTTCAGGCTGGGGGTCTGGGGTGCAGAATGGGCAGTCGGGAAGCAGGGTCTTCTTGTGTCACAGTCACCACCAGCCCCTCACTCCAGCCAAAGCAAACACAGGGGGTCTGGCTGTATGCTGAGGTCTGGTTCAGGCGCATGATGCTCAGTTGCATTGGGCGTACTGCTTGAGCGAGGACTGAATGGAAGGACTTGGAGTTGGACACCCCGTTCTTGGTGCCACTGGAAGTGCAGTGAGAGGCCCTGGGTGCCGGGCAGGCCGGACCAGGACAAAGGGGCACAGACCCAGCTGTCTATGTGTGGCCATCGTGAACTCCTGGCCTCAGGGTTCTGGGGCTGTGGGATCCCCCCAGCTCCATCATCTAAGGCATGATCCAGATCCGTCTTTGGGATTGTACTTCACCTGCTGCATCTTTAAAATCCCCACTAACCCATTTCCCTAGGACCCTTTCTCTAGCTCCTCACTCATGCCTTTCTTCTCTGTAGACCCAGGCTCCAGCTGTGAGTCGACCCTCCTTGGGGCCAGCCCCTTGGATGTGTTTGTGAAGCTGGAGCACCAGCGGGTTAGTGTGTGAGGAGGTCTGGAGTACATGCAACTTGCTTGGGAGCAAGGGACGTTTGTATGAGACGAGGTGAAATACCACAGGCATTAGAGACTGGAAGAATGCACTGGGGCAGGCTGGGACAGCCAGAGACCAGGGTAGATGCAGAAGGAATGGGGTCTCCTTTCCCCTCCTCTCTGCCTTGCTCCTGGGCTGGGATCTAGGAAGGAGACCCAGTTGATCCAGGCTGCACTGGAAGGAGGCTGGAGTGAGCATTTCCTTCCACTTGCATCCCAAAGGAGAGGCGAGTTTGTATACGGGCACCTAGGCTCACACCCATTCCCACGCTGGGCACACACGCACATACATCATTTACACACATCCATGACTACACAAGGGTGCATGCAACATACATACACCAACACTCACAGGGAAGGGCGGATTATGTCACAGAACCAAGTCTTTGGGTTTGCAAACCCTGCGCCACTGCCACCTGTGACCCACTAGTGGAGAGTGAGGTGACGGGTGGGTTGCTCTGAGCTCCAAACCAGCCGCGTCTCTGGGTTCTGAGCTGGGTGTGGCCGGTGTTGACTGCGTTCAGCCCTTCACTGGTCCATACACACTGGCTCAGGAGAAGACACGGTAGATGACCCTTTGGGGTGCTGAAGGCTGCGCCATCTTCTGTAGCTCTGTTGCCTGCTCCTCACATGCTGGGATCCACATGTCCCTCTTGGGAAGGAACTTGGCCAGCCAATGGCCTCTCCAGCAGGACAGGATGGCAGAGGATGACGAGCCACATGATGGGGTGGGACGCCTGAGGATGGAACAGACATTTCTCTCACTAGATCTGCCTGACACTGGCTGTGTTTTTAATTTCTCCTCCTAGCTCTCACAACTGCCCCCTTTCCCTAAGCCCCTTTCTCAGGCCCATCTTGGATGGGAGTTTTCACAAAACCTTGGGAAGAGGGCAGTGGTTTCTGGAAAAGCCAAGGGCAAGATTTAAGCACAGCTTGTATTTTAGGTGGTGCAAGGGTAGCATCACCCTCCCATCCAAAGCCCTGGGAAACTTGCCTTCCAGCTGGCACCAGGGTCGCAGGGACAGGAAGGCTTCGAAGGGAGATTCACCAGGAAGTTAGAGGCTGCGAGTGGTGGCCAAGTGCCCAGTATGCATGGCTTTTGAGCCACGTACAGGACAGAAGCACACCCTCAGTGAGGAGCTGGTGCAGGAGGGACAGGCCTGAGGGTGCTCTGATTTGCTCTGCTCTCCGTTATGTCCTTGTGCTGCTGGACCGGAAGACCTTTGGGGCAGGGCTGTGAGCGATTTGGCTCAGACAGACACAGGCAGTGCGGGCTGGGAGTTGGGTTGCACCATCATGGTCAGTGATTCTTTATCTTCCTTCTGAAACTCGCCCACTTCCCTGGCCATCCCCGTGGTCCTGCCCCTGCAGAAGCAGAGAGGTAACTGAACGCAGGCAGCCTAGCAGTTCCTGGAGGAAGAGGGGTGTGAGGCAGAGTGTTACCATCACATTTAGATCCCCACCCTCTGGGAAGGCATGGGAATGACCTCACTTTAACAGTCCCAGCTGAACTTCACCTCATTTTCTGTCAGCGACAGGCCCTGGATTGGCCAGCAAATGGGCAGCACCTGCTGCCCTTTCTGTTCCCTGATGTTACTGAACAACTCGTTGTGACCAGCATGTTGCAATCAAGTCTGCAAGCTGTGAGCTTCTCACAGGTGAGCCTGACATGGCCACTTCACAGGGACTGGTGTGAGTCAAGCTCAGGAATGGGGAAGTCAAAGGGCGGGTTTGGATTTGTGACAGTGCACACTTCCCCCCCCCCCCCCCCCGTGTGAAGAGGAAATCTGTGGCTAAGCCAGGACCTCAGATCTGTGAACCTTCTGGTCCAAGTGCTGACTTCCCTTCAGCTTGATTAGCTCACAGAGACTGCAGGTTTCCTAGAGAGGGCTGTATTTTGCCTCCATCCCTCAGAAATCAAACCAAGCAGAGAACCACTTGCCACATGGATGGGGAAAGCACAAAACAGCCAGCTTTCAAGGGCTCTCTTGGTTTCCACTTACTAAACTAAATGCCTAGTAGATTTCTCCTTGCAGGGAGTTCCCAAGAGCAGATCTGAAGGACACTGGCCTTGGCACTTACAGGGTGGGAGCAGCTGATAAGGGAGGCCCAGCCTCACGGTTCAAGGCTGAGGGCTTCTCCCTTTGGCACTGGGTCACCCAAACAAGTTTTCCACCTCTAGGCCAGCAGCTGGCCTGGGAAAGATTTCAAACCATGGGACCATGTGCCTGTTTTCTGTTGGCATTTCCCTGCTGTGTGCCATGTCCCATTCTGTTACACTGCACTGAGCAGCTCAATGGGGTAGTGGTACCTAGTGGTAAGAACCAGGGACAGGAACTGGAGACACCTGTATTCACATCCTAGCTCTGCCACTGACTCAGGGTGTGGCCTTGAGAAAAATCACTTAACTGCTGTGCCTCAGTTTCCCCTCTGTAAAATGGTGATAATTAATGTGCCTTTCAGCACTGTCCTCACATTAAAAAGATACCAAACACTACCCTACCCCTCCCCAGCCCCTGGAGAAGTGGATTTGGTCCACCCACTCAGGCCATGGTAAATAGTCACCTTCATCCAAGCTGGCCATGATGGAGAACATCTGCTCTCGCTTGTGCCAATGTTCTCTCCCAGGTGACTGCCTGGCTGTGGGAAAGGGCCACATCAGCAAGGGAGACAGAGAATGGAAGGGTGGGAAGAAGGAAGCTGACAGCAAAAGATGGGAAGCAAACCGTTGGGAATGTATTTGGGAAAGTTCCTACAAAGCCTAAAGGCAGGAGCTGGTGACCTGCAATAAGCCTCCTGCTGGAGATCTCTTGTGCAGGCCCTGAGCTTCAAGTGGGTGTAAGCTGGGAAACCCTCTCTTCACTGTCCCCGGAGCACAAATGGCTTCTCCTTGAGGGATGGAGGCACTGACTTGAGCACAACAACCACAGCACTGGCCTGGTGGCCTCCTAGCCAGCCTGAAAGCTTGGCAATTTGCAGCAAGGAAGACGCTCTTGCCTGTGTCCTCAGTGCACGGTGGACTGCAGGGTACGCGTGTCCTTGAGAGGCTAAGTTCTGCTCAGTTAACTGTCAGCAGCAGTGATCCCCAAGAGTGCTGGGCCCACCTCATTATTCCCAGTGGCCTCTCTGTGCAGACAGTCTGCTGATTTGGGACCCATGGCAAATTAAAAACAGGGCTCAGGCATTCACAGCTCCCTTCCTGGGGCTAAAGAGGCCTGAAGTGTCTTGGTGGTGGCACTTTCCTAGCCAGCTTGGCGTGCTTGCGCAGGAGAGTCTGTCACAAGGCTGGCGGCACGGTCTCTTGTTAATCAAAGCCTGATCCCCTGGTACAGTGTGACCACTGCTGTCACCTCTCCCAAGGGCACGAGGGCCCAGAGCCGGCAGAACAACAGTATCTAGCTGTCAGCAGATAGGTGACCTCATTGTTTTTCCCACTGACAGTCGATAAGGCAGGGGCCGCACTATCAGTGGGCTGTATTTGTGGAACAGCCTGCAGAGGTGACTGCAACCTTAGCTGGCTACGCCTCGCCCAGCTTTCCCAAGGGAGGTTAAATAAAGACTCCTGCTGCAAATGTCTAGCTTCCCTCCTGTGACTCAGGCTTGCTTTCTGTGGGTTTTCTGGCATCGTCATGCCCAGAGCTGCAGGGACTGGCTGAGAAGCCCTAACCTTTCAGCAGGGCGCTGGGGCTGAAGGGCAATGAGGAATATTGCAGCAGCAATCCCACAGTGCTGGCGCTCTTACCAAAACAATTACACCAGCACTCTGGGTATTTTCACGCAGTGGAAATGTGCTTGCACAAAGGCAATCAGGAACCCAATTGCTCCAGTAACATGATGTCTAAATGCTGCCCCCACTGGCATAGCCTGAGCCAGTTCACATTATCCCTGCGCCAAGAAATGAGGCAGAATAGCATGGTGCAGGACAATTGGAAAGTCAATGGAAAGTAATCACTCAGCTGGAGATAGCTGAAGGCTTTTCCAGCCCAGCAGGGACTTGTGTGTTTGTCAGTGGCTGAGAGCAAACAGATCAGCCTATTTCGGGGAGATGGGAGTACATAGAACTGATTAATCTGGGCTATCTGTCACTTACACCTTGCACTGATCTACACCAGCCGTCCACTGAGCGGTGCCAGGGACATCACTCCATGCAATGACATGCACTTTCTGTTGTGTGTCTAGCCTTTCTGTGTAAAGAAGCAGAGTCTGCTAGCCCCACACTTCCCCTGGGGCCCAGCACAGCTAGACCGTCCAAAGAAACTCACAGTAGTGGGCTGTGGGAAGTAGTAGGAAGATAGGCAATGCATCTGAAACCACACGGGAGAGAGATCGTTAGCCCTTCCCAAGACCACACACTGCGCATCGCTCGCCAGGTACTCACCTGGTGGCCCCCACCTCTGCTTTTAGGCTTCCCCCTGTGGAAAATCTAGCTTTGACCGTCTAACATTTGTCCTCATTGGCTTTTGGAGGAGGGCAGCCGGGAACCAAAGGCTGAGAGAGAGAGCATCCTGGAGTGGAGACTACTGCGGTGGCTGGCCAAGGCTCAGGGAAAAACTCCAGAGCTGGAGAGGATTAAATTAAAGAGAAAGAAACAATCACTCAGTCACACGGGGACCCTTGTCAGTGCTCTACAGAGGCGCCGTGCTGTCGCCTGTTAATCTCACAGATCTCTGCTCTGCGAGAACCAGCAGCGCTCCTGGTGTTCTGGTTTGCATCACCTGGCTCCAGACTAGAGGGGAACAGGCAGGAGAGAAACCAGGATGACAAGGATCTCTGGGAAACTCAAAGCAGTCACATTTGTGACCGGTAATATGGCTATTTCCCTAGGAAAGGAGCATTTATTTCTCTTCCCACATCTCACAGGTCATCACATCTCTTTGAGCGCCACTAAACATGATGGCCTGGCCTGTCTGAATGTGTGTGGCTGCACGTGTAGGAGGGTGGGTGATACCTGCTCTGCTTCTGTTAGCTAGCATGTCTGGGCCGGTTTCTACCTTGGCCCTTTCAGGTCAAGGTCAAAATTTAAATCTTTTACATATGTTTAACCTAGTTCATACTACTGTGAGTTATAGAAACATCCAGTCCCATTCAGATGTCTGCTAAGCACTTTGGCTCATTGCATTCTAGTGGCAGCGAGTTCCAAGTTCATTGCAAGCCATGCAAAAGAAAGTGTGTGTTAAATTAGTTAACTCAGTTCCCCTTCATTGTGCTTCCAGAGACAGTGGGCCAGAGTCCCTTCTTGTCCTGTCCATGATTTCCCATACCTCAGTCATGTCCCTTTCTTTCATTCAGCACTTCTCTAGCCATCCCAAGCTTTCCCATCTCTTCTCATGGGTCTCCCATGATTTGTGTCATCTCCTTTTCTCTGCATTTGCAGATGGAACTGCCAGATATGAACCCCAGGCTCCAGGCAATAGTCATCCACTGACCAACAGCATGTGCAGCTCTGTTCCCAGCTCTGCCCTACCAATAGATAACAGGTGAGGTTTCCAGAAGCACACAGCATGTACAGCTGAAGGCTGATTTCCCACTTGGGCATTTAAATGAACATGTCAGATTGTCCAAAGAACTTGGCACCCAGCAGCTCCAATCGGCTGAGCTCCTTCAGAAACCTGGCCTCTGGGCGCTAAGGGGCGTGGAACTCGCTGGAAAAGTGACTCCCTCTGATTTACAGAACTTCCCAGACTAAGAAAGTAAAGCAGAAGTGGTCCTTCCTGCTAACACTTCGCTGTGCCAAAGAATCCAGCACACTATGGTGGAGCAAAAAGTTTCTAAATCAGCTTGGCCCCATCTGTATGTCAGAGTGCAGACAGATTGAACGATTAGCTCCTCAGTGCAGTCTCAGGACAGAGTGGCTGCCCTGCTCTCTGCTGTACCCAGGCACTGCCACTGCAGTCTGCAGAGCTGCAGCTTTTTAGGCCACTGGCGCCATTCACAATGACGCTGGGCTTTCACATGCAGTTTCCGGTGGAGGCTGTGGGCTCCAGAGAAAGACTGTGCCACGTGGCTTTTGCACATCCATGAATGCAGGCCTCTCTAGAATATCTGGGGAGAGCGTCTACAGGTGCTGATGGTCCCTGCTCTGCACAGCTCTCCTCCACCAGGCGCTGGTGCGGGTGAGACGTTTTCAGTGTCCAAACTCTGCTGCCACATCTTCCTGCCTGTGCAGGGGGTGGTGGGAGTCGCTCTCCCTGGAACTCCCCTCTTTGGGAAGAGTGGGCGCTATCTCTTGCACCGAAGGACCAACATGCCCTTCAAATGAGGCACCTAGGCAGCTAATAACTGGTTCTCTTTGCAGTGTCCCTGGGAGACCAGGCTCTTCAGGGCCCTAGCACTTATAATTCACTATTAGTTGCATTTACTGCAATTTGCCAGCGGATTGCTGGGTTTTCGTTTGTCTGTGGGGTCCCTCTCTCCCTCTTCACTCCGCCTGCATTTCCTACAGATGGGACCACATTCAGGGATGCTGAGAAATCCCAGCTGATTCTCCTGACTGTGCACACAGGACCCCTGCCAACATCTGGCTTTTCCTGAGTGAAATGGCACTAATGGGGGGGTGGCATGTCACATGCTGTCCGTCCTTGCAGGCGGGTGAGGGAATGTGGGGTTGAGACTGGAGCAGAGCAGTGTCCCTAAGCCAGGGGTGTGCCCAGCAGTGACCAGGCTGGCCCGCTTGGCAGCGCTGAGACAGCAGGGTGCTTAGCGCAGGCGCTCATCTCTCTGGCTTGGGCTCTGGAGCTTCAGGTCTCGTACCTGTTCCATGCTGGCGGTTTGTCAGGAAAGGGGCCATTGAGAAGTTGGAGGTGTGAGTGCAGCTGAATGGGTGAAATCTCCTGGGATGGGGGAAAAGAGAAAAGCCAGGGTTTTCCCATGAAGTGAGTGACAGGTTCCATCAATGGTAGGTTCAGCTCCTAGGGTCTAGCACCATTTCCCCGTGTGGTTTCATGCAGTGTACAGATTGCACTGTCTCTCTCTCTGGTCAGCAGACTGTTTCAGCTCTATGACGCATTTCAGATGGGCTCTGTGCTTCCCCTGGGATGGAGGCTGGCATTTATGGCTGCTTGGCCCATTTCAAGACGTAGTTCTCATGGTGACACTTTTCCTTTCTCGTGGGGCTCTCAGACCCCAGACTGATGGATTTGATGATGTATGAGCCAGAATATGGTCCATCAGGCTGCTGTAGGCAAGTGTTTGCAAGTGGGGGCCTGGATTGTGAATTGGGCCCTCAGATCAGTTCCTGTCTCTGCCAAAGACTCTCTGGGTGAATTGTTGAATCTCTCTGTGTCTCAATGCTCCATCTCTACAATGGGGACTATGAAACTTTGTTGGTCCCATTTGTTTAGACTGTCAACTCTTCAGGGCAAAGCCTGGCTCTCACTTGGTGTCCTGGCACCCTGGGGCTCAGATCTCACTGGAGCTTTTGTGTCATACCCAAAATAATAATAGTTCTCCAGTACCATGATCTTGCAGGAGCAGTGCTCACACTCAGCCTTCATATTGCATACTGCTGCCTCCATGAAATCTACCATGGCTAGAGAGAAATTTTGCTGCAAGAGGTCAGGTGTCAGGGCCAGTCAGGGATATTCCTGAGCCTTTCCCTCTTCCCAAGGGCAACATCTTGTGCAAACCAGTGCTATCCAACCCTGCCCATCTGTTGGTCCTGTTAGCAGGAACTGAGCTCCTCCAAGTTGTCAGGAACTTCTCCTGGCCTAGTAAAATTTCTTGAGATGTGCATCCTTGCCAATCTCACATCGGGCGAGAGTGGAGTTCACTTTGCTTTTACAAGGGCACTTGGGTTTCGTCAGCCCCTTCCTCCCCTTCTGGCCAGAATACTGGAATTATTGGTGGTCCACTGCCTTTTCTTTTAGCAATCCCTTTGCTGGGTTTTGGGGAGCTAGTCACTCTGGGGCCAAATGCCAATGAGGGGAATTTATGAGTAACTGAAATAAGTGCACTTTTCTTGGCTGCGTAAACATGTGTAGGCATATGTGTTAAACTAGGTACCATCATTGTCTCCTGGGAGAGTAAAAGGAAATCTGTTTGCATCTGTCCAGCTTCCACAACTTCCTGGCAGGCAAGGCTAGCCAGAGTAGGAATTTTAAGTTCTCTTCCCCATCCTGCTCCAAGCCAACTTAACAATGGAAAAGCTTCAAACCCTACTTTTCTGTGTTATGATATCTAATTTGTTTCCTGGAGGGTTAAGATGCTGAACAGTTCCCCCCAAGATGCATTCTCCCTCACTATCAATAATTACTTTAGTGGTGAAGGCAGAGGGACCCTGACAGGCCAGCCCCTACCTCCCAGAACTGTCAGGGCTGGACAAAGCTGCTAAGCCAGTCAGAAGGTGGCTGCAAAGGAGACAGGTAGGAGGAAGGGAAGACAGATGGTGGGAGTTGGTTGCTCCCACTACTTTCAAGGTGCTATGGAAACACAACTATTGAAATGAGTGAGCTGTAACCTTTCAAATGATAGTCAGCATGGATTTGTCAAGAACAGATCATGTCAAACGAAAGTGATAGCTTTCTATGATGAGATAACAAGCCCTGCAGATAGAGGGGAAGCGGTAGATGTGGTGTATCTCAACTTTAGTAAGACTTTTGATACGGTCTCACATCACGTTCTCATTAACAAACTGGGGAAGTACAGCCCAGATAGAGCTCAAAAAGTGGTTGGATAACCACTCCCAGAGAGTAGTTATCAACAGTTCACAGTCATGCAGGAAGGGCATAATGAGGGGGGTACTGCAGGGATCGGTTCTAAATCTGGTTCCGTTCAATATTTTCATCAGTGATTTAGATGATGGCATAGAGAGTACACTTACAAAGTTTGCCGATGATACCAAGCTGGGAGGGGTTACAAGTGCTTTGGAGGATAGAATCATAATTCAAAATGATTTGGACGAACTGGTGAAATAGTCTGAGGTAAGAATGAAATTCAATAAAGACAAGTGCAAAGTACTCCACTGAGGAAAGAACAATCCATGGCACATATACAAAATGGGTAATGACTGCCTAGGAAGGCATACTGTGGAAAGGCATCTGGGTGTCACAGTGGACCACAAGCTAAATATAAGTCTACAATGTAATGCTGTTGCAAAAAAAGCAAATACCATTCCAGGATGTATTAACAGGAGTATTGTAAGTAAGTAATTCTTCCACTCTACTCTGCCCTGATTAGGCCTCAACTGGAGTACAGTGTCCACTTCTGAGCATCTCATTTCAGAAAAAATGTGGACAAATTGGAGAAAGTCCAGAGAAGAGCAACAAGAATCATTAGCGGCCTGGAACACTTGACGTATGAGGGAAGATTGAAAGAGCTGGGTTTGTTTTGTCTGGAAAAGAGGAGACTGAGAGGGGACATGATAACAGTTTGAAGTACCTAATAGGTTGCCATGAGGAGGGAGAAAAACTGCTGTTGATAGGACAAGAAGCAATGGACTGAAATTAGAACAAGGGAGGTTTAGTTGGACATCAGGAAAAAATTCCTATGTGTCAGGGTTATTAACCACTGGAATAAGTTGCCTGGGGAGGCTGTGGCATCTCCAGCACTGGAAGTATTTAACAGCAGGTTAGACAAGCACCTGTCAGAGATGGTTAAGAGGGTACTTGATCTTGCCACGAGTGCAGGGGACTGGACTTGATGGCCTCTCATGGTCCCTGCCAGTTTCTAGGATTTGGTGATTCTTCTCCAGCTCCTCCTTGGAGGCGCCATTGCTATAGACATCTGCTGTGGGATGGGGACCTCCCTTCTCACAGTCTGTGGCTCTCTGCCCTGCCTTCCCTCTCCTGCTCTCAGTGCCACAGAGGGCTCTGCCTCAATGGTACCAGGGAGAAGCACCCATCGAAATTACAGTTAACGAGCCTGTTCCTCATAGCTGGTCTCCAAGCTCTCCAAAATGGCCAGCTCACTCCTTTGCTCTGTGCTTGCAGGCAGTGTCCTGCCCCATTCTCCTTGGGTGTGTGTGGGGGGAGAAGGCCTTTCTGAAGCAGCACTCCCCAGAATCAGCCCCAGAAAGCAGGTCATGCTGCATAAACTACACAGAAGTGGAGACCTGGTGCAGATCCCACCTCTGCACACAAATTCTCAGGTCATTGAAAGTTTGAACCTTTAAATTGTGGCTTTTCTTTGGCACTTGGTCAAGGGTCTGCATCTGCGGGGAATAGAGGAGGCCAGAGTCACTGGCCTGAGCCTGGCTGTGAGAAGGGTGCCCTCCAACAATCACACCCCATGGAGCAGGCCCTGGGGCTTCCAGCAAAGAGGAGCTAGTTCTTGGAGCAGCTACTCCCCCAGGGTCAGCACCTGGCTCCAGCCACTGCGGCCACTGCCTTTTGTACCTTCAGTTGGTGCCTGAGGCTGGGAGAGGGGCAAGCAGCACCAACCCTAACCAATGCTCCCGTAGGACACTGGAGCCGTGCCAGGAAACCTGCTCCCTCAGTTTAGCACCAGCAGCAGTGTCAGCAGTGATAAAGCCAAGAACCGCTCCTTTGTTGGCTCTGCCTGGAAATGCGAAGGCGAGAGTACATGCTAGCTGCCAGCTTGAATGTTTCTGAGCTGCAGGGCTCAGATGGAAGGCCTGGAAGGCACAGACTTGACAAGGGGAAACCAATCACATTCTTTGCTTTTTCCTTCTTTTTCCACAGGGTGGGAATGGCTGCCCGGCCCCAAGATGAAGTGTGATAGGGGCTACCTCCATTCCTCTGACACTCCTCTCCCAGCTCTGGGGAACAAGGAGTGGACAGCGCCTGGCTCTGTGCCCATGCGCGCCTGGCTCAGCTCCTTCTCTAGCACCTCAGACATTAATCTGCAGAAGCCTCTCTCGACCTGCAGCAGTTTAGGACTTCCCAGGCAGGGGTGCCAGGTCCCTGCCTTGCACTGCTCAGCCAGGTCAGTTTGGAAGGGATGGTGGTTGAGGTACGGACAGAGCTCTCTGATGCTGAGAGGCAGGAGGATGCTTTGGCAGGCCACAGGAGCCTGTGAGCTGGCCTGATTAGCTTCTATATCTGCATATTACAAAAAAAACGTGTGTTTACTTTGTACTTGTCTCTTCCTCGAAACATGACAGAGCTTGCCTGTTGGTGGAACTCACCAGCACTAGAAACCAGCAGCTGAACAACGTGGTTTAGCAGCTGAGAAGCTTGGTGTGACCAAGTGGCTTGTGGCAGAAGCAGCTCGTGGGAGTCAAGAGCACATACACTTCGCTTCTCCCCAGGGTCAGGCTGGGTCTACACCAGTAAATCACACTGGTTTAACTATGCCTGTCAGGGTGGGAAAAGGCCCCCACTCAGCCATGCAGTTAAGGTCCCCAAATAAACCCCCATGGAGTCAGCACTAGGGCTGATGGAAGAATTCCTCTCTTGTGGAGGTGGATGAACTAGGCAGATGGAACAACCCTCCCTTTGGCGCAGGTGCCACCTCCGCTGAAACGCTGTCTCTGCTGTAGCATTTTAGGTGTAGGCATCCCCATAACATGCAAATGATAATCCACCACCCTCCATGCTGTGCTGTAAGGTGCATGCCTAGAAAGTTTACTGAGACCCTCCTTCAGAAGGTCTTCTTACCCTTAGATGCCAGCTGCTGTGGCTGCCTCTTGTATCACATTGGTTACTGAGGCACACTGGAAAGTGGCTAAAAGGCACAAGCCATCGCTGTAAGGGTGAGGGATTTCCTGACCCTATTCTGGGTGGCCTGATTCAGGCAGCAGCCACCCAGCTAGGGTGGAAAGCAAGGTGGGGTGAGTTGGGCTTCTCTGTTTTGGAGAGCAGCCTGTTTCCTCTCTCTCTGCTTCTGGGTCCTTGGGCATGGTCGTCCTGAAGGGAGTGTTACATTGCAACCTTCCGCCAAGCCTGTCTAATAGTTTACCTCACTTCTTTGTATGTAGGCTGCAAACAGAGCCGCTTTGTGTTTGCCCAGGGTAGGGGCTTGGGTGCCTTGCTCTGTGCTCCTGGTGTCGGTAGCAGAACTCAGGGGCCTTGCTGTGCTGTAGAAAAGGCCAATTCTCTCCCAATCCCCTTGTCCCAGGCAGACTCCTGGAGAGATACTTCTGCTCTGTCCTATGCAGGGTGCTCGAGGGCCCAGTGTTCCCGCACTAACCACAGCAGCCACTTTACGATTCAGAGTGTGCAGCCAGCTGAAGCGTACCAGTGGCACCAGACCAAAGGGTTTCAAGGAAAGGCGCAGCCCAGCCACTGGTCCTTGCTGGAGCAAGCCCAGCTTAGTACCTACTAGTCCCCTCCAACTTCACAAGCCTGTTTAAGGGAAGGGGTCACTTTACATTTGCCCTGGTAACAAACTGGCTATCTCTAGCATGGGTATGCATCATCCTGGTCCTCTGGTAGGTGCAATTAGAACTGATCTGCTGTGTGTCACGGGCCCCAGACTGCACCCTACTAAGGGACTGGTCTCTTTTCGCTCACATTTGCAGAGCCAGGGAAGTGAGTTCTCTCCCTGCTGTTACCTGGGCATTTTCAAATGGCCACACTGTGTAAGAGCTAGGCAGCTCATGCACTGCATATCCTGTGCTATGGGTGTTTCAGAGTCACAGCAAAGTCCAGAAATAGCCTGGACATAAGTCAAAGCCCTGTGATGTGCCTGTCCCTGCTCAACCAATCACCCCCCCCCCAGACCTCCCCACCAAAGCAGATTTACCTTTCCATGTTGTCTTGAGTGAGTGAGTTCTCCTTCCCATTCCTCACCTGCATCCTCAATGGCTTATCTTCCTGCACACTCAGTGCTTGCTTGCGAGCTCTCCCTCTAGAGTGGGGCAAGTAGGGGGATGTCAGGGGAGTGCTCCTGGAGAGGGGCCCCACCCTCTGACAGTGGAGCAGACGCTGGTAGGCTGTCCGAAAGTCCCTGTTCAGAGCAGCGTACAAGATGGGGTTGAGGGCTGAGTTGGCATAGCCTAGCCATAAGGCTATGGACTCAGATGTCTTATCCACTGTGCACTTCCCTACCACCCCACGGTAAGTGAACATGGTGAAATAAGGGAACCAGCAGATGATGAAAGCCCCCAGCACGGCCGCGAGTGTCACTGTGGCCTTGTGCTCTTTTACCGTGGGCAGTGTGGGGCTGATGGCCTTGCAGCAGCTGGCATGGTTGATCCTCTTGGCTTGCTCCCTGGCTATTCTGAAGATCCGGTAGTATGTGACACACATGATGATCAAGGGAAGGTAAAAGGTGAGCAAGCCATCCACCAGCACATACTGTGGGTTGACCCCCAGCTCGCACATCAGTCTTTCGTTCGGGCTCGTGTTCTGCACATTGGTGCCGTTGGTGTTCCAGGCGAGGTGGATAGGGAGGAAAGAGACCATCAGCGAGACCACCCATATGATGACCATGGCCACGGTCACTCGCAGAGGGGTGACCAGCTGGGTGTAGCGGAGTGGAGCTGTGATGGCGTAGTACCGGTCCAGGCTGATCATGAAGAGGTTGAGGATGGAGGCCGTGCACAGCATGACGTCCAGGCTGCTGTAGATGTTGCACAAGGTGGCGCCGAAATGCCACTCGTGTGTGAGCTCGTAGACGGCAGAGAAAGGGAGCACGAGGATGCCCAGCAGCAGGTCGGTGGCTGCCAGGGAGACGATGAAGCAGTTTGTCAGGCTGCGGAGCCTGCGGTTGAAGAAGACGGCCAGGCAGACAATCACGTTACCGACGATGGTGACCACAATGAGCACGGCAAGCGTGAACCCAACCAGCACCTTCTGCAGGTCTTTCGGAGCAGCAGTGCGGTTTTGACATAGATCCATTGCAAGGAGAACCAGGCAGTCAGTCCTTAATTGTCTGGGCTACCATGGCCCAGCTCTGCCTCTACTCTATGGGGACTGGAAAGGAGGGTCCTGCTGGAGCCCCAAATAAACACCCTGAATTACACTTGCCTTGCACGCTGGCACTGGGCAACTCACAGAGTTTTGTTTCTTTCCTTGTTTACTCTTTGTTTCTGTGAAGGTGCCAGGAACCAGTCAGGGGCTCTGTGCCCAGAGCTAGGAAAGGGTGCGGGCTTTATGGTGAAATAAAGCCTGTAGATCACTCCCATGTACTGATACCAGCTGGGGGTCAGTTCTTTAGCTGCCAAGCTTTTTGCCAGTTGCTGCCTTTGAGTCTCAACCTCTCTCTCTTCCTTGCTCGTCTCCTCCTCCTCTCCGAGAAATTAAAAGGGGCTGAGTTATGTTGGGTCTCAACCATGCCTGGCTCTGTCTGCATGGTCAGGCTGGAGAAGGAGATTCTGCTACATCCCTCCTTCTGGCTGGGCCAGGCAGCCAGCACAGGCTGCTTGGAATCTGGAAGAAAAGGGCAAGGTTGAGTCCTGCAGCCAGTGAAACGGGGGGGATTTTCTGTGGAAAGCACAAGCGGCTAGTGGGGAACAGTCGTCTCCTGGGCCGTGGCTGTTCCAGCCATTCCAGGAACATCCCTGGCCCCTGCAGCCAACCCAATGTCATTGCTCTGCTGGTCTGTCTGCCTGAGGGACTCGGGTCAATGTGCTGCTTCCCACTCCCTTTAAGAAGAGAGGGATGGACTAGAAGCCAAACCTGTATCTCTAGTGTCTGCTGTACAGTGCTCTCTCTGCTAGGCCAGCAGCTGGGGAAGTGGGGCAGTCTGGGCCTTGAGCCAGGGCTCATTTATGCTGCTGTCTGCCGGGAACAAACCTAGAGGTGTGATTTGAAGTCAGCGAAGCTACACCACTGTCAAATTTGCATAAGAGAAGGAAATGTCAAGCCCTGCAGCTGGAAGGCAACCCTAAATGTTGCTCTCAGCCCTGCTTGGCACTCAGTAGCAGGTTTCCAACCTGGCAGCAGGATGAACCTTTGTGCTACAGGAAGGCCGATCTTTGCTCTTGTTTTGTTCTGAGGAAGAAAGTTCATCCTAAAGAGGCAAGGACAAGGCCCCTACCTGCTTTTTGAACCATCACCACCCATGAGCTTCCCTGCACTACCCCAAACCCTGAACTGGCACCTAGAACTCACCCAGCATTTCTCTGACAGAAAACAATCTCCTCTTTGATCTGCACGGACTATTTCTAGGAAGTTCTGGGTAGGAGACAGGCATGTTGCTGCTTGTGCTCGCAAGGAAACAACAGCCTCCTTGTGCATTCTTCATGCCACTTCTTGTGCCTCAGAAGCAAGGAGTCCTCGGGCACTCAAAGATTAACAGATTTATTTATCACATGAGCTTTTGTGGGAGAAAATCTCATTTCATCAGACATTTGTTCCTGGATCTCTCTCCCTCTCTAAGATTGCTTCAAAGGAGGTTCTTCTGCAAAGCCCTTCACCAGTGCTGCCTGCTGATTCCTGTGCATCCTCCTCCAACACACATGGGAACCTGCTGCCCTGAGTGCCTCAGCTGGTCTGTCTGGATCTGAACTATCAAGTCTCTTGGGGAGGCAACTCCTTTCTTTATTTGCTCTATTCCCTGTGCATTGCCAGTGCTCCAGGCCTCTCACTAACAATTACTTTCCTTTTTTAACAAGCAAATGATACTTGCCTTCTCTAGGAGGGCACAGGCTGTATGCATAAGAAGTGTGAACTTAAAAAACAAATTGGATTTCCTGGGAACCTAAATTAACCCTGTAGGGTAACCACTCCCTCCTCAAGGTGCCTGTGAGCCTCACTGGGGGCACACGGGCTCAAGCAGCGCCCAGATGGCTCTTGCCTCTGAGGATTATCTGCGCCTTGGGTTTTTGGTAACTGAAGGGGGGGGTTACTAAGTGCTTATTTTCAGTTGTTCTTGTGAGTCTGTTGCATGGAAAAGCTGACATAGCAAGGCAGAGCCATGCATTATGCCAGAAAAGGTCAGGGAAGCACCGACAATCCCAGTGTTCAGAAATTGTAAGTGAAGCCTCCAAAATCATGACATTATCTTAAAATGCTAAAATTTGGGGGTTTCATTTAATTTGCCTCCTGCATTTTCAGCTTTTAGGGGGGTCATGATTTCATGCTTTAAGAGAACTAGGGCAGCTGAGCATCTTGTACCTGTCCATGACTCCAGCCTCCAGGGCTTTCAGGGAAACAGCAAACATTGCAAATGTGAGCTGCTCTGACTGTGCACCACAGCCTTGGCTCACAGCACACTAGCTGGATTATGATCGCTGTCAAGCAAAGGCCAACAATTCTCATTAACGCCCCCCCCAGCCAATGCGGAATTGCCCAGTTACAGCTCCATATTCTGTAGAGTGCATCCTGCCTTGGCATTACAGGAATAATTTTACTGAACGCAATGAAGTGACACCAGCAGACCAACAGAAGACAAGACTTGAGTCCCACATTTTATCATCATGTTTGGCAGCATTCTGAGACACTGCTAACATCTCTTGTTATGTGGGCTAGCAAAGTCCTGACAGGGAACGAGACTCTTCCAAGCAGTTGCTCAAACTCTGTTGTGGTTAAAAAGCAAACAACAGAATTACATTTGGACTAAAGATAGTGTTGCTGGTGCATGGATAATTTATAACTACCTCCCCTATAGAGGCCTGTCTAAGTCAGAAATACCTTCAGCATGAAAAGGACACAGTGTCTTCACCTGGCTATCACCCACAGTGAAATAGAAAACCATTTGCTCCTCCTGACCTGACCCCTGGGGGAAGCAAGCAGAGGAATGTCAATCTCTAAAGTGAGAGCAAAAATAAGTGGGCTATAGCTAACACCAATAAGCTCAACAACACAAAAAAGTGCCTATCAGCTGATTCTCATGGGATATGCGCTCCAAACACCCTGAAAGCTGCGATTCACTATTCCCCGAGTGTTAGGCAAGCAGCATTATTTGTCCCCTCTGAAGAGGAAACTGAGGCACCAAAAGGAGGAAGCAGCTGCTATTTGTCCAAGGCCATGGAGGGGGTCAGGATGAGATCAGAACTCCTGACATCCCAGCCCTGGGATTCACCCATTCTCCGCCATCCCAGGAAGCTCTACATGTCACTGAATGTTGAAGAGACAGTGATGTGTGATCTCACACATTGAGCCGTGACCCCGTTTTCTGCAGTCTTTCCAGATTGAACGGTTTTGAAGAGGACAATCAATCCACCCTCCTTCCTTGTCTCCCCAGACATGCCTGTTCTATATGGAACCGATCAGCGCCCTGGAGGGGCTCCCAACCAAGGTCTGACTGCGAAGTCTAGGCCTTCGTAACTCCAGTAGTTACACAGTGTAAACCGGGATGGGCGCTCTACAATCCGTGACTGTGCCGAGAGCAAAGCCCTGTCACCAGAACTCCTGACTGCAGGAGACGCCATGGAAGGTTACTGCACGGATAACACAAGAGCAGAAGCTCCAGGTGATTGAATGCACTGGGCCAGGGAGATAAATTTTTCATGCCCAAATTCACCCTCTCTGCGAGGAAAAAACCAAACCAGACCAGATAGAAATGTAAAGTTCTCAAAGAGATGCTTTGTGCCATTGGCACTGGGTCAAAAATATCGGGGCCAAGCACAGGGCGGGATCAGAAAGATAAAATGAGCAAATAGGTCACTGATTTCCTGGTGCTGCACGATGGAAAAATGGTGGCCAAAACAGCAAGGTCTGGGCAGGGGTGCAATTAGGACTCTGAGCTGGAGCATGGTGTCTCTGTTCTTCCCAGGGGAAGCTGTGGGATGGAAGATTTGTGTAGGGAGGGGAAAGTGATGAACAGGCCAGCATGGAACCACAAGGGGAGCTCAGCGAATCTGGGTGCGGACATTCGTCCTTTCATTCCAGAGACGCATAAGGGATGTGGCAGCAGCATCCTCCAATACTGTGCTGGGGCAAGAGCATCTCTGATCATTCTTCAGCCCCTGTACTGATGAGGGATCAATAAAAATCACCATCACGGCTTCTGCAGAACCTACCACTCCAAAGAGCTTTCCAGAAATTTATATTTCACCAGACACAGGGCGACCCCTTCACCTGCCACTGACAGCAGCCTTCTCTGGGGTGGGACTCAGCAACTTAACAGCACACAGCAACAGCACGCAATAAGTTGAGGGCAGGAAGCAAAGAGCATCTATTAATAATCTATTTGCTGATTGGTGAGAGAAGGCGGATGGCTTATTCCTACAGAGAGGCATTTCCAAGGGAAAGAAAGGATTGTGCCTGATGCAAACAACAAATTGGAAGTGCAGCATAAGCCAAAGTCAGCATGAAGCCCTGAAATGGCACATGCACGTGTCTCACATCCCTCTGGTGGCTTGTGTCACTAGAGGATAATTCCCTACTACTCACACCAGCTGCTAGAGCTACTCCTTTAGCCCACACTGGTGAAAGTGGTGCTGCAAGGACTGAATTTAAACCCTGTGGATGACTTATGCAGAAGCCCTTATTACATCAGTACCATTAAAATAATCGACTAGGAACCGTTAGACTCTGACTATGCAAGAGACCCCACCCGGCATTAGGTCAGCAATGTGGGGACAGGATAGGTGCCACAGTCCAGCTGTGGGGAGGCTGATGTGGCGTAGCCCACTCCTTCCTAGCCCAGCATTTCAAGTCCAGCTGCAGCTCTGTGGAGGTGTAAGCTGCTGACCTGGCCATTAGCATCTTTTAGCAGCCTCATTTCTGGTGCTTTTTTAATTAGTTCAGGATTACAAACCACAAGGCAAGTCTCCTGCCTGGTGACACACATACCTGCAGCAGAGGGTGAGCAGAAGGGATTTCAAAGTGCAACCAAGAAGGAGCAGACCAGGCTGGGTTTCTTTATCTAGGGCAAGTCCGTGTCCCTCTCTGCTAGGTGAGCACTGCTGAGGGGGGAATCCCAAAGGGCCGGCCCAGGGCTCTTGATGCACACAGTGGGGATGGATAAAAAGCACTGTGCCAGGGCACACCTGCGTGGGGGGGTGCAGGTGGGCAGAAGGCATGCAGGGGCAGGCGGGCTGATCTGTGGAAAGGTATCGGACTCACTGATTTGTGTGCGCTGCCAAGCCTAGGATGGTGTGGAGGCACTAAAAAAGGGAGGCTCCATCAAGCTTGCTGCATGAGCACCACCAGTGGCGGGGTGTGGACTGACCCACAGCGGGTATCCGGATCTCTTCCACGGGGAAACCTCCAGAGAATGGGCTCCAGAGCAGAACTAAGGCGAGAGTCCGCTCTGGGGTCACATATATTTCCTGTCTCGGCAACACTGGGAAACAGAGAGACAAAAAGGCAAGAAAAGGGAGATGCTGGAATTCAGCCAGCATCTCCAGAAAGAACTGAGGCCTGGTCTGAGCTGGGGGCCAGGATAATTTTATCTCAACCCTCCTCTGCCTCCTTACAGGACCCACTGATCTCCTGGCTTGAACCTGGGAATCTGTGGGACCAACACCTCTGGAGAAACTGCTTCACCATTCAAAGAACCCGGCCAAGGCAGGCAGCTTGAGCTGTCTTTCCCAGACTCGCGTGGTGTTTGCGGGATGCAGCTCCTTGGAGCTGAGACGCCCAGAGAGGAAAGCCAGCCTAGCTGAGGAAACCTCTTCCTCCCTCTGCTGTGTGATCACCCCTTAGCTGTTCCCCAGGACTCTGCCTTTGATCCTGCACAAGTTCTCTTGTAGATACACTCACAGACCTTGTGCTTGCAGGGTGGCTTTACGGTGGGGGATCCAGGAGAAAAGAATGCAGCTACGGCTGCCAAATGTGAATTGCTTACAAGATATGCACAGCTATTAAGTCAGGTATTATTTGTATGGTTCCGATGTGGAGAGGGAGCTTTGGTTTCCGAGCGCAGGCCTCCCTTAGAGAAAGCTTTGCAGAGCAGCAGCATCTTGGCTAACACTCCACTCATTCAGAAGGTCTCGCCCCTAGACTGGTTTGCGGCAGGTGAAAGGGTAGCTGGCGATTTGGACGGGGGGATCAAATGCCAAGCACAGTGCATGGCCCTCTCTGTGGAGAACTGTACATCTCTGAGGCCGAGACCTGAGAATCTGCTCTTTGGTTTTAAAGCAAGGGTAATTAATTGTTGGGACATCTGAGGGGCCAGGCGAGATCTGTCAATCAAGAGTGGACATCTCTTTCTAAAAGATCTGGCCTAGCCCCAATCACTGGGATGGGATCCTGACATGAGATCTCCTGGCTGTGCCCTGTGGGCTCTCAGAACAGATAATCACAACGATTCCTTGGGTCCTAAAGTGGGCGCGAGGGTCCAGAATCCAAAGGGGAGACCCTTTCACAGCACTGCTGGAGCTTCCCGACCCCAGTGTTTGTCCTTCTCAAATGTGAACAGGATCTAACTCTGCCAACACCCAGGGATCTGAGAGAGGATGTCAGGAAAACAAAAAGCTCGTGCAAAAATTAAATTTTTTAGTCTTTAAGTGCCACAGGACTCCTTGTTTTTCTGCAGAAAACAAAATATCTGGGGTAGAAACTGCCATAACTCCAGCTGCTGGTCATCACCACACTGAGCCCTGCTTCACATATTCTCAACAGCCCCAAACAGCTGCTTTTTTTGGCAGAAATCTCCTCTCCCCATTACTACTCATTGCAACTTTCCTACACCCTGCGCCCAGACCACTGCTGCCCATGTCTCCCCAGATCCATGCCCTCCGTGTCCTTTTACAGGGCCATTCGCCCCACTTGTGCTCTCAATGGAGATGCTGTATGGCGCACTGGGGTGAGCGAGGATGAAGAGGCAGCTGGGGGGATGAGCAGGGGTACTTGTGTTCCTGTCCTCCTAGGCGCCTGCCCAGCACCCCAACCCACTCCGGCTCACCCCTTCCCCAGCAAGCCTGTGCCCCAAAGGCCAGGCCACCCCCACATCCCCGCAGAGGCCTGCATCTCATAGAGCGCCTTGCCCCGCTGATGTGGCTACAGCAGGACAGCACTCTCACACAATCACTACACAGCAAGTTAAAAACTATCATGCCATGCTTCCTGTGTGCATTTCCTGGACAACAGAACCAGCTGCCGGCTTGGAACGGCTCGGCTCTGCCAGGGCCCCTGGGACAGGGCAGGGACTTGGGGAGGCCGGCTGCGTGCATGGGCATGGGGTTTGTTTCACCAGAGGGATGTCCGACCAGAGCGGGCAAGCAACAGCGCAGCCACTGCCGGCAGAATCAGGAGGGTGCCACTGCAACGCACCCCCTGGCCCGCTTCCCCTCCCAGGTATGGTGTCGGGGCTCGCTTTGGAGTCCTGCCGCCCGGCAGGAGGGGCACGCACCGGGGGCAGAGGTCTCACGCCGTGGGGCAGGGGCGAGCGGTACCCACCTGCGGGATGGCTGAGCCACGCACCTGCGGCAGGCGTGCCAAGCGGCGAAGGTGCCCGCCACCAGCCCGGTGCCAGGCGTTGGCTCTCCGCGCCCAGGCTGCTGCTCCAGGCGGAGGAGAAGAGCCAGAGCAGCCCTCGCCCGTCCCTCTCCTCCCAGCCGGCGGCTCCGGCCCGATGCCCCGGGGATGGGCTGCCAGGGGGCAGGGGCCAGAGCCCGGCCCCGCCGCGGAGGTGTCCGGCGCTGCGCAGCTGCCGGGAGCGGGGCCGGAGCTGCCGCCGGCGTGAACCGAGCCGGAGCCCGAAGCAGCGGCGCCGTCCCCGCCCACGGGAGAGGGGCCGGCCGGGGCGGACCCAGCGCAGCGCCCGCGGCCGGATAACAGCCTACTACTGCTGAGCGCCGCCCCAGGGCTCCTGCCCCATGTGCGCGGGGGGACAGTGGGGAGCCTCACTCCCCTGCCCCAAACAGACCGGCAGTCACAGCGCAGGAAAGTGTCACCCCCCCCATGGGATTTAACACGTTGAAATAAAGCGCTTGGTGAGCGGCCCCCTGCCTAGGGTTACCAGGTACCAAAGCCTGGAAAGGAGGACACATGGAGAAAATGGAGCATTAATGGAATATTCTGTTTTTAGGGGGGCCTCGGACGCTTCCCCCTAAACATAGGGTGTTAAAGGCTGTTCCTGCCCACTTTCACCCCTGTGCGTAAAAAGCCAGGCGCAATAATGTAGTTTTTTAAATGCCTGCTGCATGGAAGACCTGAAGGAAAAAAGTAGGTGTCCTCCTCCTGCCTGACATCTGACAACCCTACCTCTGCCTGGCCTGCAGCTTGCAGCCTACAGCTGGGGGGAGTACAGTGGCCGGAGTCCTTTGCACAAATTGCAACACAAAGTCTGACCCAAAAAGCAAAGGACTGTGGCGTATGCAAACAGTGGCGCCGGTTCTCAGTTCCTCTGGTCCTGTGCTCAGCTTATGTCAAAGGCTAGTGAGAGGGCTGTGCAGAGCATCATTCATGCCGCTCTAGGCTTCGTTTAAGGCCACTGGGGCTCATCTCTGCAACATCTACTGGAAGGATTTTGCATGCAGAAAGCCGCTGATGCAAACAGAGTGACCTTGGGCTGGGCATCAGCCGTGGTTCGAAACTGTGGAGATGCCCCATCTCCATTCCGTGGGAGAGAGATGTCGACATTTGCAAATGTCCCTTCATTCCAGATTGGAACAAAGCATCAAACGTTTGGCATTTCTCACAACATTTCAGTTAGCTGCCCCCATGACAGCAGCTACTTCCCTCCCAGGACTGATCAGCTGGCTGAGCCAGCAGGGGACCAGAAAAGCCGGCAAGTGGCTCTGTTGGGTCGGGGGAAGAGCTGCTGGGATGGAAGAAATCAGGAAGGGAGCTTGTGGCAGGTAGCCCCCGGGGTCAGGAGGCATACAGGAAGCCAGGTGGCACCCGCAGGAGCCACTGGAGCAGGGTGACTCTCAGACATGTGGACTGTAGAGTGGAAGACGTAGGAAATCGTTGGGCTCTTGCCGAGGATTCTGTGCTGGGGGAAGGGACGGCCGATGTGCCGTACTAGCTCTGTGGGGTGAAGCCCTGAGAAAAGGGCCTTATCTGAACTCTGGGTGTGGCACTCATCTCTCCTGGGCCAACGAGTCAGGCCAGCAGCCCATCAGCTGGAAATGCATTGTTTGCTAAGGCCAAAGTGCTCCATCAAAACCTTGGGAAAACTTGTGACTGGATTTCAGTGCAGTCGACATATTGCTGCAAACTGTTTGGATTCTGTCAAATCAGCATTTTGCCATGGCATAACATTCCACAGCCAGCGTGAAATGTGAGATACATGGAGTGGTGATAGCCCACTGAGGAGCCATGTTCCTTCCAAGCTGCCTTTTCTTTGGAAATTGTGCAAGGCCTGGCACAAGCAACACCCATTCCAGTCACACATGGAGTTGTGCAATGTGTAGGTTTGGCTTGCCTCTGATGTGATGGGGATAATGACAGCCAATAAGGCCCTCTCTTTTTTAACCCTGTCTCAACTCCACTGCTGTTGGCAGCATAGGGAGACCTTTCAGCTGGGGCCTCCTTTGCGTGTGCAAGATTCCCATAATTGGACTTGTTCCCAGCAGGATTAGCTGTCAACTGCACCTTGTCTTTGCTAGAGTTCCCAATGTTTCTAGAGTTGAATTTTCCTGGAATGTCTTTAGTGTGGAGACAGCATCTCAGAGCTTTGTTTCCACAGCCCATGTGACTCCTCTGCCTATTTGTGCTACACTCAGGACCAGTATCTGCCAAAAGGCCCTGGTCATGTTCATGCTGGAAATTTGAGCAACTTGTGAGTAGTTTCACAAGTGGTGGCATCCGCAGAGCTCCACATCAAATTAAAGTGATCTGCAGTTGCTTGAGAACTGACACTGCCATGCTGTCCCAGGGGAAGTGGGCTGATGAGCGTGCTGAGTGTTCTCAGCCCCTGGAGAGATTTGCTGTTGGCATATCAACGGCACTGAAGTATTGTGCAGTGGTTGATGATGTGGGGTGCTCGCAGCCAGCACCTGTTTTCACATCCCTTTTCCATCTGAGCCAGTCACTGTCGACGAGATTGTCTTAACCCCCGACTTTTCCGCTGGCAGGCTAGAGGGAGCAGGAATCTACTCAAAATAATGCTCTGGTTCTAGTGCTGACCCCTGTGCTTTCACTGCTGTAATTAAAAGGGGAAGAGGACGGGTGTAAGGGTGTAAACCTGCAACATGCTGTTGCATTCCAGTTTGTGTCATCCTATAACCTCATTCTCGCCAGGAGCACCTACCTCCTGTGCCCAGCGGGCTGTCTGACTCAGGGGGGTACAAGAGTCTGCTGGAGGGGCACTTAGAGACTCACTTGCCATAGGGGAACTTCCCAGGCTGGCATGGAGGGAGGGGGAGCAAATCACGTCCTACAAGCCTTTGGCTCTAGCCTACAACTGACCTAGAATTTCATTCCAGCATCACCCTACAGCAGCCTGAGCTGCAAACTCCCTGAGCCAGGGGTGAGGGTGGGGGTTAGATGCCTAGGGGGTCTCACACAGAAATTGTGGAAGATGTTGGGATAACTGTGTATGGAGGGTTGCTATCCAGGGTGAGAACGGGAGGCAGGGATCCAAGTTTATTACCTGTTGGAGGGGTGGGGGAACCTGGCTGGAGCTGAGGTGCATGCGAATTGGGCCCTGGAATCCTCTTTCCAGCTGGTTTTCCTGGGAAGGGGTCTGGAGTGCAGGGCAGCGACTGGCTGGCCCCAGCATGGTCATGGCTCATGATTTTCTACAAGTCATAAGAGAGATGGATTCCTGAGTGTGATCTCTCTCATTCCGGGTTAGCTCCCATAGCGTCACATCGGCTTTGGGCCAGCACCAGCCAGAGGACAGATCGGACTGCACCAGATGGTCTAAGACAACCTCACTCTCTTTGGACTGAGGTCTGCTACAAGAGTGGCGTGGTTCTGCCCAGCTCAAAGATTAAGACCTCTTTCCCCAGTTATAGAAGGTCGCCCACACTGCTCCTCAGAAACCAGAGGCTGCTCTGATTCCCCCAAGCCCCAGGTCCACCACCTGCCCAGCCACAGATGGGCCACTAAGGGCTGCTGGACAGAAAGGTACCTGCCCTCAGCTGCGTCCATGGAGTTTGCTTCCTTTTAAAGCCATTAGCAAAGCCCCAGCTAGCCACAGCACCTGGGCTGTGCTCTGAAATTAGCAGATTAACTAAGTGCTGGCCAGCAGCTCAGCTACAAAGATGCTGGCAGGAAGCATCCCACTAGGCGTGGGCACCAGCAACAAAGGCCACGTTGTTAAATTGAGAAGCGGGCAGGCATCACACATGCTGGTGACAAGTAGCTGCCTGATAACTCCTGTGCCTTCCTGTGGCCTGCCCTGGGGACTGTGCTGCTTCTGTCCTGCTTGGCAGTTGTGGGGCAGGCGTGGGCTGGAAGGGCAGCTGAGTTGGGGGGTGCGTTAGGCAAAGGCTCCTCTGAGGTCTGTCAGGGCTAGCATACCAGGTTAATCCAAGAGAGACAGCTTCAAGGACCAATACGCCCAGGTGGAAAGACCCAACGCACACCGACCCCCACTGTTGCTGAGCAGGGCTGGATTTCATAGATAAAAGAGGAAGCCTGGTTTCAGGAGGGGTGTCCTGAAGGAGTGTGAGAAACTGGAGAGATGCTGACAAAGACAAACCAGGGGAGTGCGTGCTCAGCACCCCTCCATACCAGGATGGAAAGATGTGAGCGCAACGCCTGCATTCACTGATGCCAAGCTGTTTATGGGGCACAAATTAGTGATCCTGCCCTGATGCCACCTTCCAGAAGGCTGAATATAAATGAAAACTACCGTTGCGGAAAATGCAGCCTCTGCTTGTTAATGAAATGGGGAATTTGTGTGTGGAGGGGGGGTGGGTGGATGCACAAGGAGGATGAGATCTTGGGCACTGGTATAATGCACGATGCTCTTAGAACATTCGCCTGCTGGTTTCACATGGGGATTCCCGTGAACTCCTCCTGAAATTTGGTTGGTGACAGACTGTTTTCTGTGCATGTAAGAATTCAGTACATATGGCAAGGACACGCAGACAGTGCGTGGTAGAAGTAGGAGGTGTGCAAGATTCCCATGTGCAATGCTGTCAGTTTCCAGTAAGCCAGATTTGCAACTACTCCGCTTCACCCCTGGGCCGTCTGTTCCCATCCTGCGGTTGGGGAGAGCTGGCCCAGAGCAGAGGCTGGCTCTGTACTCCTGCCCCCGACCCCCCAGGTCACCTCTATGGTAGGAGCAGCCCTGGTCCGCAAGGTGTCAGGACAGGACCCAGCAAACTGATGAGTCCATGCTGTCCAGTGAGGCACCAAGATCTGGAAATAAACCCTAGTGAAGTCAGCGAGAGTCTGTCCACTGAGTTCAATGGGCTTTGGATCAGGGTATTAATGGTACCACTCCATCCATTCATGGATCCTAGGGCCAGAGGGGATCATAGCAATCTAGTCTGTTCTTCTATATAACATGGGTCTGAGAACTGCCCCACAAGACCTCCAAGTGCAGAGCTTTTTGAAAAACATCCAGTAGTCAGTGATGGAGAATCCACGGTGACAATCGGTAAATTGTTGAGATGGTTAATTACTCTCACTGTTAAAAATCTCAGTTCTAGCCTGAATTTCACTTGCTTCAAATTCCAGCCATTGGATCAGGTTAGACGTTTCTCAGCTGGACTGAAGAGCTCAATTATGAAATGCGTGCTCTCGTGTAAACACCTACAGATGAATCAATTCACCTTTTATTTTCTTTTTGTTAAGCTAAAGAGATTGAGCTCATTAGATTAAAGGATCGGAAAAACTACCTTCTGGCAGTAGACCTTTCTCGTGGCTCTTCTCTGAACTCCCTGCAATTTGCCAACATCCTTCTTTAGCTGTTGCTGCTACATCTGGACACAGGACTTCAGCAGCAGCCACAAAGGTCCCAAATATAGAGCTAAAATAACCCCTCCATTTCTACTCAGATTCCCCTGCTTTTATGCTTCCAGGGATCATATTGGCCCTTTTGGGAAAATCATTGCACTGGGAGCTCATGTCTCCTGGTTGTTCACCGCCACACCCAACTGTTTTTCAGAGTCACTGTTTCCCAGGATGGTGTCCCTCATTCTGTAAGCATGATCTCCATTCTTTGCTCCTTGAGTATATCTTTACCTTTAGCCTTATCAAAATGCATATTGTTTGCTTGTACCCAGTTTACCAAGTGATCCAGATCACTCTGTATCAGTGACCCATCCTTTTATTATTTACTATTCCTCCAAATTTTGTTTCATCTGCAAACTTTATCTGTGATGATTTTATGATTTCTTCCAGACCATTGATACAAATATTCCATCAAAGAACCAATCCCTGTGGGGCCACACTAGAAATGCGCCTGCATGATGATGACTGCCTGCTTAAAGTTACATTTTGAAAACTTTCAGTCTTTAGGAAGTTCCTCAGTGTTTCAAGACATTGAAAATCAACCTTAATGGGCCAGTGTGTTCCTCAGCCAGCTCGTTTACAATTCTTACATGCAAGTTATCTGCACTTGCTGATTTAAAAATTCTCTTAAATGATGAAGCAGCAAAGCAGAGCACCAGCCATTTTGGGGCAACATGTGACTACCAACAGGTATTTGAGCACCTGTGGATAGCATCCCTCTGTGCAACATATATGTTACTTACAGCATATGCTCATTGTAGATCTGGCTTTCATTCAGTTACAGCTGCATTTGCAAAAGAAACCCAGGGCTGGGTAGGAAGAACGTGCAGGTAGAATTCCCAGAGCAGTCTTGTTTGGCTCAAGGATGCCTCTGGCTGGAGGACTGACCAGGCTAAGTGATAAATGACAAAATATTTTCTGCTCCCTGTCTTCCAGTACCTGGAACCAGTCCAAAACCCTTGGCCTGAGCAAGCTCTCTGATCAATTAATTACTGCAGACAGAGAATTTGCTAAGCATGGAGTAGCTTTTAATTTGGAGCCGTTACTCATCTATTCATAGTAGAGCTCTCAGTCTGGAGAAAACCCAGCAGCTCAAAACTAAGCTGCTTGAAACAGAGTATCTTAATTTAGAGGCAGTGTTTGCTGTTTCGACAAAAATAGGACTGTGTTGTGTGCAAAGCCCAACATCCTGGAGTCTGAATGGACTGTTCAGAAACAGTTTGAATGAAGAGAGATATCCTCGGACAAGTCGCAGACACTTCCAGATGAATAGCTTGAGATAATCTGTGCAATGCTGCTCTTAGTGTAACAATGTATTCCCACGCCTGCAAACTGAACAACTGATGGGTGGGTGTCGTACTGCTGGGCCTGCGATCCTCTAGCTAGGGAGGGTTTGGCTGAGGACTGCTAACACCCAGTTTGTGGGTGGGATTTCGGCCATTTCTGCTGGCAACATGATACAATAATATGGGTCACTGTGCTGTCGGAGGAGAAGGCTTATCAGCTGTGGTATGAAACCAACGTCCTCAGAGGTTGTGGTAACCAACTATCTGACAGTGTCATGTATAAATTCTGAATAAGACAATTGTATTCGGCTAACATGCATTTGCTTTCGTAAGGACAGCTGGCTACAACCTTTGTTAGCAGAATTGTTATTATTTGGAAAAATGCATAGTGCATTACAGATCATTAAACCGGCAAGTCCCTGCCTTGAGCAACTTGTAATGTAAGACCTGATCCCTGTAACCCAGCCTTCTGGTGAGTGTGTGAGAAGTCTGACTGAATACAAGTTAGAGCAGGGACAAGAAGAGCTGGGAACTGGAGTCTATGTGAGAGTGGGGGAGGGACGGTGGGAGGGATGTGGTGCGGACGCGGGACAGATGAGCTGAAAAGATCCTGAGATAAGCTGCTTTATGAAGACCACATGTTCCATTGCTTTGTGCGTGGGCACATAGCTCATTTTTGGCATGTAGCTCATTTTTTCTTAAATAAATTTATAACAAATCAGTCACAAGAGGCATGAAGTCTGTCAAGAGAGCAGAGTGGTGAAATGTAGGTCAGTGCTGGTGGAACGATCAGTGGGCTCGTCTTCACTTCCTATCCTATGCTGTTATTGTGTGTTGTTAAAATGATTGCTGGGTTGGCTGTGGTGCAGTGGGGAGTGAAGTGATTTTAGTGTGTAGTTTCAGGGAGAAATGCGGGCTCAAGGTCACCGTTGGATCCTCTTCAAACTCTGACACTTGCGTCACAGAGAACTGAAAATCCCATGGAGGTGTCGTGTCACACGCAGTCTCTCCAAGACCAAATGCCCCTCTCCATAAATGCTGCCAATGGCTTCTATCTTCACCAGGAGAGGCCACGTCCCCACAGCAGCACAAGACACTGCGGCCGCAGACCAGGAGACAAATGTCCAGTCTGCAGTTTGTAGCCTGTGCAGCTTCTGGTGCCTTGCCATTGCTTTTCTTTCTGTAGCTCAGTCTTGCCAAATCTCTGCACTAGGCAAGATGAACTGAAGAGGAGGAAAAGAAGACCACCTAAAATGAGTTAGTTCCTTAGGGACCCCAGTGGCAACAAACACAATGGCGAGGGAAGGAGATTTGTAATCAGCTGCACCTTCTTCTAGCCAAACGCCAGAACTGGTGACTTAGGTTGTGTCTACAAAGCAATGAAAAACTGTGGCTGGCCTGTGCCAGTTGATACCAGATCATGGGGCTTTAATTGCAGTGTTGACGTAGCCTGAGTGACTGACAGATGAGTTAGTGACACAAGGTGCTAGTTATGGGTGTATTTGAAATACACAGACTGTGGAGCTGGCCAGGAATTTTCTAGTGCCCTCCCCCCCCCCCGTTGATTTATTAAAACCAAAATGGTTTGTTTATTCAAAATCTTCTGATTCAAAATTAAAGAGAGAAAAGTTTTGAAATCGTCAGTGTCTTTGTGTGAGATTTTTGAAAAGAAAAGTTTTATTTTGGTTTCTGTTTCAAAATAACTTTGTTTTGACATTTGAGTTACAGCTAAAAAAAGGCAAATTCAAACTGGTCAGAACTGATCAAAATGAAGCTTTTCAATTGACCAGTTTCATGTTTTTTTCCTCCTTTCAGATGATGAGTTTGGGAAATTGTCGGAGATTTTTTGTCCCAGTTGAGACTGGGAAACCATTTAGAAATTTCACATTCTTCTGAGCAAAGGAAAGACTGTCCTGCCCTGCTTTAATAGAGCTGTTGGAGAGATCAATAGATGGGGTCCCTGTTCCCAGGGAAAGGGGCTTGCTGGACTGAAGCAGGTGGACACACCAGAAGGATTTCCCTGTTTAAGGGTTGGGTCAGAAGACCCAGAGTCAACACTCATGTGGCTTGGCTGGAAACAATGCAAATTTGTTCATTTTTAAAAAATACCCTCTGTAGTTAAACCAGCCGAAAGGAAAAAAAAAAAAAAAGAGCTAGTTGTGTGCTAAAATGCCCAAGTGTCCACCAGTCTACTTATCCCTATGTAAAGTTTTCTTCTCTGTTTTCAGGTATTGGTGGCACGAGTTCTTGCGGTTTGTACCCTGGCCCAGCTCTGCACAGATAGCTGCTACAGTAGGCCACGAGTGGATTACCCAGAGATCTGTTTCAGTAATGAAGACACAAGGCCAGGTTTATTGCTGATGAAGCGTGCCCCAGAAGTGCTACAAGTAAATTAGTACCTGGAAGCCCATGATAATGGACCAGCTTAGCAAATATGGGATTTTCCATTTCTCACTTGGCCAGACAAAGGGGCTTCCTCTTAGACCCTGTTTTATACACTGATACAAACAAGATGCATGTTGCCCTTCTGATGTATATAGCTGTCACAGTCTGACGTGGTCAGGTACCATGTTTTACCTTCAATAGGATGGTTTGATCAAAACATCTGTATCTATCATTGTCACAACATCTCTATCCATCACACTGTCAAAATATCTCTATCCATCATATCTTTAGGACATCTCTATCTTTCACATTGTCATCCTGGCTTCAGAGAGAGGTCAGTGTGCCCTTATGATCTCTGAGGAGTGAGCTTGCACCAGGCCTTGTATCAGGATGTTCCGGTCCCAGCTTTCTGGAACGGGCTTGCTGAGTGCTCCATGCCTAGCGCTTCTTTTGGAATGTGGTTTTGTGCAACATCCGCTTTGTCCTTGCCAGTTTGTGTGAACTTACGCACAGGTTCATGGCCTACTACTGTAGCTTTATGACAGCCGGCTTTGTCTGGTACTTTAGCTCAGGCCTCATACCTGGCCCGTTATCCTGCGCTTCATGTCTCAGGCTCTCACTTTCTACTACACTCGCTCTGATACTCAAGTTCTGTTTCCCTTCACTGCTTCCAGTCCTCTAAGATAGCCTTAGAAATGCACAGACAAGTGTAATCAAGCGTGGGATGTGTCCAGTGGTGGTATAATTTGCTCTCTGCAGAGAGCGTGAGTGATTCAAAGGTATCGTGCCTGAAACAAACAAAATGACAGAGAGCTGGTACCTACCCTGGAAGCCAGTTAGAGAACTCCCATGGTGGATGTGGCCCTGTCCACCTCACTGTTCCCACACTGCCCAAAGTGGCTGCAGCCCAGACAGAGGCATCTGCACTACACTAACCCTCAGGAGAGGCTGGGGTTGAACTATGTTGCTCCCAGTCAGGGAGTGAGGCTGAGGGGTCCTGAGCTGTTCCCCAGCAGGAATGGCTCCAGACTTGGTCAGATGCACACCTGGGCAGCAAATGGTTTTCCTAGCCCATCAATGTTTTGGAGATTTTGAAAATGTTTCTGTTCTGCTTCAGGATGAAGCTCTGAAGACAACCCAGAGACCCACTAAACCCGGGGGTCTCAAACTAAAATCACCCCAGGGGCCGCATGAGGACTAGTAACACATTAGGCGGCAGACTGATCTACATGAGAGCCAGAGTTCAGCTGCATGTCAGATTGGGGATGCTAAGTTTATATTTCTCCTTTTCTTGGTGGGAACAAGTTACTGAAAGATCTTTCGCTTTGTAAGAAATCCTTTGCATTTATGAGCAAACATGCTTCTTCCATTTCCACTTCTCCTTTGCTTTTGTTCCCCCTCTGCCTGGGTGGGGTTAATCACAGGTTCCTTGCAGTGAACTCCCTGTTCTCTGGTCAGAGCCATACTGGTCAGAAGGGAGCTGCCGAAATGGAACTGGCCTATCAGGCTGCACCCAAGTAGCTCCCAAGCAGTTCTTTGGAAGCCGGCAGCGCCGAAAGCTATGGGCCAGGGACATCAGCTATCATTTGGCAACACTAAACAGGACAACTTCAGACAGGCCACTTGGCTGGGAGCAGGAACCCTAGGGCTGGGGCCTGGCTAATTCATCCAACTCCACTAGATGCCTCCCGGAGGTCCCTGGGATGGCTGTGTGCTGTCCTGTCACCTCTGCCAGCCTCTAGGGAGGGACCTGTCTATCTGTGCTTGCCAGCATGGGGTCGCAGAAGGCAGGGCCTTGTCTTGCCCCAAGCCGTCCCATTTCAAGGAGGCTTGTGCTGGTGCCCATGGTTGTGTGTTTCCTGGCTTCTCTGTGCCCCCTCACCCACCAGCAGAGCCTCAGGCTATGTCCACATGTAGACGCTTATTTTGAAATAAGTTAATTTGAAATAAAAGCGTTATTTTGAATTAATTTACATCGAAATAAGCAAAAACCTCCAATCGAAATAGCAAGTCTGGACACAGGACTTGCTATTTCGAATCAGGAGAGGGGCAGCATGGGAGGTGTGGCAACATGGCCCCCTGTCAGGGCCATGTTGCCAGCCAATATATAGAAAAAGGAAGGCACCCTGGGAAGGAGAGGGGCAAAAGTGTTAAATTGAAATAACGGCTATTTTGATGTCAGCCTAGGTTTTACTATTTCAAAATAAGGTTTGTTATTTTGAAATGACGGGGCTCATCATTTTGAAATAACGAAATGTCGTTTGGACATGATAACTTTTAAATTGAAACAATGGTCATTGTTTCGATTTAAAAGCATCATGTGGACATAGCCTTAGAGTGTTGGAGGCCTAGGAGGGCTTCTTGCCCCTGAGTTTGAAGTAACTCACTGCCATCATTAAGCCTGATCCAAGGACTAATAATGCAGCCTCCTCTCCTACTCACTGGGCTGACTTCAGAGCTCCTGAGGTCTTCTGTTCCCCAGCCCTTCCACCCAGGGGCACCCTACCCTCACCTTTCAGGGAAGTTGGCAGGAGGCTCCGCTGGGTGTCTCTGACTCCACTCTGGGTTCATTAGTATGTGAGGGGATGAAGACACCCTGTGCCACTGGGAAATAAAAGTGCACTCAATTCTCCCTGTGGCATGAGATTAGCAAAAAGGACACAGTTCTCAAGAACTTTCCGTAGTCCAGGAAAAGTTCCTGCCAACTGAGAGGTGAGCAGTTGCTGCTAGCTGGGAGGGGTTGGGGTATCCCACTCCTGAGTTCTGTGCACTGCCCTGCTCCTTCCTTTCAATCCATTAGCCACTGCCTATGGCTATGTCCATTCCTGCTGTACCCTACAGAGCTCAGTGCTGCTTCACCTCCTGGGATGACCCAGCCCCAAGAAGTGACTTCTGAAAATATTATTTACTAAGGACAAAGAAGTGACCTTTTGTCCCAGCCACATCCTGTGCCTGACCCCTGTGCATCCCAGCACAACATGGACGGAGAGGAAGAAAGCAATTTCATATGGCCCCACACCATACCATTTGGAGCCAACATCCTGCCTCTTCATGGCCTTGTTAGGGGAATCCAAAGGAGAGGATATTCTTCTCTCCATGCCCACCTTAAAACTGCCCCGCCCTAAACTTTGGGGTAGCATTGACGCTACTGGCTGGGATTGGCAGCCAGATTCCATGCCAGAGAGGTTGCATTTCTGCAACTGGTGAATTTACATAATCTTATGCTGGGACTGAGCCTTCCTGGGAACCTTGCCTGTGCCTGCAGCTTTGGAGACACGAGCCGGCGTTTAGACACTGAAATTACGTTGCTGCAATGGCACATTTCCTACAGTGCTCAGAGGGTTGAGGGTGATAAAAGTGCCAACAAAGGATAATCAATAGTACTGCAAAGTGACATTTCTTCTCTCTCCCTCTTGTCACCCCTTTGGGAGCCAATGTCTTGTGTCTAGAGCCTCTGAAACCCAGCTAGGTGAGAGATTTTGATTTGCTCCAGTTGCAACCTCCATAACCTTCAGGGAAGTGTAGCAGCCCATGAAAGCCCTGATCAATGGGTCACCTCTAAAGCTACCTGTATATTTTCTTTGCATAATGCATCTGTTCTAAGGCCTCATCACAGAAGTCACCTGCTTTGTCCCTTGCCATCATTGCTGCGCCCATTCCCATTCAGCGTAAGGTGATCTAAGTCCCTGACAATTTGGGGTAGATGCTGTTTGATTAGAGAATGCCCAGAGGCAGGTCCTGTCCAACGCTAGGCAAAATGAAATATACATAGAGACTGACGAACAGGCCAGCAAACAGAGATCCTCCACTTCATAGCTGGCAACTGTCTTTGCCCAGAATCGGCATGCAACCGTGCCATAAATCCGGTGCATCTCTTCTAGTCCACGTCCACTTTGTACGGCCTAGAATTAACGTTTGCCCTGCAGAGACGTTGATCGTTAACAAATCACAAACTAGCGCCACTGGTTTGGGTGTGACGCTTCCTCTCAGATGCGCAAGACTGGCAGGAAATGTTGGCAGTTTGGAGTAGACTGGAAAGTCGTCCATGTCAGTGTTATTCAATGTAACCGTTTCCTTCTAACTCTTTCCAACCATAGTTAATCTCCACCAAGTCTCTCACTTTGCCCAAGGTAACTTTTTCTCTGCTGTAACATAAGACCTCAGGAGGGTAGAAAGTTTAACACCCACCCACATACAGTCAGAGAAAGAAACACACACTAGTTTCAATTACACAAACATTCAACTCACTAGCACTTGAACTGAGTGGGGGGGAATTAGCGACCCAATTCGAGGTGTTATTGCAGCAAAGGGATTGCTAAAAGTAGAGGACCTGGGACACAGTAGTCCCAATATTCCAGCCAAATATTCTTGCTCACATGCTCAGGGTTTAACTGATTGTCAAATTTGGGTTTGGGAAGGAATTTTCCCCCAGGGCATGGCTTTTGGCAAGGGCTCTGGGGGTTTTTCAACTTCCTTTGTAGCATGGGGCATGGCTCACTTGCTGGTGGATTCTCTGTGCCTTAACTACTTTGAGGACCTCAGTAACTCAGTCCTAGGACAGAGGCTTATTACAAGAGTAGGTGGGGGAGTTTCTGCACCTGCATTTGGCAGGAGGTCGGAGTAATCATATTGGTCTCTTCTGACCTTAGAGTCTGAGTCAAAAGGGGAGGGTGGGAATGAAGAAATCCAGGGCCCTGAAGCAAGCAAAGTTACTCAACTGCCTCCATGATGTGAGACTGGAAATCCAGGAAGAGTTCCTGCCAGCTGGCAGGAGACTGGGTCCTGCTAACTGGAGCATGAGTGCCCAAAAGAGGCGAACTGTGGACAATGCTAGTTTGGTTGCAGTGAAAGCCCTTGAGAAATGTAGAGTTCCAGGAATATCCTGAAGAGCTCTGACGAGCTGACTTTTTGTAGCAAGCCCTCGAGACATGATTAATTTGACGGAGCAGCAGATCTAAGTTTCCTACTTAGAAAGGACATGATTTGTGGGCTTGCTTTTTTTTTTTTTTTTTTTTACAATCCAACCAGTGAACGCTGCTCCCTACAGTGGGCTGACACTGTTGTAGAACTATTATTAGGAATAGTTTTAGATTAGCACCAAGCAACCCAACTGAGATCAGCGCTTGAATGTGCCTGGAGCTGTACAAGGCTATCCATTCCTGGACCAGTTTACAGGCTAAGTACACAAAGGGGAGGAACAGAGAAGTCATGAGTGTACCTTAAATCCCCACAGCAGGTCATTGGCCACCAGGTCAGGGGCAGAACGTGGGTCCTTCTGTAGCTGGGTTGGTGCCCTCATCAGCCCAACATGTTCGCCATCAGCTTTGCTTAAGCTCTGCTGCACATTTGGATGTTACTAAAAGGAAGCCAGACAATCTGGGAGTGTTTTGAAAAGCATTTATTTGATGAGAGAGCTGATGAACAAGTCTCAAGAAACATCTCTGAAGCTTAGAGGACCTTCACATTAGTGTTGCTTTTGTGTGGTCTCCCTTCCCAGACTGGTTGTCATTTAAAAAGGCTTGGGTGATCGCCTTCTCTCAGCACCAATGGTACAGCAGAATCCAGAGGCTGTTTGCAAATGGGGCCACTACCCAATGTTTTTCTAGTTGTGTAGAAGAAGGGTGAGGCAGAAAAGCCCAAGTGACTGAGTCTTCTTTACTAGGTGGGTCCCCATGGCCTGTGGCAGCCCCCTAACCAGATATGGATTTGGAGACTCCTTCTTTGAGAACATGCCATTCAGCTGCAGAACATCAAGCCCTTATTGATGGTGTGGGGGCTAGTGGAGAGCAGATACATTCAGAGTAATAAAAGAGTTGTGGCAAATTGGCTATAAATGGAAATGAGCACAGGAAAACCACAGATGAGGCTCAACTCGCTGAATTATGAAGCAATACAATATTACAGTGCAATCTGCTGCCTAGGTTGAGAGAGGAAGGATTTGCTTCTGACTGTATCTGGGGTGGAGAGCAGGTCTTTTGAACTGTTCTGGGGCTGGCATGGCCTTACATGCCCTCTGGTGCTAGCTTCCCTACCTCCTCTGTTAGCTGAGTTATGCTGCAGTGCAGCTTCCACCTTTCCCCCACTCCATCCAGCGTGTGACATGGGCAAGGCTGGGTGCTTTAATTTGCTCATAATGTGGAAAACAGTCCAGGGCAATCATTAGAAGAGCCTGGATAATTTGCTTTTCTCAGTTCCATTAGCTAGTGCCCCTGGAGGCATCCTCTAAAACGAGGTACCAGCCGTCCTTTTGGGTGGCAGCGGCATGCTTTGTATCCAGGGGGCACAGCCCTCAGTGGTAGCAACCATGGGATCTGGAGTGGAGACAAGCAAACTGCTCTGTCATGGAAACTGGCTGTGTGCAGAGTGGGGTCAGGACAGCATCTCCTAGCGCTCCATTGTCGCTGCTTCTGATGGAGCTGTCCAGGGTCTAGAGCGGGAGAGGGGCATTTTAGGCAAGATGCTAGTTGCCAACATACCGTGACTAGAACAGCAAAGCTGACTGGGGAGCTGATCCCATGCAACGTGCCCCCGAGAGCCGGACGTGGCCCTGAGTTCACACCACTATCGAGTATAAATAAGAGATCAGGCAGAAGCCCAGCCATCTCAGGGAAGAACAGAGCAGAAGGACTGACTATTCTGGGGGAAGGGGGAGTGTTCTGAGATCAAGTTGGTTTAACGCTTAGTACTTCAGACACAAATCTGAGGGAGGTTTTCTCAGGCTTAGCTGCAAAACGCCATTACCCCCAAGTGGTGAGATCTTCTCAGTAACTTAGAGATTGTTGGCACTGAAGAGATCAATGGAGTCTACCTCTGGCATGCACGCTGGTGAGAAAGGCAGTGCAGGGGACTGGGAACACAGGAGAGATCATTCCCTTTTTCCTTCCAACTTTGCTGATTCAAGACTGGCCCAGCTGTTTGGTGACCAGCGTGAAAGTAACTGCTGGCCTCTGTCCACGTTTCAGCAGTCCAGCTGGCTGGAGCCTGAAGGGTCCAGAGTCAATGGTGGTGAGGTCTGAGACTGGTAGGAGAACATGGGGGCGCTTGCACTGCACACAGAAGGCCAAACACCACCTGGCAAAGAGGACCAGCAAAAGGCCTATGGACTGCATATGCCCTGCTGGAAACATGGTCACTGAATACCAGATGTAAGTGAGCCAAGACTCATGGTAGCCTCTGCCATGTGAGAAAGGTCATTAGTCTTTAGGGCCAGCACTCTGGGGCATTGCAAATATTCCTTTCAGTATATCAGAGCTGGGAGAACACCGGACCGATTGCCAAACAGCATTTGCCAAGGAAAGGGAGGAGAGGGATTTTTAGAGGGCAGTTGAATTGTTGCCGTCTGTTGAAGGATGTCATTGGAATGAGGGACAGCAGGCAAGTGCAATGCTTTCTGCCCATCTCCCAAATACAGAAATAAAACCAGGCTGGCTGTTTGGGAAGACACAAAGATGAATCCCAACTTCCTTAGTTTAACAAGACCAAAGACAGCATTACAAAGTGATGGGGAAAGGAACAATATCTGTAATCACATTGTCCAGGCTCAACAACGACGAGGGCAATTAATCTTCATGCTTCATGGTGTAAACCGCTCACTAGCTGGGGTCAGCAAGGAATTCTCTCTCCTGGTATTGCTAGGGCGGGGGGGAAGGTGTCTTTCCTTCTGGGCCTGGCTGCTGTGGGAGCAGGATGTTAGTCTAGACTCAGGAGAAATTGCTAGTCTTCTCTGGTATGGCAGTTACTGCAAGATGTTGATTTATTTAGCCAGGAATATTGACTGCCCTATTTAAAAGCAAGAGCTGTTGCAGTTGAGAGGGTAAATACTGACCATAAAAGGAGAGCTTTAAAAAAAACAGAAGAAAGAAACTCACCACACCAGCCTTGCCTTTAAGGAAAAATTCTAGTCTATAGTTTGACTGTAGTCTGCCCCACACCCATTGCTGAGTGCCCGAACACCTTCCAGAATCAGGCACTAGGTAATCGGACTACTAGCAGCCCTCACCGCATGGAGTCAGAAGGTCTTTCAAGTCCCCAACGCCAGGGCAGCTGTGTTAGGATGGAAGTCCCAAAGTCATTTATTTGTAATATCGCAGCTGACTCTGCAAATGGCAGGAGCTCTCAACAATATGCAGGGGAAGCTGTGGTAGCTAAAGGCGTCTCATTCTTAACTCAGTTTCTACGGCATTAGCAGGCATCATAGGTTCTTTCAGCGTCATGTTCAGCTGGCATTTTTCTATTTGTTTTGTAGGCACACATAATAAACGTACCCTGAATGCACCTCAGAGGATTGCATTTCAACAGAGCTGGTTCTTTGGACAGCACTCAAGGGAGCAAAAGAGAGGGACTCTGTCTTTGCCCTGACAACCAGGCCTTGCTGGTTTTCCTGTCTGGTGGGGAGTGGTGGGTGCTGAAGACCATCATCATCACGCTGGCTTCTCCAGCTGCCATAGCGGACTCTCCAGAGCTGGCGTTGAAAGCCTAGGTGGTACGACCCAAAAGGGGAGGTTGGTGCTGCTGACTGCCGGGGATTCTAGGGGGTCCCGGTAGTGTGACACACTTCTTCTTCCCTTACAAAGATATGGACCTGGTCCTCCACAGTGCAAAGGAAACCAGTGGAGCTGCATCAGTTGATGCTGGCTGCACATATGGTCCCTCTAGTCTTAACTGGAAACTCTGGGCTGAGCATGTACAATACTACAAGGTCCTGGCGACCCAGGGAGCGACTAACAAATTAGACCACCTTTAATGGCTTTCAGAAACTTCTGTGTCAAACATCTGCAAGATTTTTAACATGGCTCCCAAATGAAAGTGAAAGGCTAAAGGGCTGTTTGGGACCCATGCCTGATGACTCCTAGGTACACCCCCCACCCCCAGTCATGCACGAGCAAGCCACAAGCTCCTGGAAAGCTCCCTCCCCACACGTAGAGACACTAAGCCACAGTCTTTTTATATTCCATTGAGTCCTTTCTGGTTTTGGTCAGTGTTGTGAGCATGCTGTGACAGCCAACAGGAACCCTCATTAGAGACCAGCATGTGCTAGTCATACAGTGAGGCTCCCCTGTAGCTTGGAATAGATCATATCTCATGCCATTTACAACTTCAAGGCTTCAAGTTGAGGGCTCTGAGGCTATTGAAAACAGAAGAATGTTTTCACGGAGAATGTTTGCTCTAAGTGATTCAAGTAGAGAGCAAATGAACACCTGGGGCCAGACAGCTCCCAGCCTTAATTTGCTCAAGGGGCTGTCGGGAACTCATAATTCAGCTGTGAGGTGATTCTGCAACACATCACACTAGTCACAAATGCTTTCAGGCTCAGTGGGATTAAAACACATATTTAATCAGGTCCTTATTGGAACTGGTTGAAATTTAGCTACTGGAAACAGATCAAAGTGAAATTTTCCACAGGAAAACATTGGTTCTGATGACTTCAATTTGGAGGGAAAAAAATTGAATTGAAATTTTGAAAGACCTTTGGTTGCAAACACATGGAAATTGTCATTTGGAATTGTTCTTCTGATTTAAAATGTCAACTCATGTTATGGCAATTGAAAATTTTTCACTTTAAAATTTCTGGCCTGAAATTTTTTGAAACTTTTCATTCTGTAAAAATGTTTGGTATTTCAACATTTTTTTTTGTCTCAAATCAAGATAAAAATGAACATTGAAGTATCAGAATTGCTGGGGTGTGGGTGGAGGCAGAAGACTATTTTCCAAATAGCTCTAGCCCTTAAAGCCTTCAGCTATAAGCAATTGGAAAGTCCCTCCCTTCCGCATAGAGCCATTTAAAGGGTTAAATAGAGTTAGGATCCAAACAATATGTAACAGGTTTGTTATAAAAGACATTCCTTCCCGCAGCTCCAGTCAGCATGTGTTAGTTAGAGCGCTGTGTGGGATCTGACATTTGAAATTTGTCACGTCAGCATGACTGAGATCAGCATTTAGTCCTTTGAACAAGAACACACTAGGAAATGACAAAGGTTATCAAACCCTTCTGCTTCATGACAGAAGCTGACCACCAGCCCATGGGGGCAGGAAGCAACTGGAGCGTAGCTCTCACCATTATGTCTTCCTTCATATAATTTTATCTTTAAACGCAACTGCTGGTGAAATTATTACTGAACACTTTATTCATTAAGTTGCTTTAGGATCCTTTCAGGAGGGAGAATTATGTTGTTACTAATGTAGGTTTTGTTCTCATTCGGAAGATAATTCACTGAGTGGCCAACAATGTGTGATGCTGTTAGCTTGAACAAGTCAGGACTAAGAACTGGACTCCGAGATCCGAGTTTACTGACTTGAGTGGGGCACCGATGCTCCAGCAGGTGCAGAAAGGGCTGGATCTGAGCACTGGTGACACAGTAAGAAACAGAGAACTGCTGGCCTTTTCAGGCCCTGCACTAAGAGTGGATGACTGCCGAACACGCATTTGCCCAGAACTGGCTAGCCAAGGATCGCCTGTTAGATGTTAACTAAGCTTCATGACACCCTGGCAGTAAGTGTCATCTTCTCCCAATTTGTAGTTAGGAAAACTGAGGCCCAGACTGATGAATTGACTTGCCCTAGTTCACACATGACAAGGCAGTAACAGCTGAAAGACCAGAACCCAGGAGTCCTGGTTTCCAGGCCCCACTCCCCAAGCTCCAGACGCCAACCCCTCACTAGTCTTCGAAAGGATGCCACGTTGATGCGAAGTGCCCAATGTGATAAAGTCAGGCCAGAGGGCTACGAAAAGGTAATTGAGGGGAGATATGTTAGCCCTAGAATGATAAAATCCCTTTTCCCTGCTCGCCTGGAGTGTCATTGCAGCCTGATGAGAAACAGCTGAGGCTGGGCAAAGGCAGCCCCAGCCCTATTAAAAGCCCCCCCGTTTCTAGGAGCGGGTCAAGGGATGTGAGGGGGGACGGAGGAGTAGGGGTAGGGGTTAGGACAGAGGGAGACAAGCTGTCAGATAAAGACTTGCAGGAACAGAAGAGGCTTTTCCCCAAACTAGGAACAGAGTGCTTCTTCCCTGAAGAAGTGGAGGAGAAGGGACTCAGGCACTAGCCTAACCAGAGAGACTGAGACTGCCCAGTGCCAGCTAAGCACCACAACACGAATTTGGCTGGAGAAGCTAGGGACAGGTACTCTGTGATCAAGGCCCCATGGACATATGGGCTTGATCCACCAAAGCTCAGATACACACCTGGCCCTGGCGCACTGCAGTCAAGAGATGCTGAGAGTGGGGTGGGGAGAAGAAAAAGCTTGCTTTGGATGGGGCAGATTTACCAAAGGCCTGTTTTGCCAGGGGAGATAACTGCTACCTGGCAAAGCTGAGAAGTTGCTTTGCACACCAAATATTTGTAACCTCACCCTGAGAGCTGTCCTAAGGATCACCAAGAATGCATTATGCTGCAGGCTAGAAAGATGGCATTTATTCATTCAATCCTGTGTGCTGTGCTCGCTTGAGTACCCACCCAGGATCTCGCTCTCAGTACCTGTTTCTGGGACAGCTCTTCTGTTTTAAAGGGGCTGCAGCTGTACACATGGAGAAAATCACAACAACCAAAGGTGCTCTTCCCCACATTACCTTCAGTGACAGGGGAGGGCAGCTGGGGCTCAGCACTGCTAAAAATCAGGCCAGGATATTCTGGGGACTGCAACCTTCCCTTGTTAGACTTGGCTGCAGTTCATTAGAAAGTTTCTTAGGTTACTTGGGTCAAATAAGAGATTTGAAATATATTTCTAATCGCTAACCCTAATGGGTTTATGGCCATGAGCAGTGCATTCATGCTGACTCTCCTGAAAGCTAGTGTTTGGTTGTTACCACAGGTTGGAGATGAGTTAATGTCACAGCCAGTAATTAGAGCAAACATTTTCCCCACAGAGATACCATGCACCACCCTGAGCTGGCTAAAGGGGTTCTGAACTTGCCAAGTCCTGTAATGCACTTCGGTAACCTCCCTGGCTAGCAGTTAGCCAGCTGGATTGTCTCTGTGACACAGGAGACAGCCATTATGCTCTGTGTTTCCTCAATCTGCATGATCTCTATGTAGGTTTCCTACTCACTGAATGACATCTAAATTTTGCTCTTACACTGCACAGACCTCTTTTCAGTTCGTTTCCCCTCAAAGCCCAGTGTCTGGCCCCAGTCAGAACAGCACTTTACACTGGGCTCAGCTCAATATATTTTAAAAGGAGCCTGAATGTGGCATGAGCGAATTCCCACATTTCTAAAAGTATCTGCGGGGATGCCAGCACCACAGCTGGCATGGCGGGGTGGGCTGGGTGCCCTTCTCACGGCATGCAAGTGCCCAAAGCACCCCTCAGGGAATGTCACTGTGGTCTGGAGCAAGGAGATAGTCCTCCCTCATAGACTGAAGCACATCATACCCCAGAGATGAGAAATCTCTTTGATCCTCAGTCCTGCTGGCTGAGGTCATCCAGGCTGGTGCTACAGCAGGGCTGACTGTCTGTGGTCCCGAGCCTCGCCATATGCTAGCGCTCCCCAGGGTATGCTGCGCTGCAGTTGCTCTGGATGAAGTCAGCAAGTAGGCGAGCTCGGGTGGCAGGACTTTGTTCAGATTTCAGGCTATATAAGCAAGAGTTTTAGCCCTCTCCTGTTGTTCCTGTGACTGGAAATGGACCATATCTCCCCACTGATTCCCTTGGTGGTGGTGCAAGAGAACTTCCTTACCTGGGGATGGGGTGCGGCAAAAGCAGAGGAGTCCTGGGGCAGGAGGTGAAATGTCAAGGGAGGCAGAGGTTGTGGCTGGAGTGCACAGCACTCCAGGTATTCTGGGCTGCCGTCTGGCCCACCCCTTGATCTCCTTTGTTGCTTGCCTCTGGATCCTTCCCAGTTTCTCTATATCCTTTCTCTACAGTGGTGACCAGAACTGGATGCAGTACTTTTGCTGAAGCCTAGCTAGCACAGAGTACAGAGCTGCTGTCACCTCCCATGGCTTGCATGCTATGCCTTTCTTAATGCAACCTAAAATTGCATTTACTTTTTCTGCAACAGCTCAGCACAGGTTACTTATGGTGAGGCTGTGAGCCACGGCAACTCCCAGTCTCTTCCCAGCCTATTTACAGGTTTCTGGATCAGCCCATTATGATGCAGATTTGGGCTGGGGCTTCTGTATATTTGGCTCTGGGATGCTGAGTCAGACACTTCTCTCCTCCAAGCCTTCAAGTGCAGTCCTCATAATGCATCTAAACAAATACCACAGAGAAAATACTTGGAGGACGTCTTAACATCCAACCCTCACACAAAAGAAGTAAATAAATGTAATTCAAAATATACAAACCAAGTAATGGATTCTGAAATGGTGTGTGCATGCTTGTGTGACTACCCCAGCCATTATTTTCCATGCAGTTTGAAGAAAGGCATGGTACAGCCAGGATGATTATGTTCATAATTAGGTAGTTACTTTATGTGCTTTAGAAGGGCCAAATGGTCAGGCCCAAAGCAAGAATCAAGGACATATCACCTGGGCAGAGATGGATTGCTGGGCCCTCACCCTCCTTCAAGTGAAAGAATAGGTGAAACCAACAACAGATTAAAAAAAAAAAACACTCACCATTCCCAGAGACAGTGGTGGTCTCTGGAAAACGTCTGCTTTGTTTTGTGCATCTCCTGGCGATGTCTTGAGCACAGAAGGGCATTTTCCTTGAAAAGAGCCTCTTGGAAAGGTCAGGAAATGCCAGGCTAGGAAACAGTACACATAGGTGAGGAGCAGGAATAATGGGCAAACTGCTGTGCGATAGTTCCAGGCAGATCAAGGGAGGATGGAAGGGGAACTTATTTAGTTAACCTACAAGAGGCTAATAATTGGATGTTAGCTAAGGTGGGTTCTGTGCGGGTGCAGGGAACTGCTCTTAAGGTGTCTGGCTGGTGACTCTTGCCCTTATGCTCAGGGATTAGCTAATCGCCATTTTGGGGGTCAGGAGATTGGCACGGGCCCTGGAGGTTTCTCACCTTCCTCTGTAGTGTGGGTCATGGGTAGGATACCAAAGCCTGGAAAGGAGGACAGGGAAGTATGAAAAGGAGGACATTGGAGGACACATGAAGAAAATGTAGTATTAATGTAATGCCCTGGGATGCTTTCCCCCTAAAAATAAGGTATTCTGTGGCATTCCAGCATACTTTAATCCCTATAAGTAAAAAGCCAGACAAAATCATGTATTTTTAAAATGCCTGCCAGACAAAGGACATGAAGGTAAAAAGGAGGACATGTCCTTCTTTTGCCTGACATTCATGTCTCAATGGTTTCTCCGTATGCTGAAGTCTTTAAACCATGATTTGGGAACTTCAGTGACTCACTCATAGGTTAGAGTTTTATTATAGGGTTGGGTGAGGGTATATGACTGTGTTGTGTAGTTGGTCAGACTAGAGGGTCATATTGGTCTCTTCTAAATCTGACTTTGAAGTCTATGAATTTAGTACAGGCCTGAGGCTGCTATATCTGGGTTTCCTGCATTCTCAGTCTCTGCAAATGTTTTTTTTTTGTTCAAGGGTTAATGTACTGTGAGAGTCAGCAGGAAGTGCACTGGGTCTGGGGGCAACTCTACCCTTTCTGCTGGAGAGCAGCCTACCCAATGTGGGGACTAATACTAGGTCACTTGAAAAACACACTTGGAATTTAAAATCATGTCAAATCACAAACACTTTTGTTAAGCTCCGAGTGAGCACGGGGGCGAGTTGCAAACAGGAGAAGGATGAAAATCATCTTATACATTGTTCGCTGTGAGTGGTTTGCCCAGCGCTCGAGTGAAAGCTGAGTGGATTTTGCATGACAAAAAGAGGCATTGGGATGTTGGTGTGTTTATGATTATTCAAGATCTAGTTGTACATTTCCTAGCAGATGGGGTGTTAAGACCATCACCCTTGCCAGATCCTAACTGGGGAAAGTCTGCCTACCACATTAGTGCAGAATGAAAGGGTTCAAAACATGTGAGTCAGGCCACACAATATCATGAGGATGGCTTAGAAATCAGAAGACGCTGGCCTTGGGTGTCACCATGTTCATGCTCTTTTTTGCATCCAGGAGTCTAGGAACTTATTTTTTAAAAAATGAATGATGAGGTTCTCACATTCACGTGGTTGCAGGAGCTGGGGCTCCGTTGCCTGCAGTGCCTTCTGCAAAACTAAAGAGATGGTCCAGAACCTAATCTGGGAAAGCTAATGCCGCTCTTCGTCTTTGCATTTCACCCCCAGACAATCAAAGTTCTGGCTTCCATTGATTTGTTTGCCCTAGATAGCAAGATGAATGTCCATAGGCCTGAAAGTCTTGTGTATGGTTCAATGACACTGAATAGAGTTGGAAAACAATAGTCAAGAAAGGACTTTTTAAAAGCAAACAGCGAGCGGCTTTCTGCAATCTGTGTGCATAGTTTCTGTGACCTACGAATATGTTATCGGGAAAGTCAAAGTCATAGATATTAATAATTTCCCAGCAGTTTCTGTTTTTGGCCTCCCAGTTTCCAGGTCTTCTAGCCAAGTTCACCTCGAGGAAGCTAATGTCCTGATCATTTGGAGCACATTGTTGGCTGGAGCAAATTGGTAGGCACCACCAATGTTCACTGCACGCCACATCTCACATCTGGCTCTGCAGCTTCAGTGATGTTCCTGTGAAATGAATCATAAATTTAAAGTTTTAACTGAAGTCTTAACATGCACAGGCCTAAACTGTGTAACTCCACAGTCTGAGTAAACTACACCCTCTTTCCCTCCCCATCTAAACCAGCATGTCCCAAAGCAGACTGTAAGCTCCTTGGGCTTGGTGCTACCCTGTTTGCCCACTCTGTATATGCCTAGTACATTTTTCAATTCTATGGAAATCATCATCATTATCATCATGCTGTCTTGTGGCAGGGAGTTCCACGGTTCTGAGCAGCTCCTCTGAACATCTGTGTTCTGCTTTCACGCATCTCCTCCTGTGGGTTGGGGGTAGTGTCCTTGTTGCAGTGGAACACAGCTGATGGAGATCATGACTTTGGAGGGGAGGGTATTTCTCTGCTGGCTAGCATCATTCCCTTTGAAAACTTGAACAAGCCTTGAGCTGGGCTCCATCCAGTGTGGAGCCTTGGCAATGAGCAGAAAAGCAGGGTGAGGAGCATCTGGCTGCTAAAGGGTGGAGTCCTGAAGTTTGTACCAATTGGCGCTTCACGGTGCACATGTTCATTCCTAAATATAGTGCACTGTAGTAATCAAGAGATATTTCCAGTTCTCTAGGGCTCTGGGCACCTCTTCTCATGTGAGAGCCCTACCTGGCTAGTGTAAGGTGCTGGTGTGGCTCAGGGTGTGTGGGGGGAGAGTGATTCAGGTGAGTCTAGTAATTAGATGTTTCTGAAATGCACACACTTCTTTGTGTGATGCATCTCAAGTGATCTGCATGTCGCAACAGCCTTCTTCCAACTGTCAAGCTCCCTGCAGTGACTCAAGAGTGTGAGTGCAACCTCAGGGCAGAGCGTTAGGAACCAGGGCACAAATGCCAAGGTGGTCATGAGTGCTGTACTTAGAGTTCCCAGCCATGCATCAAGTACAGACGCCTCAGCCACAATAGCAGCCTTCACATGCGGTCATAGGCGGTTCCCCTGGGCACTCCAATCTAGCTTGCCACCCAGCTAAGCCTGCCTTTGCTAGCTGTCCCTTGCACCAAGAATCTTAGCAATATTCAGGTTACTCCTTGTCCCAAAGAACCCATCACTCACCCTGGGCAATCAAGCCAAAGACAGCATTTGTAGCCACTCCTATAATAAACTAGCTGATGATTTATTAACCAGGAAAAGGAACTGAAGAGTTATTTACAGAGTTAAAGCAGGTGCACACAGATGCAGAAATGAATTCTAGTCTTGAATGTTAAATGGTAGTAGACGCTCATGTAATAAACAAGTTCTGTATGTCCTTTAGGGTTAACCTAGGCTTAATGACTGGGGACCTCTTGCTTATGCCTAGAAAACATTGCCGCCCGGTGTTCAAGCAGCATATAGATACAGTTCCTTCTCATTAGGGGTTTTTATTCTCTCTCCTCCAAGTGCGCGGACCTGCAAATTCACTGGTTGGGAGGAATCCACTTGCATGATTCATCTTCATGGGAGCAGGCAGGGCAAAATAACAATTATCTTATTGTCCCACAGTAGTCTATCTGGTGTTGATGGCCCTTCTCTGCTGGGCAGGACTTAACACCTTTTTCTGAAGACCAGCACCGCGAACTAGCTAATGTCCAGCAATTTACAGTCACAGAGGCTCACAGTACAAGTGCTTACATATTACCTTTTACTGTGGGAAATATCTGTTAAGGTGAGATTAACTCACAGGCATTCAATAAAGTCTATGCACTAAGCATTTGCTTACAACACTAACAGTTGTTTTAACACCACTATGTATTTGTCAGTGTTCATTTGAGACATGGAAATATTGGCGTCAGTTGGCCCCTGGTCTGCCAGTGTCACACCCACTTCTCCAGCCCAGGTAACCTTGGATATTCCATCTCTCTCAAGAGCTTGGGAGGTTTGGCTGTGTCACAAGTCTAAGGTACTAAGGCTCTGACATCTGATTGCTATATTTAATTTTCTTCCAAGCTAATATTTGCTCTAGTTCTCTTGAACAAGCGGTGAACAAGACCAACCTGGAATCAGGGTTGCTGGAATGGACCTTTGGGTTGTCCCACCTCAGTTTCCATGCAGCACTAAATACTGAGCACAGATACTTAGCTGTATACCCTTTCAAGGGATTCACAGTGCAAACAGTTCAACTCCCTCCTCAAAACTTTCCTTTGCCATGGTGAAATAGTCAGGCTGCTGGGTGTGGAGAGAGAACAGTCAAGGATGTTGACCAGATGCCCTCTCATTGCTTCCTTATATTGCCCGGTCTGTCTGTATGCCTTTGTCGTCTCTTGTTGGAGATGCTGGGGCTGGGTGGTAATACACACAATCAACAGCAATAATTGCCATTCAGAAGGAGGGAGACGAGATGGGCTGGTCCATTCAGATTTACAGTAACATTGCTTTGTTTACTTGCTGGGGCAAGCTAGAGCCGGACAGAAACTGGAGTTTCCATTTCAATTTGTTTTTATTTCAAACAAACAAAACATCACACTTTGAAATCCCACCCACCCTCCCAACAAAATCCATTTTTGGTTAATTAAAATGCTTTGTTATGATTTTGACTTTACATTTTTGTATATCCTACAACAATTTAGAACAGAATAGAAAATAAATTTTGAAATGGAAAGACAGTTCAAACTGAGAAAGAGACAGGACATTATCACAAAATGTAGCTTATTTGCTTTTCACTGTCATTGAAACTGTCAGGCTGCTCACTGAAAGTTTTGGTTTTGACGCAATGGTTATTTTCAGTAGAACTGTTTCATCAGAAAATTTTTGACCAGTGCTGGTGGGGTCTGTGGACATTTGTGTCCACGATTTACTCAGTGTATGTCAGGCATTTCAGGACAGATGAGTTTGAATCACAGTGCACTGCTGCTCCTCCTCAGTAAAAGGACTCACACAAGCCACAATCTGAAAGAGAGCTGCATGTTATGCAATTTTTGTTTCATGGAATTTCACAAATTTTTGCAATTCTGTGACTCCATTTTCCCTTAAAATGACTGATTTAGATGAAATTCTGTTTTTTTCATTGAAAACACAATATTTTTGCTTGTATTTGCCTTGTTTGTTCCCAGACTATGCACTTTTTCATACCCTCATGCTCATAAATGAGCCTGCTTTGCTCATAGCTTGGGACAGCATCTCTGGTAAAATATCCTTTTGTTGCTTGAAAGCCTGCACCTCCTTGGAAATTTGCCCATTCTTAAATTGGTCAGTGAATGCAACCCCCACCCCCCCAAAACCCCCAAAACAAAACAAAAAGCCTCAATGCCACTCCACTTTTGGATCTCAAACAGTTTTGCATTTCAGCAGAAATAGTTTTGCCTCTCTTTAAGCCCCAGTCTGTACTGCTCACCACACATCTACAACCACTTCCTGGGGAACATCCACCCACGCAGGAATCAACTCAAGCTTGTAAAATTGAAAGCCCAGAGATAACTCTTTACTGCAAGTATGTTTACCTTCTGGTAAATATGATTGTGCATATCAAAAAATTTATGTCCAAACCCAGTCAACATGGGAAACCTTATAAGGTTAGTATGATGAGGCCTCTGGTGCTTTCTGCAGAGCCTGGAATAGCTGCCAAGATCGAAAGGGGTAGCCATGTTAGTCAGGGCAGCAAAAGAAGCAAGGAGTCCTGTGGCACTTAAAGACTAACGAATTTGCTTTTTCGATGAGCTTCCATGGGAGAAAATCCCACTTAGTCAGACGCTTTGAAGATGGTCTATTCTGTAAATTCCTCCATCTTCAAAGTGTCTGACTAAGTGGGCTTTTCTCCCACGAAAGCTCATGCAATAAATAAATTTGTTAGTCTTTAAGTACAACAGGACTCCTTGTTTGTTTGGACTAATCTGGCATCTGGACACACAAGATAGAGACTTGACCCAATCAGGGATGAGTTGTTTGGCCTCCTACCTGCAATCATATCCTAATACATTAAAATGTCCGCTTTCCACAGTTGCTTTCAGCAAGCTGTGGGATTTCAGCAAGGTGTCTGTGTGCCTTGAGGCCCATCAAGACTGTCTGACGATCTGCAGGAGAACCAGAACATGAATTGTGGAATTGCTGTTAAACTGGGCCCTGCAAGTTTGTGCTCAGTGTATCACTTCCAAGCCTACACAGGTTCCCACTGCATCTAATAACAGTCAGACAGCAGATGATGTTGGTGTCACACCTCGAACTTTCACAACACAATTAGCATTTTAAACTGCCTTCCAGGATCAATTTCTGCCAGTGCTGTGCTGCCAAAAAGCTTGGCACTCCAACACTCTAGCAGTAATTGATGAAACATTTGGAGAGAAATCCTGATGGGTGTGTCACATGGCCACTAGACACTAGTAACAGACTTAAAAAACCAAAAAGACACTAAAACAAGTAGCAGTGAGCTGGCTTGTCTTTTACCAAAGCATTTCAAGTTGCCCATTTTGGGGGCTTTTTTATCTGGTTCCATGCCTTTTGAGTGGAGACCCCCGCGGTTACAACACTGTGAAATTACATGGTTACAAAGCCATGTAGACAACGGAAACCATGAAATAGACTCATTTTTAATGGCTAGGGCCATGAAATTGGCCCAAACAGACTGAATTGGCAGGACCCTACTTATAGCCACGCTATCCCAGCATTGGCAGACAGGAGAAAGGAATGACTTGTTCAAGGGCAGTCTGCACATTTCTGTCAGCATCAAGGCAAGTTGGCAACACCTTGCGGTCAGCAACGTGGGAAGCAACTCACAGACATAATAACATCACCCTGGACAACTGATCTCCAGAGGCCCCTGGAGGAAACCAACAACCAGGGCCATTTCCGGACCGGAACCCAGACTGAGAAGGGCCCTTCGAGTCTGAGCCATCTGCACAGTGTCAGAGTTGTCTTGTGATAATCCTGTGACGTGGGAGACTCACTGATGGGCAATAATTAGCTAGACTCCTGGTAATAAGCAATGTGCTTTCCAGGCTAGTGTGGAGGTGGCCTGGGCTGTGCTGGGAAGTTCTAGCCTCTTCCCCTGGTTGGGCTGTGAGACTCTATGTCCTAGAGGAGAACAGGGCTGGGGAGCAAATTCTTGATCCTGCAGTCAACTCTGCTGGAATCACAGTGCAAGGCTGCTCCTTGTTTGGATTTGAGCATAGGATCAAGTCAGTAGCCCAGGGGAAGAAGACCCAGCACTAGACCAGGGGTTTCCATGTTTGGATACTCTGAGCCCATGTTACCAGAGAAAAACTTGGGGAATCTTCTCCTATCTAGCTGTGGAGTGATTGCAACCCTCTGTAATCTGTTTGTGACTCCTTGGGGAGTGTAACCCATGCATAAAATCTTGCAAAAACTGTGAGAGAGGCTGCTGGCCTTGTATTATACTAATAAAATAAAAATAAAAATAAATCTGTTAGTCTTAAAGTGCCACACAACTCCTTGTTGTTTTTTTTACTAGACTAGACTAACACAGCTATCCCTTTTGAAATTGTATTATGCTGCCAGGGATTTCTCTTTTCTGATAACAAAGATAAATTTTATACTCTATCTAATTAAAGCCCCCTCTACGTTAGCAGGAAGAGATGCATATGGATTGGATCAATGGGTTTAAAAATCCATCTGGAGATTTGCTGGAGTTTTCCCATCAGAAGAGTTCTGCAATGCCAGATGAACGCTTAACTGCTGTGCACACATATTGCAGGGAGTCTGAAGATCTATCTGTGGCCAAGGAATTTTAATGTAAAATTTCCCATTGGCTCTTAAGTCCCATCATCCAGAAACTAACTGACCAAAAAAAACAAAACAAAACCCCTCTGGGTCTCAGTTTTTCTGATAGGATTTTTTTTGATGGATTTTCTAGAGAAGACTTTAATTTTGATTAATTTCCAAGGCTTAGGTCAGCCCACGCTAAGTCTAACAAACATCAGCCAAGTGCATGAAAAAATAGTTCACTTACTAGTCGCAAACTCCCAGCTGGGGAAATGGATATGAACTACAGAATCCTTCATGGTTATGTCAACGGAGGTGGCAGACATAATGGGCCCCCCCCATGTAGCCCTCTAGACTATGGAGCTCACAGGGAGGAGTGTTAAGTATCTTTCTCCCCTGATGGGTCTCATCTCCGGGCTATCCAGCTCAAGGGGAAGCGTGTTAAGGGTTGATTTCCCCTAATGGGCCCCAATCTCCTGTGTGAGTTTCTTCCTCCCTAGCTTTGTGTCAGCAAGAAGGGGGATGAGTTCCTATCCCCTGAACAGTTTCTCGGCACCCCCGTCACCATGAAGGAGGGGTCATTGTCTGGGGTCTCCGTTCCATCATAGGTCCTGACCAGAATCCCACTCCCAATTGGCTATTTTTACTCTGGCTGGGCAAAATTCTATTTAAACCCCCCGTCTCAGCTAGCTTGTGTTCTCCCACCCTTGAATGCTAAAGGGCACGTCGTGACCGACTGAGACAGGCAGCACCCACCCCCGAGACCTTTTTTTTTTTCTTTTTTGGGGTGTACACGAATTGCCGGCCGAACGATTAAGTACTGGGATGTTGAAGCTGGTCTGCCTCCTTGCTTTGGGTTCCACTACGGTGCTAGGACAGGTATTATAATTCAATACAAGCCTTCTACCTCTCTTAATTCTTCTTTTGGTACCATTTATGTATAGTCTGTTATTGTAGCTTCCTTATTTGAGTTTTGTATAGTTTGTGTAGCTGTTTACTATTCCCCTGTATCCTGCATAATCTTTTCATCATATAGATGTTCATTGCCTCGCATAGATTGTAATTTCATCATATGTTCATTAGCCATTTGTACTTTGCATTTTGATTGTAAATTTGTTTATTTCTCCACTTCGGCTCTAAACTGCTGTCCCCAAATTCCCCCAGCCTACACGGGGGGAGTGTGGGAGTTTAGTGTCTCTCATCTGACTCCTTCATTCTGCTGCCCACCCTTCTTGGCTAACAAGGTGGAATGGCCTTGAGCCATTGGTAAATATGCGTCAGGTGGCCTGATTGGTGCCTATACCGACGTCGAGACAGTAAAAGGCCAGAAAAGTCCTTGCCTTATTACGGCCATCCTCTTGTAGGTTATTGCTCCATACTGTTATTTGGCTATAAGTATTTTAGTTGGTTGTTTGCGTTTATCCAGACTTTCCCTGCTCCACAGTGTTTGTTGGTTGTTTGCGTTTATCCAGACGTTCCCTGCTCCCCACTGTTCGTTGGTTGTTTGCGTTTATCCAGACTTTCCCTGCTCCCCTGTGTTCGTTGGTTGTTTGCGTTTATCCAGACTTTCTCTGCTCCCCAGTGTTAGTTGGTTGTTTGCATTTATCTAGACTTTCCTGCTCCGCGCTGTTAGTTGCTTGTTTGCGTTTATCCAGACTTTCCCTGCTCCCCAGTGTTCGTTGGTTGTTTGCGTTTATCCAACTTTCCCTGCTCCCCAGTGTTCGTTGGTTGTTTGCGTTTATCTAGACTTTCCTGCTGCCCATTGTTAGTTGGTCACACGTGTTTATGGGATCACTATAAAAGTCGGGGTTTTTTTTTTTTTTTTTTTTGTTTACTTGAACTGCTGTCTGTCTCATTGGTGGGTGTCGCTGGCCCATCGCAGTTACATCGCAAACCCAGAGTTCAACAGGTTAGTCCCCTGGTTCAAATCCAGTCCAAATTCCTGGAAGTTATTGGTATTTTCCAGCTGTGCAGTGCTCTTCTAAGAACCCTGTTTGTAGTTTAGGTCTAATTCACCAGAAGCTATGTCTCAGGATCGATCATCTTAGGTTTGAGTCTTGGCGTGAGCAGCTGAGCCAGAACTACCTAGAGGAGGCCTAGGTTGTCAGGGTAATAACAGGAAGTTTCCGCTACTGCTTTTGTTTGTGCTGGACCTCTTCTGTGTATCAGCTGAAACCCCGATCCCACGGGATAGCACCTTTCCCAAGCATGACACGCACTGCAGGAAGTCCCAGACCTCAACATGCCAGGAAACTGTGGGACGCAGACTTCCTCATTGCCAGGTGAACAGGGCTAGTCTTCATCGCTGGAGGGGAAATAAAGGAAAAGAGAACAGAAGTTTCTGTGTCATTGATTTTCTTCTGGGCTAGATGAGACATTTTCAGACATGTTTTTACTTTTGTTAAGTCGGGTTGCTATCAATAAAGCTCTAATTAAATAACTTAGGTAGTTTCCAAGTCTATTTTTTGGATGGTAATTAGAGCCATTCACTTGCCTTGAACTCTACCTGTGGAAAGGTGATGGGCCATTACTTGCTTCCAACTTTCTTCCCTCCTCGTTTCATCTGTTCAATTATTTTCTCACTTGCTTCCTAAAAATTATAGATTCATCAGTTCCAAGGCCATAAGGGACCACTGTGATTGTCTTGTCTACACAGGCCAGAGAGCTGCTCCAAAATCATTCTTAGCTAGACCTTTTAGAAAAACATCCAATCTTGATTCAATGGCGGCCAGTGATGGAGAGACAAGCCGTCATGACCCTAGAAGGTTGTTCCAATAGTTAATTATCGTGTCAGTAAACAAATGCACACCTTATTTCCTGTCTGAATTTGTCTAGCTTCAGCTTAGAGCCACCGGGTTATGTTAGATCTTTCTTTGCTAGATGGACAAGCCAATTATTAAGTATTTGTTCGCCAGGTCACATTAATATTTTTGGCCACAGTGTCACAGTGAGAGCTCATGAGCAGATAAATATCTCCATGCTCCCTCAGCCTTTTTCAGAGTCTCTTCTCAAGCCGGAGTCCCCTATCTTATACGCATGTCCAACATTCTTTGTTTCTAGAAGCATGTATTTACATTTAGTCATATTAAATTGAACATCATTTGCTTGCACCCAGTTTACCAAGTAAGTTGAATCTGTCCTCTTCACCATTTACCACTCCCCCAGCGTTTGTAATTTCTTTCCTTTAAGGTAAGAATCTTAAATAGCGTAATGCCAAGAACTAAACCTGTGGGATCCCACTGGAAACTCACCCATGCAATGACATTGTCCCACTTACTATTGCATTTTAGGATAAAATCAGAATCAGAATAAGAAGTTAGAAAGAAAGATATGCAGCTCTCTCTTCAGAAGAGTACACCAGAAATGGATCTCTAACATCTTCTCCTTATTAGACTCCCAGGCTATGTTAGAGTACAAGCAAAATCACTTGGACAGTGAAATGTGCTGCAGAATAAGATTCAAACACATGGCTTTGATTTGCTGTTACAGTGTGACCTGTTCCCATGAGTTACACTTCCCTGCAGTTATTTCCTCCCAGTCTGTAAGTTCCCCCATCTTCAAAGGGTCTGACCAAGTGGGATTTTCTCCCACAGAAGCTCACGCGATTAATAAATTGGTTAGTCTTCAAGTGCCACAGGACTCCTTGTTTGTTTTATTGAACTCGACTAACATGGCTGCCCCTCTGGAACTTGCTTCCCTAGGAGAAAGCAAGACACTAGGTGAGGGCATTTACAAAGAGAAACTTTCATTCCTAAAGGTCTAAAAGAGTAAGATTCTCATCAGGTGGAAATCTCAGCTCAGCATCATCCCTTCGGCTAGCTCAGGGATTCTGAGCTCACAATAAAAAGAGGTTGGGTGTCCAGTGTCCATGGGTTAGATAAACCCAACAGCACTCAACAGCCAACTTCCAGGTCCTTTGGTGAGGTTGGTAATTGTCTGACCTGGACAGAATATTGGTGCCAGCCCGATCAATCAATGGTGACTGTTACAAGACTCTTACCTGATCTGCATGGACCAGTTAGAGACACCGGGTTAAGGCTGCTGTTGGAATGTCATCTTGTGGTCCCTTGACAGTTTTAACTTTGTGTAACGTGTCATTGTTAACCCATGTAACATTTTTAGCGTGTGTAAATTTGACACTAGATAAAATGCAAATTGTTGCATTTAGTCACACAGCTACACACTTACATGAACACATACACAGAGAGTTGCAGTTAATTTTTTATATTTTTATATATATATATATATTTCACATATGCGTGCATGCACAGACACACGGTTTAATACCACTTCTAAATGTCTTGAGGCAAGTTAATGATGGGAATTAAAGCTGCCATGCACTACCAAAATACTCTCTCAAAACATGGATCTCTTTTAATTACAGATTAATTAGGAACAGATTGATTTTAGAAAAATATCATAATAAAATCTGAAAATTTCTCCACACACCAGTATGAAAATCAATGAGACAGAACCTCCTGTGTTCGTTTCCTTTCACTACACACACGTACAGAGAGAAAACAGAGTGATGAACAATTCTAAGGAAGCAGAGTATATCTGGTTCTCCTTTTTCACAAGCGAGTGATGCTGGAGATCCTTTTATTAATGAAAAAAGAAGCAAGGAGTCCTGTAGCACTTAAAAACTAACAAATTTATTTACCACATGAGCTTTTGTGAGAGAAAAATCCCACTTTGTCAGACGCTCCCATGAAAGCTCATGCGATAAATGAATTTATTAGTCTCTAAGTGCCACAGAACTCGTTGCTTGTTTTGCTGAACTAGACTAACACGGCTGCCCCTTTGGATCTTATTAATAAGCTTGTTTAAAGAATCAGGGTTCATTAACAGCCAGCCTACTTCTTTCTTCTTGAACTCAGGCCTTCCTGTATGAGACTAATTCTCTTGGACAAAAGGTGGCAATACAAATAAATCAAAAGAGCAATATGCAACTTCAGGACAGTTAAGGAGGCCACAAGTCCATGTTCAAACAAAGCTCATTTGTTTTCTCAATCACCTGCTGAGTGCAAAATTAATGCTAATCTATGCGTGGCAACCAGCAGAGGCTTTTCCAAAGCATGGCAATAAGCTCCCTTTAGTCTCCTATTCAGGTTCCCATAGTACCACATTCTGCAGGTGACCCTTTGCCCTATGCACTAGCTCCACTTTGACCTCACCAAGAGGGTTATTATGTGAGAAACTGTTGAATATTTACAAAAGCATTAATTTCCACTTCCACCCTGAAGCCCCATATGGAACCGAGCAGAGAAGGAATCTTTAAATAAACAGATACCCAAGGAAACAAGGGAGACTGAAAAATAAAACCAAAGATTTATTACTCAGCCAGCTCTGATGGAAAAAGCATTCTTGGCCAACAAACCCAAAACAAAGCACACTGATTCTTAAATAGCTACCCAAATGTTCTTTTAAAAAGGAATTAATTACTGCTCCTTAGCAGGCAAATTCATAGGAACATTAGAATTGTAGTGTCAGATCAGACTAGTCATCCTAGGCCAACTGTTACTTGTCGTCTTGATTTTCCCAGGAATTCTGCCGGAAAATGGGGCCTGCTGGATTACCATGAGATGAGGAGCAGCCAAGGAGGATGAGGCAATTGCAGAGAAGCTGATTTCCCATGTGGGAGTTTTTGGAGTAAGAGCAGACAGGGGTCTCAATGCAGGAGATGCTGGACCAAACTGACAAGCTAGCGACAGCAAGAAATAAGCAGCACCAGATGCTGAATGGGCAGGAATTCCAGCGATTGTCACAGGGGATTGGAGAGTGGCGATGGCGGGAACTATCTTACCAAAGGGCTGAACAGCTTTCCCTGGGAATTACCAACCCATGAACTGTACTTCAGTTGCAGGTAAAGATATTGGTTGAAATGAAGATAAAAACATATAAAGGCCTCAATGATCACAATGGGCAAAACCATCTCAGCTTGTGTAAAGTTATTGGAGCAAGTTGAGAAAATAGGGCCCAAAGGAGAACCGAACAACCCCATTTATTTGCTCTTAGAAAGAACCTTTGACAAAGAGCCTCATAAGAGGCTGTTACAAGGAAGCTAGGCAATGAGGGGCTGAGGTGTAAAGTTCGGTCCTGGATTAGAAAGGGTTAGAGACAAAAATGGAAGAACTGGACTGAACGGCCACATTTTCAGGATGGCAATACACAGGCTGCAGGATCTCCTGCTAGGACCCAGCTCAGGAAAGCACATGAGCAGACGATTAAAATTAACACACACTGACAGCCCTCCTGAACTGAAGGCCCAAGATCACTTTTTAAATACATTTCTTGATGGTCTTGATAAAGGGCTAAGCCTGGAAGACGTAATAGTTGCATGTCTCACATCTATTCTCTTCAGGTGTCTGTGAAGCCCTAATCACCCCTGGATCCAAGGACGTGTGTGATGGAGACCCCAGAAAAGCCTCTTGGATCCCCTCTGTCCACAGCCAGTCAGGTCTCTGCCATGGTGGAGTCTCCTCCCGTCCAACACCCGGGTCTCCACGCTCCGTGCAGCCAGCTCCCAGCTCCAGGCTCAGAGGGTCAGATCCTTGCTCTGTCTGATCTCCCTTGGAGGGGGTTTCCTCCGTCCAGGAGGGTCCCAGCCGTCCCAATCAGCAGAGACTCTCAGCCAGTGTGGCAATCAGAGGGTTTATTAGCAAACCAGTTCATACAGCAGCAAGGACAGTTGGTATCAGCATCCTCAGAACAACCAGAAGTGAAACCCCCAGGGGATTAGGGCTACACCCCAGGGCAGGGTCCTGTCTCTTGGACCCCCCATTTCCCTCCTTCCCCCTGGTCCTTTGTTCCCCTCCTCGCTCTGCCCACCTCTCCGCCCCCTGGTCCAACCAGCTGAATCCAGTGTGACCAGCGGGGGGGTCCCAGGTACAGGCTCCCTAAACACGACCCCCCTGTCCCATAGTGGCTCTGCCTCACATCACCCACCTGTGTCCCATCACCCGAATAGAAAAGAAAGAGGGTCAACACCCGTGTCTTCCCTTATTAACCTAGCAGAGGGTTCCCACTTCTCCACAACATGCCACACAGAAAGACACTAGTAAAAACTGGTGTCCAGGATGTAGAACAACATTTTTCCCAGGGCTGGTCAATTGAACCATTTGCTGCAATGCTGTTGAGCTGATTTGGAAGCGTGTCTAATACAGGGCTCCATATGCACGTGCCGTTTCAAGTTCCTTGAAAGCTTCACTGGATCAATTTTCAAATGGTAAGCAACATCACACACCTTCTCTTGCTTTAAGATTCAAAACCAAAATTCCTACCCTAGCATTGGGCTCAAGTTCCAGGCTTGGCATCCACCGATGAGATATTTTTCACACTCCAGCTTAATTTTTGTGAAATGTTCCTCAATGCAGTCATTTGCAAAGGCAATGAAATTTTTGCAGCACATGCCATTTCCAGTTACATTTTTTTCCCTGCCTTTCTGTGGGCAGGCATTTCTAAGACATCACGTCTTTGAAACAGAGCCGATAGGACTCTTGCCAAAAATTAGCCACTTACAGGAATGCACTTGCTTCAGCTGTAGGCAATGCCTAATTAGGCGTATGCTGGAGCACAAATTTGCAATGATATTTTTAGTCTTTTGCCACATGTTCTGTTTGTCTCTGTAGCTGCATCTTGGCTGAAATTAGGCATTTGTTATTGGCTTGTGAGGCTACATTGTTCCAAAGTGATTTCTAATTAATTTCTCATTCCCAAGTAACACCAAGATGGTTAGACGCAGAGCTGGTTGGAAAACGCACAAAGTGATTCACAAATATTTCAACAAATACACCCAGTAAAATGACTCCAGTGTGTCCTCTGGCCATTTGTTCAGAAATGCTTTTCTCCTCCCTTTGCCAGTTCAGAGGCTCAAGTCAAGATTTCAAAAGCCACCAGTCATTTTGGATGCCCCAGTTTTAGCTACCTGACTTGCACATTTTAAACCAGCCTGATTTTCAGACTCTGTTGAGTTAGTACCTGTTCTCTGAAAATGAGCCCCCATTTTAAGTGTTTCCAGGTGGGCAGCCACAATCAAAAGCAACTCTGGACAACCTAAGGCTCAGGTCAGAGACCCGCCACCGAATCTAATGGTGAGCTGAGCCTTCCCATTGTCCAAAGCTCTCAAGCCTGCACAAATGGGCTGGGCAGGGGTCTTCAACTCAAATCACCATGAGGGCCAGTGAAGGGCCGCATGAGGACTAGTACGTTAGCTCAAGGGCCGCACCACTAAAACCCTTTTCATACAACAATATTGAAAATCTCAGTAAAAATAGTGTCATTGCGGGCCGCAGGAAATAGCTTTAGGGGCCACATGCGGCACGCGGGCTGTGTGTTTGGGACTCCTGGACTAGATGATCATATTGGTCCCTTCTGATCTTGGAGTCTGTGAGTTGACTGGATGCTCTTGTGGCAAACTAGCTGGTGCAAAAATGTTTCCATCAGTGTCTTTACTGCCCTTCTTTCTTTCGAGGCCTGGTCTAAACGCTCCTAGTCAATGGAAAGGCTCCTCTTTATTTCAGTGCACTTGGAATCAGGCCCTTAAGACATCTAGCTGCCATTCGTAACCCTCCAGCGTGCACTGACCCAAACTAGACTTTACATTCTTTTCCTAAGGAATGCTCTCTTCTCTCTCCACCAAAATGGATTGTGATGTAGGGCCCAGAGCCATATGCTCTCTGATTAATGGAGCAGAAACACTTCTGTTCGTAACAGAGAGTGGTGTTTATGGTCGGGAAGTGCCACTTTTAAACATGGCAGCTTGCACATATGTGCTGTCTGGGTGGCTTTAAGATGCATTAGTTCATTTACCAATAAACCCAGACCCTTGCGGCAGTGCCATAGAGCCAGCTGGGGATGAAGGAGCTATCGGGCTATTGCTGTCACTAAAAGAGTTCTCGCTATCTGTCTTGGGTCAAGTGCCCCTGACTGGCTTTTATTTTGTGCCTTTTGTACCCAATCCTTTATTTGTGGTTTTCTTTTCCCCCAAAGTAAATACTTTAGCTTTCTTTCACTCTTGCATTTTAAAATGTCTGCAGTCCAGCCTTGCTTTTCATTCTTGCAGTAACATGCTCTTGAGCATGTTTTGCTAAAGGAACTGATAGTCAATTGCAAACTTCCCAGGAGTGCTGATCCCTGGGAGGGAAATGCAGCTGCTACATTCTGATTCCAAACGCTCATCATCACTGGTGATGCACAAAGCAGAAAGAATCCAGCTTTATTTTCAGGCACCAGGTTGAGCTTACAAGTTCTGGCACTTCCCCAGACTCATGTTTTGTCTTGCCTGCTGAATGTGTCTGACATGGGAGTGATGGACGTAAAACACAGGCAGCTCTTTTGGCAGAGCTGATTTTCTGTCTGCCATGGCTGCAGAGAAGTCAGGATGCTCAGATTCCCAGAGAAGGTCATTTCTTTTCTGGAAAGAGAAATGCGGCTGACAAAGACTTTAAAGTCTGTCTGGTAATTTGACTGAACTATGGCAGATACTCAGATATTAGACAGCTGTAGTCAAAGCGAAGCTTGTATCTCACACCTCTTCAGAGAGCATCCCTCCCCCAGTCTTCATCCAGATCAGCATTCGAGTCAATTGCTCTATGACTTGGTAAGCAATCCAGCCCTCCAGCCTTTGGCCACTATTTGCAATACCAGCCGCCAAAAAAATCACAATGGAGTTTTCCAGTGGAAGGTATGTCAGGCAAGACTGGTCCCAGACTGGAGACAAAGGGTCAGTTTCATTTCTCATGCCACCTCATTAAGAGTTGGCCACAGATTTTCCATCACAGTAACTTTGTGGACACCGTTGTAATGGTAAATGGTGCTTATGTGACTGCAGTTTATTCCCATCAAGTTACCATGGATGAATTTTGCTCAAAATGTTTTCATCAGTAGTGAGATGAAAGGGAGCGATCTGCAATTTCAGATGTTTCCAACTCTGTTTTCTTGTATGTGAAAGGAATGTTGTCTGTGAGAGAAGGGGTATTGTAGGCTCCCTGTTCCGTGAGGTAAGTGGGCGTTTGTCTTAGGGCCAGGGGGAATTGGATTAGCTATGCCAGGAGTCACAAACCCCTAACACCTGAGTGCGGTTCTGGGGTGACTTCCCAAGTTAAATTATTGTGTTCTCTAGGCAGGGTTAAATGATACAAGGAGTCGTGTGGCACTTACAGACTAACAGATTTATTTTTCACATGAGTTTTCGTGGGAGAAAATCCCACTTCGTCAGATGCTTCGAAGATGGGTGAATTTACAGAATGGAATGAAAATAAATGCAAGGGGGCGTGGTACACATTTATTTTCATTCCATTCTTTAAGTTCACCTGTCTTCGAAGCATGTGACGAAGTGGGATTTTCTCCCACGAAAGCTCATGCGAAAAATAAATCTGTTAGTCTGTAAGTGCCAAACAACTCCTTGTTTTTTTTGCTGGACTAGACTAACACGGCTATCCCATTGGAAATTAAATGATACAACGGTTCAATTGCTGGTAACCTGTATACACACAAGCACTCCCTTTATTGGTAATGAAGGTGGGATTGAACATGTGATGGTAACCAGAGGAGGAGTAAAGAGAAAATGCATAGTGTAAACACAGCCTTAGCAAGAAATATGATTCATATCCTAGCCGTATGATGGCTGAATCTACTGGCCTCACTTCTCCTTTAGGTATAGCACCACTTTCTACCACTTTTAACTAAAGGAGCCACAACTGGTCAGAAGTCCACAAGATGAAATGGGTAAAGGCAAGAATAAAGCATGGCACTTAGAAAAGCAAAGTTAAAGGCACAGATTGAAAATGGGGGATAACTGGTGAGGCATGCTGAAAACAAGCTGGGTGTCACAGTGGATCACATAGTAGGATGCTATTATGGAAAAAACCAAATATGTCCTGGGGAGTGTTAACAGGAGCGTCCGATATAGGACATGAAAGGTTACTGTACAGCTCTGCTTGGTGCTGGTGTGGCTTAGCTGGAAAATTGTTTCCTTGCCTACTTTCTGAATTGGTTTTTATTAGAGTGGTTTGGAAAATGGAATTGACATTCCACAGGAAGTGCTGATGTTTCAAAACGTTTTGTCAGTCCAATGTAGCCAAAAACTGACATTTCACAGTTTTCCGTGAAATGAAAATGTTAAAACACTGTCATGGCATGGCCATTGAAGAGCTTTGCTTTGATAAAGTGAAAACATTGCCTTTTGGTAATGTCAAGCCATTGTAAACTCATAACTATTGTAGGTAATAGCAGGTTTTCTATCATTATGAATTGCTCTACTGTCAAATTCTAAAGCAAACATGAGAAAGTGGAAACTCTTTGTTTAGACTTTCCTGTAGAAAATTTAATCAAAATCAACATGTTCCCGCAGAAGAGATTACTTTTGAAACACCAGCATTTCCAGATGGAAGGTGTTCTGTCAGCAGCTTTTTTTTGACCCAGCTCTGGTTTTGATTTAGTACCTTACAGCAAATTGAAGAGATAATCCATGTGATGCAGAGCACGGCGGGGGGGGGGGGGGATCGGCCCATGACTGCTGCAGAAATATCCAGGGAAGGGCTTGTTTATTTTCAAAGCAGGAAAAATAGACCCTTGCTCCAGATGAAGAGGCTGATGTGGAGTCAAGGCAGTGGATGGATGCTGGCACAGGAGACAGCAACTTGCTCACTGTGGGCCAGACTCTTCAGCCCTTGCTCATGCTGAACCAGCTTTGTCATTGCTATTATGGGGTGTTTTAAAGGGCCCCAAGGTGCTCAGTTCCCCGCAGCCACAAAGCAGGAGATAGTCCCCTCCTCAAAGAGCCTGGACTCAAACTAGACAAGAGTAAGCAGGTACGGAGGAAAAGAAGGCCTATCATCTCCCCATTTCACAGATGAGGCACCGAGGGAGTTCCTGAGTTGCCCCAGAGTCAGGAGGGGAATCCAGGGCTCCTGAGACAGATGATTCCCAACCGTTTAGCCACAGGCCAGTCCTTCCTTTGCACTGCTCTTCCTTACTCCTGGACTACTCAGGCAGGGCTCTTCTGAGCCTTTACTCTCAGTCCAGTGGGGAGGTGGAGGACCAACAATTGCCCAGCCCCTGCAAAACAAGCCTGCAAATTGGCAGCCCTGGGGTGACTGTGCAGCCACGGATGCTCCCTCTTGTCCCTAGGTGTTTCCGGGAGAGGCTACAAGCAGCTGTCTCGTTGCAGCTCGTGTCCATGGCACACTGCTGCTCCCCCAGCTGAAGGCAGCTTTTAGTCTAGTGTGCCAGGCCGGAAGGATGGAGCAGGCTTCATCCAGACTGGCTACCCTAGCGTAGTCTGTGAACAATGCAGCAACTTTAACCCCGTCACTCCGCCCACGCCTGAAATGCAGCAGCTGTTTAATAGTGGTCTAGCTAGGCTGCTGGGGGGAGTGCTGGGTTTGAAGGAAACCACAGGGCAGGAACATCGCCACCCCAGGGAAAGACCTGGGGCATGGGCGCAGACCCCACCCCTGGGGCCTGGGCCCCGCTCCCCGGCCACGATTTGGTGCCCCAGGTCCAATCCAGCATCAGGCTCCTGCTGGCACCAGCCTGGCCCCGAATCCCCGGCCAGGGATGGGGACGGGAGAGGCAGGAGGTGCCCTGGGCACTCGGGGCAATGGTGCCAGGACTCGGGGCATGTGCCCTGTGTGCCAGGCGCCAGTGTGCCCCTGCCACAGGGAGAATTCACTGCTGCCTCTGGCTGCGTCTGTGTCCTGGCAGCCCCTGGCACGGCCAGGGCACACCTGTGGGGCACAGCTCTCTCCACCTGTGTGAAATCTCACCCCATGAAGACAGAGTGACTCGGGCAGCTTGTTGCTCCACCCCTGGCCCCAGAGGAAACAAAAGGGGGTGCAAGAGGCAGGCAAGGAGAGGCGGTGGGTTGATGCATGGACAGGAGGCCACGGCAGGTGGGCTGGCTTTTATGGTGGTGACAGATCTGCTCTCTGCAGCCCTTTGCTCCCACACTGCCCTCCCGGGAGCCAGCTTCAGTCTCTCTCGTCTCTGAGCACTGGAAGGGTTCACAAGCAAATGATCTGTTGCTCCTTCATCACTCCTGGAGGTTTGGCCCAGCCTCCTTGGGTCACCACTGGCCTTTCTCTCTTGCCAGTGGCCCTTCCTGCCCCAGGACCATTGGCGCTGTTTGCTCAGAAACCAGCTTTGAGTGGTTCCAGGAGTGAATCTAGCCGAGTGTTTCTCAGCCTTTTAGATATCAGAGGCTGGCTTCCTAAACCGTGCCAGGGAAATGTCAGAGGCTGGTGCTGTTCCATGGAGCGGCCATTGATCTAGCCCATGCTAGGCACCCTGATTCCTGCATGACGGAGAAAGGGCTGCTACTGGGAGCTTTTGCTTTGCAATGCTCACCTTGGGAATCCAAGCTCTTCTGATCTTCAGTGTTGGGACTCTCTCCGCGTTTCTCGGAGGAAGTCTTTTTGCGGGCAGAGCACCCAAGGAGGCAGTTCCAAAGGGGCAGTCATGTTAGTCTAGGTCAGCAAAAAAAAAAAAAAAAAAAAAAAAGCAAGGAGTCTTATGGCACTTAAAGACTAACAGATTTATTTATCTCATGAGCTTTCATGGGAGAAAATCCCACATCATCAGATTCTTTGAAGATGATAGGAGGCAGTGTAGCTCAGCCCAGAGTCCTCTGCCTCTCAGCTCCTCTGCAGTTCTTAATTACATCTCCTCGCACCTGAAGAACAGGCACCCCTCTTTGCTTCTCTTCTTTAGCTGACTGGCTGCACAAAGTGAAAGCCTGTGGGAGGGAAGCAGTGGCAGAGACTGACGGCTGAACAGCGTTCCTTCTTGCACATTGACAAGCTGTTCCCCCCCCCCCATCGAGTCATTTAAAGTGCATTCATAGATCCCCTGGACAGTAATTTTTGGTAGTGCTACCCTTGGAACACCAGCTGAAGGCTGCAGGTGCTCAGAAGAAACCACAAGTCATTTGTACTTCCTTCCAGCAAGGTTTTGTTCCCCCCCCGCCCTTAATGTGTCAGGTTAACAGTGATGTTCACAGCATTTACAGTGACTTGGAGAAACTACCAGATGTCTCAGAAAAGTCAGCCTCGTTCCTAGCAGGGTGCAGCCATGGAAGCAATTGCTAATGAGTTCCTACGCAATCTCCCGAACCAGGGAAAACCTTAGAAAGAGCTAACCTTTGTCTCTCTCAAGCATGAGAGGCATGATCAGCTGTGGCTTGATGTACTTCAGTTAAGGACTGGACTAATGCATAATTCATAAGGCTGCCTACCTGAAAAGATCTGATGTAAAATATTCTCCTCCTCAGTGTAGTTAAAGATGAATGTCCATTTGGCCAGGGGCTGATTTCTGGGGAAATTCTCCAGCAAGTGAAATTCACCCCTAAGTGAAAGCCTATGTACGCACCTTGTCAGTTCTGTGATCTTACAGGATTAAAGCATCATTTACACTCTCTCATTTAGGCTTAATCAAGGCAGAAGAGGTGCATAGGTCTTGTGCTGGCTCTCTGCAGTGGGTAAAGTCACCCAGACACCAGACTGGCGCAGGGACAAATTTCTTCTGCTCTATGGCTTGCTCTGTATGCACCATAACTCTTGAGTGCCCCACTTATATTGGTGCTTGTTCCTCTTCCCATAATACAAGAGTGCATCTGCGATCTCACAGCCTAGGTTAATCTGGGTTGTGGTTAGCAAGAATCCACTACTCACACTGGATTGAAATTTTGTGTAGACATAGCACTGAGCATGCCTTGATTCTCCAGGGACCTGCTCTTTGTCAAGCTGGGTCCCCTCCTCCATAAAGATTAAAATACTCTGGTTAGGGGTGGGTGATGATGTCTGGAAAGGACATGATTTAAGCTGGCATTGATTTGCCTTTGACAGTACGACACAGATGTCTGTAAAATAGGCGGGAGCCAGTTTTTATTGGTATAAAGCCTCAGAACTGGTCTACACTAATAAATTAGGTCCACTCAGCTAATGCTGCTTGGGGGTTGTGAAAAATCCAAATGCCTGGGATAGACAGTGCTAGGTGAACAGAAGAATTCATCCATTGAACTAGTCACCTCCTCTTGGAGAGGTGGATTACCTATACGGACCGGAGGGAGAACACCCTCGTCAGCACAGGTAGCATCTACACCAAATTGCCGCTGAAGTGTTCCAAGCGTAGACGCATCCTTAGAATCTGGTCATCAGTGTGGTGAAGATACAAAAACGGGAACTGTGAGAGAACCTGGCTGCCTTTCCTACCCACTCCCATGTCATGTCCTGATTTCAGGACCCTGAGGCACTCAGAATATGTTACGTTTCTTAGCTTATTTTTATCCAAGGAGCTCAAAGCAACTCATAATTACTAACATTCACAAGCTCTGAGGCTGCTACAGTCATTTCATCCATTTTATAGGTGAGCGAAGGGAGAAGTTTTGTGACTTTTCCACTATCACACAAAGAATCCACGGCAGAGCTGGGAAACGAAGCCAGGATTGTTTCCCCACCCCTGCTCTCCCAGCTCCATCTGGATCTGTGTTCTGAGTTTCATTAAATTACTAGAGCTTTTGTTGGGTTTTCAAATGCATTTCTATGGAACCAGCATTTTCCAAGGGAATGTAGTTAAAGGCAGAACAAAGCAAGTGCTGGTAACATGGAAGCGCAGGCTATTCAAACAACAGAAGGTATGTTTTGCAAGTAACTCCCGCCCAGCATACAAATTACAGGCTATTCAGGGCTCAGACTACAAAGCCAGGCAGCAGTACAGAACTCTGCTTTTGGCCAGATTGCAGCACAGCTCAAACCTCAGAGATTTTGAATCCTTTTCTGAATCCATGCCAGGGTTTTGTCAAAACGAATTAGTTGGTAAAAACTAAACAGCTCCACCTGCTCCCCCACCAATGCAAAATAGCCTCATGGCTTCAAAGCCTCTGCAAGGCCCCAACGCTGGACTATTCAGAAATGAAGATCACTGTGTCACAGCTAAAAGCTGCCTCCGAGAGCCCCTTTTTGAGGAGCCAGTGCAATAGCAGTGAAAAACTGTAATCCTTTTTTCTCTTGCCAGCCACATCAGGATGCCTTTTCCCCTGCCCATTGGGCGATCTATGGTACTTGCATGGCCTCTATTACCTTAGTTTCTGGCCACCCTACAGTCTTCAATGTATTTATCCTCTCCATACCTGTGTGAGTGGGAAAAGTGCTGTGTTAATGGTCCAGAGAGACCAAGGGACTTTGGCCAAGGTCATACCAGATGGAAGAGGGACCTGAATTCAGGACTCTTCAGTTGCAGGCCAGTATTTAATCACTGGGCATCCCACCTTTTTCTGCCCTGCCCTCTAGAACGCGATGTAAAGAGTGATGGGGTTCTGGTCGCTGCTACACTTTTACCATGACCTGTTATTGATTTTTGATATGTCTGGACAACCTCGCCATGACCTCTTTCTCTAGACTGCCACTGGGAAGGGAGGAATAATGGTGGTGGCATCCTGTGATTTGGGAAGGTGAGGAGCGCTCTCTGCTTGGAATTTGTTCGGCAAGGACTCACCTGAACACTCGCAAAACCCACCACGATACCCAAATCCCTGCCTTCCTGTGCTGAAGTATGTCAGGCGTCTCTGAGCTCTTCCTATACCAGGGCTGCCCATCTAAGGCCAAGTCTACACTGAGGAACCAGTGGTCCACAGGGGCACACAGGCCTACCCAGATGGTTCTAGCTATGGGACAGGGGTCTTCCTGCGTAGCTTAAAGGAAGCAGTGAACATCATTAAGGTTTGAGGCTAATGATGTTTATTAATCAGGGAGTGGCACAAACAGGCGCAACCAGAACTCATTTTTCAGCCAGGCTGATACACAGCTCACATGAGAAACGAAAGCTGGGGCTGAAATTAGATGCAGGATATTTCAGCTGCCTCCATGCAAGTGCAAGACCCCTAATGTTGATTTCCTCCCAATTTCTCTTTCTTTGCACTGCCGCAGTCCACATCCTTCACTGTGCCACCCTTTCAGCACTCTCGTCTCCAGCTGCAGATTCGGGAATGAAGCCAGTTTCACAGAAAACAGTTTTTGAATACAACTTCCAACTTTGGCCATCCAAATGCTGTGGTACAACAGCAGCCTCTAGTGGGCAGACACGACTTGCTCCCTCTTTCAGTGCATTCAGGGCTCTCCAGTTCGCTGAAGGGCCAGAGGGGAGGCACGTGGATTGAAATGCTGCTGGGGGGGGTGGTGGTGGTGGAAAGTCCAAAGAGTTTGTGACCTAGTTCAGTGTATGGGCTCAAAAACGTCACAGCATCAGTGTGGACGCTGGGTCTTAGGAGCCAGGCAAGGTTGCCAAAAGTGAACTTATTTCTACTTGGTAAAACTGAGGATTTCAGCGCTACCACTCACTCACAGGAGTTTACAGGAGTTGCTGGTAAGCAACACTCAGGCACTATTAGCCCTTGGCTCAGGGTTTCTAAACAGGCCAGGACAGAAGCCGACTCACTATACAGTGGGTCAGTCTTGCCTTTTCCCAAGAGCTAGAGCGCCTGGCCAGGATAAAGGGTTTGGGCTTGATCTCACCCTTAGAAACACCAGAATGAAATCTGGGGGCATATTCTTGAGTTTTGCTGGTGTCAGTGAGATCAGAATTGGCCCTTTCTAACATTAAGCCAGTGGTCTTCCCCAGTGAGTGGCAGCTCCTCTAACAGATTTGCTGACTCCTCAGTTTCACCAGTACCCCCAACCTCAGGTCACCCTCACACCTTTTAATGGGAAAAAACCAGCTGTGCAAGAGACTGCAATGCATGTGGGTTTATTGAATGTGCAGCGAGTCGGTGGAGCGTCAGCTGTGTGTGTCTTCATCAGGAATCTTCACACACCTACTTCTGTTCTGCTCTGCCTGAGCAGAGGCAGAAAGTGCAGGAGGCACTCAGCACTTTCCTCTCTTCTTTATGCGAACATTAGTTTTCCTTTTCCTGAAAAGATATAGATTTAACATATTGAGGGATCCTCGAAATGCCCTGTTCAGAGAAGATGCCCAGACTCCATGGAGAAATATCAGGTGGAAAATAATTAAAATGTAATTTTAAAATGACATAGTCATGGACTGATCCTGTGTATTCCTGGCAGGCAGTTCAGGGGGGTTACTAGGTACATGGATTAATTAATTCCTGTAAACCTCTGAGCTAATACTTTCTGACATCTGGCAGAATAAATTACTTCATTGCTGCAAAGGAGACGTCAGACACCTTCTGGCAATCAAGAACTTGCAACTCCTGCCTCATTAAAGATGGGTCCCAGTTATGGTTTTCTTTGCAGGGATTTCACATGAAAACACATACAACTTTGTCTCCACATTTGAACCTGTCCCAAATGACACGTCATGATTATTCTTCATACCACAAGCAGGGAAAATGCAAAAGGGTGCACATGGAAAAAAAAAATAGCAGCTTTGCTCAGTAGTGGGCCCTATTGACTCCAAATTGGTTTTGTTTTCTCTTGAAATATTAACATGTGTCACTTTGGGAAACCAAATCACTTTTTCAGGTGCCCACAGAAAAGCAAAACCCAGAAGCCCCAAGCAATTGTGCATTGCCATGAATATCTTGCACCTCAATAACAGTAACATAATGACATTACACCACGTGACACCAGTATAAGTGAGAACTGAATCTGGCCTTTTACTAGTAACTATTCCACTAACAGATTCCACGCACGCCCTCGGTTGTTCCTTAAACATATCTCAGTTCAGCGCTGACAGTGCACCTCAGCCATGACTTGCAGCCGCAGCCCTTGGGTGTCTCCTGCAATCATAGAGCTCTGCCAATGCCCCTCTCTCCACAATTTCCTATCAACCCTGTGAAGCTCTAGAGACCAAGGACTCTGTTCTTAATCTGTCCCAGAAGGCTGATAAGGAGGCAGCTTGCATCAGGCTGCGAGGTCTAGATCAACAGCCCTGACACACCATGAGAGTGAAACCACATGGGGCATTCCTTTGAACTTGTAGCTCTGAGGCTAAAAGGGTGTTAGCCACCTTATTTTCCACCCTTTTTTGGACAAAACCAGCCTATCTTCAGTATTGCCTGCTGGCCACTCAGATTAATGGGACTCTGAAAAAATGCTGCAGACACAGCACATGGGGTGCTGGAGCATGTTGCATGTGGCGGGGTGCTGAGAGCCCTGGAAGCATACTGTAGACCCTGAATGGAACGGAAACCCCTCAGAGCCAGAGGTGCACAACTCCCTAGTTCCAGCACACCGTCACTGCAGAAAATAGGCCAGCTTCATCCTGGGTCCCATCAACTTAGCAGTTTTCAGCAGGGACTTGGTCAGCTGTCCTCTCCATCCCCTTGTCTCCCTACTGCCCTGCCTGCCTGCTGGGAACCTCCTCCCAAGTCCTCTCAGGTCAATGGAAAGAATCGTTCATTATGGTGGTCTTTGAGCTGGCTCTGTTTTCCCCTGGCCGTAGTGTCACCTTTCCTCTGGGAGGGAGTACTTTCTTTTTGCACTCCCATGTGTCCTCACTCCTCTGTCCTTTGTTCCTGACCCCCATCTCATTTACCCTCTTTGAATCTCACTTGAAAGCCTTCCTCCTCTCTTTACTGTGAGACTGGCTGTGGGCCAAGGCCTTGCTGTGGATTAAGGAGTGGCTTAAGGATGCTATAAAATCCCCATATCCTATCATCTAGCAGTCCCTTGAGGATTAGATAGGTATAGTCTTTAGGAAATGCTGTGTTAGAGAAAACCCGGCGACGGCTGGACAGATCGAACTGGAAGTTGGGTCCAGGAGTCCCTTCTTGTCGAGTTGCAGATGTTAGAGCTGGACCCTTGTCTGAGATGCTCATGACCTCAGCCAGCATAGCGCAGGTTCTCATATGTCTTGTGGGCTCATTGCTGGGCTCAGTTTCCATTCAATTAGTGGAATGTAAATCAGAGCAACAGTCTCCATCTTTACAGGCAGTGGGGCAGGCCCATACCACAGTAGGCCATGAGGACTGCATGGAGCTGGGATCAGGTTAGTCTTGTTTCCTCTGCAGCAGATGTGTTGGAACATCTTAGCATCCCTCACTTCTTAATCTGACCCTCCTACATGTGCCTGCCTGAAGAGGGACACCAACAACGCACAGATTCCTCATGAGCAAGCCCCAGGGCCCACCACACTGAAACCAATGGAAGCCCTGCCAGTGATGTGGGCGGGCTTTGGATCGGGCCTCAGCACACCATGTGCACTTTCTTAGCATATGTTTTTGGTGTCACGTGACCAGAATTCACCACCAAATTTGGGCCTCTGGCTGGATCATTGACTTCCCTGGCTTGGGTTGCGTACTGGTGGGGTGTGTGATGTGAATGTTGAGCCATCACCCCACTGTGTGCACCTGTACCACTCGTTCAATATTGTCTCAGTGTACTTCCTCCTCTGGCTGTCTCTTGACTTGGACGGTAAGCTTTCTGAGGCAGGGATGGTCTTATCCTCACCATACTCTGTTTGTATAGCACCCAGCACAATGTGGTGCCGGTGAAGTACTGGGATTCCTAGGCACCAAGATCATGCTACGGCTAACAGGGATAATGGGAAGAACTGGTGAAGATTACTCTAATGTTACAGAAGGACAGTGGTTCTCAGTCTTTTGCAGGTCATGACACACTTGGTAGCACGTCACAACCCTACAGGGCGCATCCAGCCCCCTCTTCTTTCCTGGCCAAATCCAGCCATCTCCCTGGTTCTCTGTGATGCACTTATTGCTGTGTGGGGACACAGTAATGTGTCCAGACCCAGTGGTTGAGCATCCCTACGCTAGGGTAGTGGAGGATTGCCTCAGCAGAGAAAAGGTGAATGGCAAAAATTTATCCTTGAAAATAGCACCAAGTAACATAAAGAGGTGACTAAAAGCAGAGTTCTGCTGTAGAAGGCCCATGTGAAAACCAGAGTCTCTGAAATATTGGTCCTCAGACAAGCCCAGATACTCACAGGTTCTCAGCACACAAAATACACTCATTAGAGTACGTGAAATTGTCGGTGCCACAGACGGGGTCCAAAATCTTTGGGCAGCCCGGAAGGACATAACCGCTACAATCCACCTGGGTGAGTAAAGGAAAATATTAATGTACCTTTTGTTCACACAAGACATCGCTGCAAAGAGCTGCACATTGAAGGTGGTCCTGGAGGTTGGTGGGGACTTCACAGCCACAAAAATTAAAATCCCTGGTCTTGTAGGGGAACTAGTGCAAGTTGTATCATACACTCCATTGCTTCTGCACTTACACCTTTGTGGCCAGTTCTGGCTTGCTAAGCGCTCTCTTTCCAGAGCACCTGAGCACAGAGGTCACAGGGAAACTGTCTCTGTGCAGGTTCATTTTCTCTCTCACCCCAACAATTGTGTTTTTAGCTTGCCATTTAAGATGACTGGTCAGCTCTTAGCTAACTCTCTTCAGCAGACGTCTCAGTGCCCTTTGCAATGGAAGATCAGCATCACTGTTTCCATTGGACAGATAGGGAAACTGAGCCTGGGAGGGGCGAAGGGACTTGCCCAGGTCACCCAGCAGGTCAGTGGCAGAGCTGTGGTTGGACCTTAGGTCTCCTGACTCCCACTTCAGTGCACTAGCTATTGGGCAATGCTGCAGCCTCACTTTTATCAATGTTGGCTTTCCCGTACACTGGTAAAGAACAGTCGTGCCAAAGACAGCATGCACTTAACTTGCACAAAAGGAATTTTTACCTCTTTCCCTTCATCAGAAGCACCCTCAGGTTCTGCACTGCCTAGGGGCAGAAAAGAAAGGACCACTTTAGATCAAATGGACTGCTAGCTTCTCTTGGTTTGCTCCTTACATAGGTCCAACAGAAACATTCCTGCTGCTTCCAAGCTCTCCCTTCTCACCCTGCGAGTAGGATGCCACTTGACCTTGAGCTCCCCATCCATGCTACTGTCCTCAACCTGCCCCCTCACTCGACTTCCTTCCTCCAGGATCTCACTGCTGTCTCTGCTTTAATGGCCTGAGGAGCCTCCTCCAGCCCGCTCTGTCTTTGTCCCCTGACACAAAACCTTCCACAGTCACAGCAGGCTCCTGCTAGGGACCCAACCCGGAGAGACACTGACATGCCCTGCAGTTTGCTGGTGCCACGCTTCTGCTAAGGGACGTTAATTGGCCCATATCAATTATTCCAAGGTCTGTGGGCCAGAACTACAAAGTGCAGTTTCTGAGCCCAGTTCTGCTCTCACCAGCATGGGTGGCGTGGCTGACCTACTCTGGATCCCTCTGTAGTGACTGAGTGCAGAATCAGAGCCTGTGCTGGCAGACTGCTGATGGTCTCAGAAGCAGGCAAGGAGGTAGCTGCCCTTGCTGCTGCAGAAGAAGAGCCTGCTCAGCACTGAGTGCCAATCCCTCCGCTGGCATAAATTCACACTGGCTTCATCAGAGTCACGTCCTTTGATGCCAGCTGAGGATCAAGCCCTGAGTTCCCCGCTAGACTGCAACAGAGCTGAGATTAGGATTTGGGTAGATTAGAGGGAGAAACAAGGAGAGCACCTTGGCTCAGGGTGAACTCAGGGCTCCAGACAGGGGTTACGGACCTGCAGAGGGCAGCATGCGTTCTGGGAGTGCAGTCATCACTAGGCAATGCGTGCCCGATTGAGTGCTCAGTTACCTGGAAGCTGGGAAATGCCAGCAGCTTAAGCATCATTTTCAATAAGAAAGGCTGGACTTTCACTTCTGTGGCTACACAGGCTCCCTCTGATGCTTTACATCAGTGCGGCATTGACCCCTTTGCAGTGGAGCCATTGTTCTGCCCCAGGAATGATGGGCTCCCATGATCTCTGGCTGCAGGTGCCTCACTCCAGCCCTGAACCCAGAGCGTGAGCCTCCAGCCGGCTGCTTCCTTCTGCAGTCAGCTGTCTAGGCTCCAGGGAAAACTCTTTGCTCTGTGCTGCTCAACCAGAGTTAACCGTGATCCTGGGAATGGTGCATGGTTCTCACCCAGAGTTGAGTTAGATTCCCCCCCAGCCAGCTGGCCACTTCCCAGCCTTGACGGTCAGTCTGAGTAGTTATCACAGAAAACATTTTCTCTGTGCCCCATCACGCTCACCTGAGCAGCTGCAAAGTGCCACGCTGAGGAGCAGGAAGAGGCCAGCTGCCTTCATGATCAGAATCTGACTCAAGATGCCCATGCGGGGAGCTTTATGCCTACCCAGTATGTGGCTCCCAGGCTCTGCCCACTTGGCCATGTCCCCGCCCAGGCCAGCCTGTGACTTTACAGGGCTCGGCACAAGCCCAGGTTGAGTCGACAGCATTGTTAATGCTGGGAAGACGCTGTCCTGGTGCACCAGACTGCATCAGCCCTGACCCAAAGAGCAGCCAAGGCCAGTTGGGTAACAGCTCCACTCGTTAGTGGTGGCCACAGGAGAGGGGAGCAACGTCCTTTCAGAGGAAGGGCGATCTCTGCCCCCCGTGCCAAGCAGTTCCATGTCCCCTCCCCTGAGAAAAAATCTCCCCAAACATACATAACTGTCTTGTAGGAGAAGGAATTAGGTTGTCCCTCCCTCTCTGTTGTGCTCTTGGAGAGACAGGCTGGAGGAGGGTTTTTAAAGCCCTTACCAATATTATAATAGAGGCTGACAGACACAACAAATGCCAGTTTGAACCTGGAAGTGGCCAGCTACATCTCTTTAAATACATTGTCTCTGCACCCAGATACACTCTTTCTTTTTACTTCCCAGGATCTTGACATTTGCTCCTATGGCAACAATCATGATGAGTCTCAAAACCAGCTCCCTGCCTGATCCACGCTGTGCACTTATCACCTGTACTGTTGATAAAGAAGTCAAACAAGGCAGGTAAGACTAAGAGCCAAATCCAGTCCTGGTGTAAATCCCTGGATTTGGTGGAGTCATAGCAGGGATAGGTCTGGCTCATTGTGTTTAATCTGAGAATGGGAGACTCTGCACAAACAAAGCATAAAAGAACTTCCTGGGAACCCTTCTTCTCTTACTCACAGCATACCTGGTCAGTGGCCAGAGTCAGCAAGCCATGCCTGGCTAGGAAGGCAGGGCACCAAATATGTAAAGCATGGTTTGCTGAAGATATTGACAAAAGCGTCTCCTCCCCTTTGATCAACACCTTTCCCAGGGCTCCTGTCTGCTCAAGGCAGTTTCACACTGGACATAAAAAAACCTTGCTGCCCAGTGAAATTACACCAGGGCTGAACTAGGCCCTGTCTGGCTGGAGATAGAGGGACAAATTCTGCAGCCAGCCCTGTAGTTACGCTGGCACAAAATCTGCCCCACTGAGTCTGAGTGCCTGTTGATGGTGGTAGCGGCTGGCGATTCCCCAATGGATAATGTGGAGGCTGGAGGCTTATGGAGACAGAGGCAAACTCCTCTTGTGCACACGGGGACAGCACAGAATCTACACACCCCACAAGTGTCCCCCTCAGTCCCATTCCTCCCACCTTAGAGTCCAAGGAGTATGTGAGCCTTGTGCTGGTCACTGGTTAGGGTCTATTTCACCCTGGGCCAGCGTTATAATCCCCCCGTAAATACACATTAACTGCAATCTCAGGGCACTCAAGTGCATCTTCTATGAATGGAGTCACTGGATAACAAGGAGCTAGGCCCCATTTATGTGTGCAGCGTCCTCCACGCCCACGCCCAAACACACTCCGCTAGCATCCTCCACACCTACACCCAAACACACTCCCCTACACCTCACTCCCACAACTCTCTGCCCTGGGCTGTCCACCTGCCAACATCTGCAGAAACACACTCCTGTAAACATCCCATTCAGCTGCAATTTCAGATTTCTTAACCAGATGACCAGACTTTTGAAATGGAGGCAGATTTATGGAAAAGACATCAGCAGCTTGCCAAGCTGGTTTCTGAAGTTTTGTGTGAGAGTGCGAGGGAGGAAACGGGTGTGTGGGTGGTTAAAAATCCCATGAATATTTTGCGTTTATGAATCAGCATACATGTCTGCTGGCTCCAGGAATGTTCCTGCCAGTAAATTCATTTCCTATACTATCAGCACAGAGAAGACACACAAAGAGACACAAACACATTGACATAATTCTATTTGAAAATTCAGATACTATTTGCAAAAGATTTGCTGTGATATTTGCTCTGCTCTTGGCATAAAGCGAAATTTCATGTTAACAGCACTGCATGGCCACCCTCTTCACATAAGGGGGCACCAGGAAATTATATTGAGTGAATCAGATTTTTTACAGTTAGGCACAGAGTCCTAGATTCCAAGGTCAGAGGGGCCCATTCTGATCCTCAGCATGATCCCCTGTGAAACACAGACCAGAGAACTACACCCAGATAGTTCCCTTTGAACTACAGCAGGTCTTGTTAAAAAAGAAGCACCATGGGCTGAACTGGGTAATAAGTTCTTCGTGTCCCTTGTCTGGATTTTTAATGTTTTAAAACATGGGCCAGAGAGACAGATCCATAACCAGCCTGGGAAAATACAGGGATAAGTTAAAAAACAAAACCAAATCAATTTCCCCTTGTAAACACAAAACAGACCTGACCAGAGCAGTGGTTTTCAAACTTGGGGTCGGGACCCAGTACAGGATCACAGACCCTCAGGTACTGGGTCACAGCACCCCCTGCTTTTCCATGGTTTTATGACACTCTTGCAATGGAGAGCAGATATGTCCGTCTGGGTTTTTTTTAAGAGTTAATGAATGTTTCTGAAGCACTTTGATATCTCAGCCAGAAATCACCAGAGAAGAGCAGAATAAAACATTACTAATAGGTGCTTATGAATACAAGACAGTTTTAATTAGCTGAACACAGAGGAGTAGAAGCCAAAATCAATTAGAGGACGTGTTGTATTACAGTAGCTAGAGCCAAACTAGGAACAGTTAACGGTAGCAACGTTGCTGTCAAAGGAAGGTTCCAGTCCAAACATCCTTGTTAGTTTAACCTTGGGCACACAATCCTTTAAGGTAATGAGTATTTATGTATTTACACAGAGTGTTTTGCATGTAAATGAAATGAAATTCCAACAGAACAATGTAAACCCTGCATATTTACAGTCCCCTAGTTAAATGTCAGTACAAAATAATTGGTTATGAGCAAGGATTAATTTCTGAGGCAGTGTCTCTAGAGATGCCAGCCTCTTCAAATACAATCAGTCCTGAAATAGAAATGGAATTAGGCATAATCCATGTTTCTGACATAGAAAGCTGAATGTACGAGCTGCAGGTGTCAATTGACTTTATTGTTATAATTGATAAAAAGGCAACTATTGCCAAACCCTCTGTGGGCCAAACTCTTTGCTGACATAAACTGGTGCAGCAACATTATGTTGAACTGAATTCAGTGGGAGCTGCCCCAGTTTACACAGGTGGCAAATCTCATCCAATACATGTAACACGGAGTGTAGACAAATAGGAACCCAGCCAGAATCCCTTGTTCCAAGCCATAGGCAGACACACGGCATGCAATAATGTCCACGGGCTGGTTGGTGCCTGAGGAAACCTTGCCTGGGGCCCTGTAGGCTAACATACGTGGGCTCTGAGGGTCCATGAAAGAGTGAGCTGCAAGGCTGAGGGCCTGAGGACACCTTGTTCTCCAGCTCCCCAGTATTCCCAACGAGGGTGGCTGGCTAGGAAGAACAGCTGTGAAAGCGGGTAGGGAGAGCAGCATACCTTTGAAGTTAGTGGGAATTGAGGATCCTCATCAGCTTGTAAGATTGGACATGAGGTAGCCAGGAAATTATAGGTCAATATTGGTACCCGGGAGGGCATCTGTAACATGCTCTGTGGACTGTGATGGGACTGGGTCAGTGCCAAAAATACCAAATTTAGGACAGACTGTAGAAAGCAGCCAGCAACCTCTGCTAAACTGGTGGGTTATTCTAGCAGTAGATTTCAGCAGGCCAGTAACAAAAATGAGCTCTTAAATTACTACATTGGTTTGCAGATAGGCCCACAACGGTCATCTGGGTACTCCAGCCCCTGGTTATTGCCTTGACAACTGATCTGTATGAGAAGAGGTTCCTCAAGCCAGATTCATCATTTATAAAGTTCTCCTGCTCCCAAAGGACAAGCCACTTCTCCAGGTCAATATGTTACTCAGATCTTACACGTAAAGCCAGCTTTGCAGCCAGTCCTTTAGTAACTAAACACCAAAGGTTTAGTAATGTGGAAAGATAAGAAAGGAGTTAGTGAGGGTTGAGGAATTGGGTATGCTACAAGTGATTGCGCTGTCCATAGATCAGACCTGTAGGTGATGGCAGATCTATTGACTTGCCCAAAAGTCTCTCTGGAATCATCCCCCAAAGGTTAGAAACCAAATAGCTGCCTAGCAGTAGACCCAGTAAGAGGACCCATCCCTTTAAAGTTGGTCTTCCATTTCCTGGGACTAGACAGCACAGACAGTCATCATCATAAGGTCACTACATAACAGAAAAGATGACTCAGGGGCTCACATCTTTTATCTTAAGGTCCCTACACAATTGCATATGCAAAGTAAAGGCAATTATGACACAAAAGGTATTTAACACCTATAGAATGATTTGGTTTTTCCCAACAGACAAATGCATGTAGTGCCTATCCTTTGAGTCATGTCAATACAAGTGAAAGGGTTAGCAATTGCTAGTCTAATTAACACCTCCCCGTTATCCCCACACCAGTGAATTGTCCTGATTACAGCTGTGATCTAAGCTGGCATGGTTCATACACAGATTAGCTGGTTTGCTAGCAGAACATGCTGCATAGGATTCGCACTGTGCAGAGTAAAGCGTCTGAGAGGTCTTCAAGCGTTTGTTCAAGTAGTACCCAGTGAGGGAAGCCTATCAGGAGCTCCCAAAGGCCTGGAGGCCTGTGGCAAGGTCCATGTCAGAGAAGAATGGCCCTGACCATCTGTCACGGAGAACCCAGAAAAGCCTCTTGGATCCCCTCTGTTCACAGCCCACCAGGACTCTGCTACGGTGGAGCCTTCTCCCCTTCACCAGGGTCTCCACGCTACCTGTAGCCAGCTTCCCAAATCCAGGCCCAGAGGGTCCAAGCCTTGCTCTGTCTGGTCTCCCTGGGGGGGGGGGTCCTCCCCCTACGAGGGTCCCAGCCGTCCCAATCAGCAGTGACACTCAGCCAGTGGAGCAGTCAGAGGGTTTATTAGCAAGCCACTTTGCACAGCAGCTAGGACAGTTGGCTCTCAGATCACCTAGGAGGGCAGATAGTAAACCCCCAGGATGAGCCCCAGAGGTCCTGCCCCTCCGACCTCCATCTTCCTTCTTCCCCTCTCTCCCCTTTGTTCTCCTCTCCATCCAGCTGCCCTGCCCCTGGTCTAAACCGGCCACAACCTGTCACCCCCAGGGGGTCCAGGTAAGGTCGCACTAAAGCCTCTCCCCCCCCAGTGGTACCTATAGTTATCACACCCCTGTGTCCCATCACCCGAATAC
>ML682007.1:1484822-1508795 GCA_007922195.1 Podocnemis expansa
AAAGAACCACCACAGTAACTCAAGACGTTTTCTTACTTCATCACACCTCTCTTCAGGCTCCTGCTCTCCAGTTGCCCTGCCCCTGGTCTAAACCAGCCACAACCTGTCACCCCTAGGGGGGCCAGGTAAGGTCGCACTAAAGCCTCTCCCCCCCCAGTGGTACCTATAGTTATCACACCCCCGTGTCCCATCACCAGAATACCATCACCAAAGAACAGGAACAGAAAAGAACCACGGTAACCCAAGAGGTTTTCTTACTTTATCACACCATCTGAAAAAAAAAAACAAGGAGTTGTGTGGCACTTTAAGACTAACAGATTTATTTTTTGCATGAGCTTTCGTGAGAGAAAATCCCACTTCCTCAGATGCTTCGAAGATGAAGGTCCCCCATCTTCGAAGCATATGAGGAAGTGGGATTTTCTCCCACAAAAGCTCATGCAAAAAATAAATCTGTTAGTCTTAAAGTGCCACACAACTCCTTGTTGTTGTTTTACTGGACTAGACTAACACGGCTATCCCTTTTGAACCTGACTATCTGGTCATTTTCCAAAGGGATAGCCGTGTTAGTCTAGTCCAGCAAAAAAGCAAGGAGTCGTGTGGCACTTTAAGACTAACAGATTTATTTTTCAATTTCGAAGATTAAGGTCACCCATCTTCGAAGCATATGAGGAAGTGGGATTTTCTCCCACAAAAGCTCATGCAAAAAATAAATCTGTTAGTCTTAAAGTGCCACACAACTGCTTGTTTATTTCCTGACCATCTGGCTAAATAAACATGAAGAAATGTGCTTTGGACTGTCTCGGGGAAGCCACGAGGAGCTGGGAAGGTGGAGCATGAGGAGGTCAACTTGCAAAATGCAGAGGAAAGTGTCCATTGCCCTGCATGTGTCTGACTGCTGGGCAGCTAAACCTCATTGCTAAGATGGCCTGAGGAACAATGTTAGTGCAGCTGGGTGGAAACTGCTAGCCAGTTTCTCACCTACCCACATACCCACCACAATCTACATCGAGCTGTAGCAGTCAACAGCTCTAAGGGAGCTGAACAATAGCAGTCGGAGGGTCAATTCCATCCTGTGCAGAGAGCTCACATGAGGTCCACTCACCACCAAAGGCCCTGTGAAGCAATAGTTTGTAGGGATAAGTGGTGAGTTAAATTATCTGACTGATTAGCTCAAAGCCATCAATGGACTCAAACTTCTGGACATTGCCCAGCCTCTACTGCCCTGCTTTAGTGTGGGTTACACCTAGGGCATGAACTAGCCTGTGCCCAGCAGTGAGCTTAACCATGTAAACGTAAGGCTTTTAAACCATAGAGTTAAGACACCCACACTCACAGTAGGCAGTGGCTTGTTCTGCATGCTGCATCATTGAAATCATTGTGTCAAAACCTCAGCTGATGTAAATCAGCAGAAATCCATTGACCTCGGTCAAGCAATGCTAATTTACAGAAGTTGAGGATCTGGCCAAAGGATTTTTCTATTTTGCTTCCCTTGGAAAACCTGTCAAATGCTTGCTTTGTAGTCAAATGCCTGTCTCTTTTTATGCAGAATGCTGTTTTTATGCATCTGCTATGTGGGTAACTTAGTCCCAAGTTGTAAAAAGTGGGCCTCTCTGCTCTCCAGTGCAGTTCTCTCTGTGTAAGAGCACAGTACATCCACTGTTTAGCTGAAAGGTGCAATAAGCAATCCATATTTCTTTAGAATCTGTATTGCTGGCACTCAATTTTAGCCGTTACTGCTCTACATGTATTCAGTAGATGAAAGGTGCTCATTATCTCTAATTATAGTTCAGTGTTAATTCCTTGATGGCCAATTTCCAATCCATTCAGCAGCACCATAGCTCTGGGTCTTGTCAACATAATGCATGGCCAGGTTTTTTTCTTCCTCCCTGTTCTAACTCCTGCCTAATAATAAATGTTACTGTGTGACATGAATAGACCCTCTGGGGTCATGAAGGTTCCCAATGGGGTGGTTTGGATCCGAAGTTTGTCTCGGATCATTGCTAGTTACAGGCTGAACTAAACTTGAGCCAGCACCATGTGAGACTGTGATGACAAGGAACCGGATTTTGTATTAACACAATGAATCCTTTGGATCATCTCTCATCTGACTTTTCTGCTCCCATGATATGCCCAGTCATAGTGCAAGGGTATTGAACTTTCTGATCAGAGAGGCCAGAGCCAGGTGATGCTTTTGGCCTGCCTCCTGACTTGATGTTAAAGTTTAGGGCTCTTACATTAATGTAGGTGAAACAGCTGGGCCCCATGTGTTAACATAACCTAGTTACTATATTGTAACATTAAACAAGGTCCAGTCTTGGGTTTATAGAGTCGTCAGCTTGCATAACACTTTGGTAAAAACACTATTACGTTTTTAAAAGCTTTCTGTTAAAGATACAGAAAAGAAGGAAAAAATAGTCAAAGCCTTTGAAATGTACAGTGTTAAAATGAGAGTCCTATGGCACCTTATATACTAAGATTTTTTGGGGGGCAGAAGCTTTGTGGGCTCCAACCCACTTTGTCAGATGTATGAAGTGGAAACTACAGTTGAGAGGTATAGATCCACATGCCCAGATGGAGGAGGGCAAGTGTTAACAAAGTCAATTCGGTTAGGGCAGATTGGACCTGCTCACACCAGTTGATTAGAAGGTGAGGATGTGTGAACAGAGACAATTACTGTTTGTAATCTGCTAACCATTCCAAGTCCCTATTTAGGCCCAGTCTGATGGTGTCAAGTTTGCAAATCAGCTCCACCTCTGCAGTTTCACACTGAAGTCTGGTTTTGAATAATTTTTGTTGATAGCTGGCAACTGTCAAGTCCACTGCTGAGTGTTCAGGGTGATTGATGGGTTCACCTGCTGGTTTATGAGTTTTAAATTAAATGTTAAATTAAAGTTTTCATTTCTGCAACTCACCTTCTCCCCTTTCACCGTAGCTGTGGGCAGTTTTTAAAAGGAGCCCTCCTCTGGTGGTCAATAGCCTCATAGATGGCTTCAAAGGTGAGGAAAACGGCTAAAAATGAGCTGAGTTGGGCTGCAGATAGTGTTGCTGGGGCTGCTGTTGCAGTCCTGTCTCAGAAGGCAAGACCCCTGCTTTGCCAGATGTATCAAAGTTGGCAGTGACTGTCCTGCCAAGCACTGAAACCATCAATAGTGATTGTGTCACCCAGGTCCCACGCTTGGTGGCCCAGTCTGGCCAGGATCTCTCTCCCCTCAGGGTGAGATGATGAAGGCCTAGAGTCCCAGGAAATAATGGGGGTGCCTATCTGTCTTTTCCACCTGATCTTTTTCCTCAGTTTCTTCTTTACCCACAAAGTTTCATTTTCTTAAGGATCCCAGAAGGAAGCAGGGTGAAATAGCCCAGCCCTTCATTAGTTTGACTGTCAATTAGGCCTACACTGAGGATGGAAGAATCCCATGCACTGCTACAGACTGGGGACTGACTGGCTAGCCAGCAGTTCTGCAAAGGCGGCCTTGGAGGTTACAGTGGAGAAGCCGGCGGATATCAGTCAACATTGTCCCCTTATTGCCAAGAAGGCGAACAACACATTGGGCTGTGTTAGCAGGAGCATTGTCAGGAGAGGGGTTGCAGGAACTGGGCTTGTTTAATGTACAGAAGAGAAAAATGAGGGGGGATTTGATAGCACCCCCTAACTACTTTAAAGGGGGTTCCAGGGTGGATGAAACTAGTCTGTTCTCAGTGGTAGTAGGTGACAGGGCTAGGAATAATTGTCTCAACCTGAAGTAGGGGACGTCTAGGTTGGATATTACGAAAAACTTTTCCCCTAGAAGGCTGGAGAAGCATTGCAATGGGTTCCCTGAGGAGGGCTGGAATCTCCATTCTTAATGGTTTTTAAGGCCCAGCTTGACAAAGCCCTGACTGGGATAATTTAGAGAGGGTCAGTCCTGTTTTGAGCAGGGGCTGGACTTGATAACCTCGTGAGGTCCCTTCCAGCCCTTATTTTCTATGATTCTCTAATTTTAAGATCCAGCATATGAATTATGGATCATAATCTTCCAGCTCTACGTGTCTTGATTTTAATTTCCACACAGTCCTAGCGAGGTATAATCTTGGCCTTTTTGCTTCCACTAATTTATCTGCTCTGTCTTCCCTGAGGACCTTTAACCACCAGCCTGGGTTATTATAGGTGGGTTGATAAGGTAACATCTTCTGAACCTGTATAGAATTGTTGCAGTTGTGCCACCAAGTCTTGTAAGTTTCCAGGTTTTATGGTTACAACAACATCCTCAGGAACTCCTTCTGTTAGCAACTCAGTATTGAAAGAGGTATCCTGATGCATGGCAGATGTTGGCCATTTGTGGCACCAACTGTAATTTCAAAGTACTGACATGGCGTCTCACTCCTTGAGCGTGTGCAGAAAGTGAGCTCCAGTGCAGTATGTTGTCCTCATCGCACAGGGCACAGTCAACGCACATGGCAGTAATAAGATGAGACTGACATGGGAACTCCATGTTTCTTCGCATTTCAAGGATAGATCTGTGAGAGAGCAAAAAGGAGGGTTTTTTGTTTGCTGCAAATGTAATCTGAATTTAGTGCATTATGAAATGTTCTGACCTACGTCCAAAGGACCCAGTTCTTGTCTCCCCCAGCTATACCTCTTGTATGTGTGCCAGCCGTTAGAAGAAGTTGGCAGGAATCACTCTTTGGTGTTTTCCATTTCGTTAAGAAGCAGGATACAAGGAGTGCAGGGCAGGAAGATATTTACATTTTTCTTCTGGCCGTTAGATGTGCAAACGTGTTCAACTAACTGCCATGGGAGGTACTGGGAGGAGCGTCCCCAGGATATATACAGGAGCCGTTCATGTAGGGCTCCATAGAGAATTGATCAAGTATCGCACAGTTGAAGAGTCGATCTTGAACAGACAACCATCTCCACCATGAAGCTGACAGTTGTCTTCGTGCTTGTCTCCCTGGCACTTTGCTGCTACTCAGGTAAGTGATCTGTTAGCTGTAGGACATAGTGCATAGCAAACCTCTGCGACTGTGAGGCCCTGGTAGAAAACTACAATTCTTCCTGATATGGAAGAATTCAGCAAGTGCCTGATCCACTTCCCTTTGATGTTAATGGAAACACTCCTGAACACAATGGGGTTTGGATCAGTCCCCCAGTCAGGATCTGTCGGCTAAATGAGGGTGCCAGCTACAAAGCAGCTTTCAAAATTACTTGCAAATATTTGAGACTAGTCTGCGCTCTAAAGAGGTAAGCTTTGTAATCTTTGAAGGCTGCCATCTTTATGGCAACTGCAACAGCCAGATTCACGCCATAGCTAGAGGCTGGAGTTTTCACCAGAGCATTAGGGACTTCCTGCCTTATGCCACTGGGGTCAGACTCCATTGAAGTTCTCAGTCTAAGTGTTTATACCTTAAACCAACAAACTCAAGAACTGAATTAAAAATCCTGCATAAATCTGCAACCTGTGTCTCTGGAAGCAGGCTGGCCTTTCCTGTCATGAAGCACGTGAATTTATGAACAGCCTGGCTTCTTGAGTTATTATTTCATATGTAAATAGCTCAGGCCCAATTCTGCTCACATGAGTACACACATCCTGGACAGCTTTAGCAACGGGAACTTTCAAAACATTGCTTAATTGTCTCTTGAATCTGTCTGCTGATTTTGTTTTGCAGCTTCTGCTCTCTTGGATCCAGCACTCGGTCTTGCAACAAACATTGTGTCAGGTGTGCCAGGTGTGGTTCCTGTTCCTGTTGGCATCCTTACTGATCTGCTTGGAGGGGTGCAGGGCTGTCTGAATGACCTCACCCCCGCGGCGCTATCTGCTGTCAGCAAGCTGATGGTAATCTGCCTTCTTTTTGTCCCAACCTAAGATTAAGTTCATTATATCAGCTTCTTCATAACCTGGATTTTCTGTTATATATTATTACATGAAAAACCAAATTGAGAAAAATGACCTAAACTAATACCAGTTCAAATAGAGGCCAAAAGATAGGAAGCATCAAAGAAACACCAAACTCAGAAGGTTTTTTTCCACTATCTGGGTGCCCAGCTCTAATTTGCAGCATGAAATCTGAAAGAATATCCTGACTGTGTGAACATTATCTCCAGATTGGAGACTGTATTGTATGCCCAGGGATGGGCTCCAGCTCAGTAACATATTCTATGTGGCCTGTATTTGAAGGAAAGATGGGTTAATCTGGGAAAGATTTTTATATGATTCCTTTCTTTCTTTGCATAATACTAGAATTAGACCAAAGTGTTTCTCTAGCAGAGCACCTTACATGCCCGTGCATCTTCCCAATGTGTGGCATGTCCAGTTCAAGCAGAGATGCACTGACGGGCTCCAGGAGAAGCCCTGGTGAAGAACTAGGGGAGACCCTCATTGCTCAGCTCCCACACAGGCTTTCTTAAGCACTTTTATTTAAAAAAATTAATGGAAGATTTTAAAATGCTGCCCCTTTCCCAAGCTTGGCTCCACCTCCTGGGGCAGGCCAAAGCTCTCTGAAGCTTGCAGCCCATCATGTATTATTCACAGAGTGAATCACAGCCTTGGTCTCTGTTTGCATTTCTGGAGAGATGTGTAACTGAGCTGGCAATGTCAGACACTGGGGAGATCCATAAAAATCAATGCCCAGCGAAGCAGAGTAAAACCAGGCTGCATGGCCGGCTTTTCAGCTGTTTCTTACCAGTCTTCTGAAGTATAACCTGTAGCCAGGAGGAGTCCAGCTCTACATTCACCACTCTTGCTCTTTCTTTTAGGGTTTATTGAATGTCGTGGGCTGAGGATTCCTGCAGAGTGCCAGGAGAGGAACTTGGGTGGATGAAACCCAGACACTCTCCACTTCTTCCCCTTTGATTTGAGCTTTTCTTTTCTCTCTCCACATGTAGCCCCAGCTCCTTCCGTCCTCAACCCCAACCTCTAGGGAGAGCTTAGAATCCTTCCAATAATTAGTTTCAATAAACTCAATTCAATGCATTTCCTCGTTTGTCTGCTTCATTCATGTTTGCACACTGCATGCATATGGTCTGGGATGTGACATGGTTACTGCTGGAGATTTTCCCATTGTTGTTAATTCCTGGCATGGCCAGAGCTAGGACATTTTAAAATGTATGGTCTCACTATAGAAAGGTCAGTAGCAATGTAGTACTCATGCCTCCAATCTCATTTCCCCATAGATAGTTGATTCAAGCTGGCTCCCTGATGGCAATATAGGGTCCTGAATATTTAACCCTTCAGCTATTTGACTACAACATCACTGTTTTGGTGCTGAGTTATGGGACTGAGGTTCTCCTCCATCTCTGTCCACAGTTTCTATCACAGTAACAAATCCACTTCACCCTGATATTCCATACAATTCAGAATACCATCTAGTGGAAGAGCCTCTCTCTCTCCCCACTCCTTTCCCTGTTGGCTGAAAAACTTTGTATTATCCAGACCCAGCAGATGATGCTATTTAGGTATAGAGAAATCAGTAACATTTCTGGTGTCAGTGCCTCCTAGAGGTAAGGGGAAAGTCTTGAGCACAAATGGATGAGGAAACCAACAGGAGTATTTAAGACAGACACAAAAAGTAATTCTTCTGCTCTACTCTTCCCTAATTTGGCCTCAGCTGGAGTACTGTGTCCAGCTCTAGGTGCCTCATTTCAGGAAAGAGGTGAACAAACTCAAGAAAGTCCAAAGAAGAGCAACACAAACAATTAAAGGTCTGGAACACTTGACTTATGAGGGAAGATTGGAAGAGCTGGGTTTGTTTAGTCTGGAAAAAAGGAGACAGAGAGGAGACATGATAACATTTTTCAAGTACATAAATGGATGTTATGAGGAGGAGGAAGAAAACTTATTCTCCTTAACTGCTGATGATAGGACAAGAAGCAAAGGACTTAAATTATGGCAAGAGAAGTTTGGGTTGGACATTAGGAAAAAATTCCTAACCGTCAGGGTGATTAACCACATCTTTGGAAGTTTTTAAGAGCAGGTTAGACAAGCATCTGTTAGGGGTGGTTTAAGAGGGTACTTGGTCCTGCCATGAGTGCAGGAGACTGGACTCGATGCTCTCTCATGGTCCCTCCCAGTTTAGATGATTCTATTAAACTCACTTTCAGAAACCAGAGAGGAGTCTCCTGGGTCCCATCATCTTCCAGCTCCCTGGCCATTATTTCCAGAATGTATGTGGTAAAGCACTACCTGCCCTGTTCTGTCTGGTTCATGGTGTAATGGAGCATCCCCTTTCATGAGAACCCCACGTAGGTTGGCAAAGGTTTCCCCTTGGTGCATGCTGTATTCAGTGCTTTGCTCCCCAGTGTTTCTCAGGGGTTTGCTTCAATGTCCGTATGTGACATCTCTTCTTGGAAATACACCTCAGGTCACTTCCAAATGCATGTCACATTTCACACACAGAAAATGATCCAGAGGGTGGTATTTCAGGCACAGAAAATGTTCATGTGGTTCAGCAAATCTCAGCAGAGGAAGGATGAAAGAGCCTGGAAACATCCATAAATCTCAACATGAGATCAAAATACATTGATCTTCTTGACTGCAAAGCTGTTTCAAGTATTCAGCCAGTGCATCCTCCCCCATCCCACTTTCACACCCATGCCTTAGCTCAGCATGAGGCATGCTACTTGCTGCAAGCTGGGGTCCAGGAGAGGAAACAGACAAGCTGCCGTTCTGCCTGCTGGCGCGATGAAGAGAGAGCATCATCTGCACCAGGGGTTTCAAACGCTAGTCACCATGAGGGCCACATGAGGACTGGCAGAGGGCCAGCATGAGGACTAGAACTTTAGCCCGAGGGCCGCACCACTGAAACCTTTTCATACAACAATATTGGTAACAATAGGGTCATTGTGGGCTGCAGTTAATAGCTTTAGGGGCCACATGTGGCCCATGGGCCACATCTTGAGACCCCAGATCTGCACACTATGAAATCCTCTGCTGCTAGGGTTGGTACCAGCATCGACAGGGATTGGTCTCTTGTTGGTTTTGGGGGCTCTGCTCATCTCTTACAATTCAGACTCAGGATGAATTTGCATAGCTGGTCGATAGACGTTTATGCCTTTGCCCCATGCATGCATCCAGTGCTGTACTCAATGTGTTCATGTCACTGCATTAAGGTAAGCAATTTACTCAGTGAACCAAATATACTAAAACAACATAGGTGGTTTTTTTTTTTTTTTTTTTTTTTTTTTTTTTAACCAAAAAGGAGAATTAAATGGTTGATTGGGCTGTTGTCAGGTTTTTCCCTTTTAAATCTATTTCTTTTTAATAAAAGTGAAATAAATTTTGAAACAAAAAACTGGCAGACAATCTACCACGTGCCTTGGTAAGATGCTCCTATGGCTGCTACCGCTCATTGTTTAAAATGTGCTCCTTAGTTCCAAGTAGAATTTGTCTAGTATCAATTTCCAGCCACTGCATCTTTCTAACCCAGCCTCTGCAGGATTAAAGAGTTCTCTATTCTCAAAACAAACAGGGCATTTGTACAGACTAACAAAGTTATTTCTCACATGAGCTTTCATGGGGGAAAAATCCCACTTTGTCAGACACTTTGAAGATGGGGGGGGACTTACAAAATCTGTTAGTCTTTAAAAGTGCCACACAGGACTCTTTGGGTATGTTCATACACAGTTCTTATTTCGAAACAACAGGGGTTGTTTCGAAATAAGAAGTGCTATGGCCACACGACGCACGGCCATTTCGAAACAAGCAAACGGCTTAAACCTGGTTTCGTTTCGAAACAGCGTTGTTTTGAAACTAGTTGTTTCGAAACAATGCCAGCGGGACATGCCGTTTCGAAACAACGGTTGTTTCGAAACGAGTTGTTTCGAAACAACCGTTTTAATGGCCGTGTTATTTTGAAACAACAGGTGTTTCGAAATAACCGGCTGACCTTCCTCCCAGGGTGCACAGCGCCCTGGGGGAAGTCCCTGCCTGGGTGTGCCTGTGAGGGTGTGTGCCAGACAGGGCTTGAGAGGCAGCCATGGCCCAGCAGCCAGGCCCCTCAGTTGCAGGACACCGGAGGGCCCCTGTGTGGACCCAGGAGGACATTACTTGCCTCCTGGGCATCTGGCAGCAGCCAGACGTTTTGCAAAGGTTCCAGGCCAGCCACCGTCGCAGATGCAATGTCACAGAAAGGGCACCCCCGCACCACGGCGCAGGTGTGGAGTAAAGTAAAAACACTCCGGCAGGAGTAAGCCCGCACCCGGGATGCCCAGGCACTGCAGGGGCCTGGGAGCCAGGCCACGTGCCCCTATCATGAGGCCCTGGATGCCTTTCTGGGGACACAGCCCAGCGGTCTCCCCGCTGCGCCTGTGGATAGCTCAGGGGGGCATCAGAGCCCCTCGTCAGGCCCAGAGGCAGCCGGCTCCGACATCTCTGTCGGGGGGCCTCCAGCTGCACCACCACCAGCAGTGGAGACCAGCCCCACCACCCCGGAGCTGTTCATGGCCGTGGAGGCGGGGAGCAGAACGGAGGACCAGGGGTCCACCACCACCCCTGGCTCCGACTCGGACCCCGGGACGTCTCGGCAGACCTCCACAGCCCCCGTGGGTAAGTATGCCCCCCCCCAGGGAGGCACACAGGGCTGGGCCTGTCCAGCAGGTCCCGGGATGCAAGGAGGCCAGGGCCGGGCACCGGGGCGGGTAGGGCCCAGGGTTGATGGGTGCAGAGGGGCCCCCCTGGCCACAGGTCCCACAGACACTGGTGGCACCGGGGTCACAGACCCTTGTGTGCCGGGGGGTGGTGACCAGGGATTGGCTGGGAAAGATGCAGCAGCATCTTGGGTGGGGTGGAGAGCAGGCAGGGCATGCCACTGGCAAGTGGCCTCGGGAGACCTCCAAGTGCAAGGTTGTGTGCTGTCCAAGATCCCTGCACAGTTCGGAAAGCCGAGGGTGGCCATCCCGGGCATGGTGTCCTGCAGGTCCCCACATCTCACCAGGCACCGTAGGAGGACATGATTGATGGCCCTGGTGACCTCGAGGAGGATGGTGCCGGTGGTGGACCTCCCGACGCCAAACAGATGCGCCACTGCCCATTGGGACTCTGGAGCAATGTTCCCTCTAAGCTGCGCTGGCGTGCTGTGGCGCAGCCCGCCACAGCCGCCAGCACAGCGAAAGCTGCCGGCAGCACACTGCCGGCAGCTGCCACAGAACTCCTCTGTGTCTGGGAGCTTTGAAATCTGGGCATGCTCCGTAGAGCTCCTCTGGCCCAGGAGTTATGGCTGGGCCCTCTGGCTCCAGTCCAGCTCCAAGGTAAGTGGGGGGGGGCCGAGCAGGAGCGGGGGGTGAGCGGGCGGGGGATGTCAGGAGCAGCGAGGGGGCGAGCGGGGGGCTGTCAGGAGCAGCGAGGGGGGCCAGCGGGAGCGGGCAGGATGCCGGGGGGGGGCTGAGCAGGAGCAGCAGGGGGGCTGTCAGGATCGGGGGGAGGGGCTGCGCAGCGGGCCCCGCGGGGGGGGGAGCGCAGCTAAGCAACCGGAGTTGCTCAGCTGCCCTCTCCCCTTAGAGGGAACATTGCTCTGGAGTGGCCATCTTCCACAGGGCGATGGCCACTTGTTTGTCCACTGGGACGGCGGGCCTCATGGGGGTGTCCCTGTGGTGCAGGTGCAGGTGCAGGGTGAGTTCGCCCACCAGGCGGGTGAAGCTGGTCCTGCTCATTCGGAAGTTCTGCCGCCAGAGGTCGTCGCCCCAGGTGCGCAGAACGACCCTTTCCCACCAGTTGGGGCTGGCCTCCCGCGCCCAGATGCGGCGAGGCACAGGGAGGGGCAGAGGCAGTAGCAAAGCCCTGTGGATGAGCTGCATGTATTCCTCGGGCAGAGGCCAGTCATCCTCGGGGTCTGCAAACAGAGTCTCCCACAAGTGCCGGAGACCCTGCATGCGCGCCGAGGGGCTGGGTACTGCATGGCGCTGTCTAGGCAGCCGAGCAGAGTCCATTGCTTGCAGCGTGCTTCTAGCGTGAGTGGACAGGGAAGTGAAGTCAGGGCCGGCTTTTATGCGATTGGCTAGCAACATGGCCGCCGACATGGCACAGGGAGATGGCCATGTTGCCACACCTCCCATGCTGCACTGCCCCTGCATCGAAATAGCAAGTCCACACTGTGGAAACGCTATTTCGATTCACGTTTTTTGCTTATTTCGAGGATACAGTTTTGTTATTTTGAAACAAGTTATTTTGAAATAACATGTTATTTGGAAACAAGTTATTTCAAAATAACTTGTTTCGAAACAAGCCTGCCCTGTGTGAACATAGCCCTTGTTTGTTTTGCTGAAATGGATGAACACGGCTACCCCTACTATCAACTATCTTTTCCCTCTCTAGGTGCCACACATAGTTAACAGTCAGAGACTGCCACTAATAAACCCTTCCTGAGTTTACTACTGATGCCAGAAGAAAGCACAAATGCAATTTACATGCAGAAAGGCTTTAATTTCAGGAAGTATTTAAGCATATACTTCTTCAGTCTTTATCCTGGACAACTGGTAAGCCTGTGAACAAGGGCTTACTTGAATCATGGGCCAAGAGGGAATTATTCAGTTGCATGCAGGAAATATTTATCATTGCCAACAAAAGTCAAAGGCAATAGGGAATAAAATTTGATTAAAATGTGATGCATATTTTCATGTTTAAAATGACTTGTTTATATGGTTTTGTTTGTTTTGCTAATGCTTACTGGGGAAGTTATGCAGTAGGTTAATTTTTTCAGAAATTCCATTGTTGACAAAATGTTTTCCTGAAAAGTTTTTTAAAAATGTGCAAAGATGTCTTGACTTTTTTGACCCATTCTAAAAAAGTCTAAGAAAAGCCATCTGTGAAAAGAGCTTCTGCCATGTTAGCGATTTTGGTGGTTTAAGGACCATGGAGAGTGGACAGAATACTCTGTGCTATTGCCTTCCAAAAGCTGAGATCAAACAGTTTCAACATCTATGGAGAGATTTTCTGGGAAAAGCCAGGGGCTTGTATATGTGGGCCTATATTTGCCATGCATTACTACTTCTATTGTTGCAGCTACCAAAAATACCTTTAATCTAGTTCCACGAGCCATGCTATTTGTACCAGAGTCTTCCATCACTATTGAGGCACTCCCACCTGCTGCAAATTACTGCGATTCAGGTATTTAGTGGCCACGAAGTGTTCAGGATTTCTAAATATAGCACAGAGTTATTTCCTTGATGGCCAAACTGCAATCCCTCCAGAAGCACCCTAGAATTGGTTCTTGCTAAATTAATGCATGGCAAATATTTTTTCATTTTAATGCCTGTAAGAGTAACTGTGAAATGCGTAGTCCCTTTGGAGTCATGGAACACTTTTCACAGTGGGCTGGGTGGTTTGGGATCTTTAAGTCTGGCTCCAAACCATTCTTACTTATAGGCAGAACTAAACATCAGCAAGCAGCATGTGAGAGAGTGAAGACATTTTCATAACAGAATAAATCCTCTCTTGACCATATTTCAGTTTCCTCCATGATACGTTCAGTCCTATCATGAGGGCATTGACCATTCCAGTTACCCAGGACAGAGCCAGGCCATGTGCTTAGCTTGAATCTAGGCTTGATTTGATACATAGGCCTGCTGTGGTCATTTAGATGAAACAGAGGGGCTAAAGGTTTTAACAAAACCCAGTTCCTGTTTAAAACTGAGCAGTGGTAAACGGGGTCCAGGACTTCATTTACAGAGAATTCAGCTTGCTTAGCACAATGAGAAAAAGAATATTAAATATTTTTGAGCTTCTTATTAAAGATATAGAAAAGCAAAACCAGATAAAACATTAAAGGCGGCATTTAGGATTGGCTAGGGTAAGTTAAGGGTGCCAGTGACATCTGGATTGCTCACAGGTTGCCCCTTTCTGGACAGGACTCATCTCAGAATCGGGATGATGAAGGCCGCGGCTCCCAAAAAGCAGGAGAGGTGGCAGCCAATGACAGCTAAGCTCAGTCCAGTAGCTTCTACATTTTCTTTCCATCAGCTCACCTTTCTTCCTTTTGTAAAGATCCAAAAGGGCAGCTGGGTTGCTCTAGTTCAGTAAAACAAACAAACAAGGAGTCCTGTGGCACTTAAAGACTAACAAATTTATTTATCGCATGAAGTTTCGTGGGAGAAAATCCCACTTTGAAGATGAGGGAACTTACAGAATGGTAGGAAATAAATGCAGGGAAGAGTAAGTCTTGTGACCTGTTCCTACAACTTGCACTTCCCTGCATTTATTTCCTACCATTCTTTAAGTTCCCTCATCTGCAAAGTGTCTGACAAAATAGGATTTTGTCCCATGAAAGCTCATGCAAAAAATAAATTTGTTAGTCTTTAAGTGCCACAGGACTCTGTTTGTTTTCCTTTTGTAATTCCCTCATGAAAATGATTTTTACGGGCTCAAAAAGGGAATGATGGAGAAATAGCTCAGCCCATCCGTATTTTTCTATCAATTAGGCCTAAAAGCCAGCATACCCACTGATGCTCATTAACATCCATGTCTACAACTCTTGTTTTTAACAATATTAATTTCAACAGACACTTTGAATCATGTCATCTTGTCCTTTTTGTTTAAACAAATTCATTTATTCTGTTCCCCTTTCATGCCTCTTCCCAGCATTGATTACTGGAGGTTATTGTAACATCTTATGAACTTTTACATACTTTTTGCAATGCAGCTCATGATTTGGGGAAATCTGCAAGCTCAGTTCTCACAACAGGCCTCCTCAGGAATTCTTCTCTCTAATAACCAAGTATTGAAAAAAAAGTTTTGATTCATGGCAGGTTTTGGCCACGCCCAAACGTGACACCAAAATGCAATACTGAAGTACCAAAATGGGACCTGCCTCCCTGACCAAGCCACACAGTGTGTGCAGAGAGTGAGTTTTGCCATTTTCTTTCCATTTTAAGAACACATCTACATTCAAAGTTAGGTTTCCCCCAAGGAAAAGACAAGAGATTTATTAGGACACAAACAGAAGTTTTCATTTGCCATAAACCTAATCTGAAAACTCTAGTGCGTTGAAAAGTTCCCAACTATGCTACAGCCAAAAGGTCCCTCTCCTATACACATGTCCAGCCGTTAGAAGAAGTCGGCAAGTATCACTCCTCAGTGTACTCCATTCCCTGGAAAAGCAGGATACGGAGGAAGGGGTGGGGGGTGTCTTTCACCTGACAGTTAATTGTGCAAGCATCAGATTAAACTGCCATGGGAGGTACTGGGTGGAGAACAGGCAGGGTCTCCAGTATATATACAGGGGCCGTTCACGTAGCTCTTTAAAGAGTTCATCAATACAGTTTAAGGTTTCTTTCAAAACAGGCAACCATCTCCACCATGAAGCTGACAGCCGTGTCCCTCCTTTTCGCTCTGGAGCTTTGTTGGTACTCAGGTAAGCGGCCTGTTAGCTATGGAGCACTGCATATGAAACCTCCGCAGCCAGTGATGTCTTAGTGGAAAAGTCTAATTCTGGGCCTGACCTACCTCCCCTTAATGTTAGTGGAATTTGATGGGATTTGGATCAGTCCCTCAATCAGAATGTGTGAACTAAATAAGGAGGCTAATGACAACACAGCTTTTAAAATTGCTTGCAAGTGTTTGAAAACAGTGACCTGAAGAGGCCAGCTTTGTAATCTCTCAGGACTGCCATCTTTTCAAAAGCTGCAACAGTCACATTAGCGTTGCTGCTGAAGTCTGAAGTTTTCAGCAGGGCACAAGGGAGTTAAATACTCAAATGCCATTGAGCTGGGCTCCTCCGGCAAATTCAGGCCAAGTCTGCACGCAAAACACTGCAGCGGTTTCAATGGAGCTGGGTTGCTGTAGCGCTTTAAAGAAGACCTCCTGTGTGGCTGGGAGAGCTCTCCCGTCAGCATATTCATCTGCCGTGCAGAGAGGGGACAGCCTCGTTTGGGAGAAACTCTCCCACCAGTATAACGCTGGGTACACAGTGGGTTAGGTCAGTATAATTACGTCACTTAGGGCATGAATCTTTCACACCCTGATTGATATAGCTATACCAATATAGCCCTGTACTGTAGAGGAAATCTCAACCTAAATGTTTATACCTTAATCAAACAAAAAATGGCAAAACTTACTGCACTAATATTGTGTCAATCTTCTGCAGTCTGGGTGTCTGGGCACAGTTTGGACCTTCCTGTCATGATACATGGCAATACATTGACAGCGTGGCTTCTTCCTGAGTTGTTATTTTATATACAAATGGATCAGCCCAATTCTGTTCATATATGAGTGGAGTTACTCCAGGTATATTCTCCAGATGGAAGCAGGAGCAGGATCTGGTATATTATATTTAAAGTGAATAATCATGGTTTATACTGAGTTAAGGGAGTGGAAATCTTCCCATTTTGCAGAATAGTTTACCTACCAATGACTCAAACCTTTACATAAAGCAGGTTGCAAAATCAGATACTTGGCCTAAAATTTGAATGAGTTGTTTGGATGACAGAGTTGCAAAAACACCACCTGAAGGTTTAAACATTAGGCAAAGGTCACTTTAAAAAGGGAATCAATTAAGCCTTAATTTTTGTTTATTTCTCAAAACATGTCTACACACACGGTTATTTCGAAATAAGGATTTCAAAATGAGTTATTTCGAATTAAGTTAATTCAAATTAACATAATGTTAATTCGAATTAAGGGAAAGCCTGCAATCCCAATAGCTGTTATTTTGGAAGGGATATTTTGAAATAAAGCCGTTTGGACCTGTTCTTTCGAAACAGCTCTTTCGAAACAACAGGTCGACACAGTGTTGTTTCGAAAGAACAGCTTTATTTCGAAATATCCCTTCCGAAATAACAGCTGTTTCGAGGGGGGGGGCAGGTTTTACTTTTTCGAAATGACGATTCTTATTTTGAAAGGACGAGGTCCATATTTGAAAGAAAGATGGATAATTCAGAAAGATACTTATTTGCTAATTCTTTACTCTGTTGATTCTCTTCTGCTACCAAATGGGAATTGGACCAAAGGGCCCCTCTATCTGGGCACTTTAAGACCCTGGGTATCTCTGTTTATGTCATGTCTAGTTCAGATAGAGTCACTGGCAAGGGCTCCAGGAGAAGTCATTCTGAGGATCTAGGAGAGCCCTCATTTCTCAGCTCAGACAGGGATTTTCTTTAATAGCTCTCAGCAAAATATTTAAACAAACAAAATGTTATACAATGCTGCCCCTTTCCCTAGCAGGGCTCCTGAGCTAGGCCAAACCTTTCCTGAGTTCACAGCCGATCACACATTATTCCCCTGCCTAAATCACAAAGTCACTCTCTATTTGCATTTTCCCGGGTAATGTACAATTCAGGTGAAAACATTAGAAACTGGAATGATTCATAGAACAACTGAACACAGAAAAGCAAAGCGCAACCGGTCCAAGAGGCTCTGCTCTTCAGCATAACGCAGCCGTTTATTTAAGCTCTAAGCAGTTTCTTTACTCGTCTTGTGCAGCCTAATCTGTGGCCAGTTCAGCTCTGCATTCACTGCTCTTGCTCTTTTAGGATATATTGAAGGCCATGGGGTGAGGATTCCTGCAGAGAGCCAGGTGAGGAGCTTGGATGGATGAAAACCAGATGGTCTCCTCTTCTTCCTCTTTGATTTGAGCTTTTCTCTACTCTCTTTGTACATTAGCATTTTGTCTACCAATTAGGCCTAATATCTGACATACCAATTATGGTTTTATGACATCTGGCTCTGTATGTACTGTATTAAAGAAGCATAATTTCAATGTAGTCTTTGAATCATACCAACTTGCACTTTTGGTTTAAACTCATTTTGTTTTCTTGTCTCCCTTTCATCCCCCCCCCCCCCCCCCCGGTGTTTTTTTTAATTTTTAAAAAATTTTGTTTTTTTTTTTTTTTTTTTTTTTTTTTTTTTTTAGCAGTTGAGTTCACAATTCAGATAAATTTGCAAGGTGTATTGTCCTCACAGGCCTCCTCAGGGATTCTTTCAGTTAGGAAACCCAGGACTGAAAAAGCTATTTTGATACATGACAGATGTTGGCCATTTGTGACACAAAATGCAATTCTCAAGTACCAACATGAGCTTTAACTCCTTGACAAACTCATACAGTGTGAGCAGAAAGTGAGTTCTTATTCAGTACGTCTTCCTGACTACACAGGGAACAATCAATCTATAGAGTAATAAGAACAGAGTTTTCATTTTAAGAACACGTCTAGATTCAAAGCAGCATAGGTTTTTTCCCAGGGAAAGGGTGTCAACTTAAGTGAGTAGTTCCACCCTCTGAACAAAATGTCTTAACTTAAAGCTGGTTTAACCACCTGCACTGGAATTTCCCATTGTAGAGGACTCTGTAGGGCCAGAGGAATCTGTCCTAAGCCAGGCTGTTTCTCTCTGCCCCCAACCACAAATGGGGATATGTTGGGTGGAAGAGGACATGGCCCAAACACCACTGGACTCTAGCTAGTACCAACTGGAAAGATGCTTTAGTTACCAGCCAGCACAAAACTGACTAACTTTTCCCTGTCCTTAAACTGTTCTGAATCTTGTTCTGATGCTTGTAATCTGGGATGGCTTAGCCACCTTGGCCCCAGAGCCATAGGGTCCCAAAAGGCAAAAATATGAGGGGAAACAAGAGTAAAGTCTTCACTCCATTAATTATTTACACTTGATACTTATTTAAACTGAATAGAAATGAAGGAAACATCTCTAATTGTCAGATATAGCTCTTTCATGATCCCTCCTCTCCCCCGGTCTATTTTTCCTTGTAGAAGGTCATTCAGTGTTTTCATTTAACACATAAGAATTAGAGAGTCATGAATTCACTCTGCCATTTCCTAGATAATGACCAATGTATTTGAGGCCCAAATGTCACAAGTGGAGGTGTAGGGACATCAGTCGAATGGGTGCTGGGCAGCCAGCCAGTGTACTTTTAATATATCAGGATATTTAACCTGAGCAGCCAGACATTTTGAACCCTTTAGTTTATTTTTCTGTAATGAACAACTTATCTCCAGCCCTGGGGGCTGCTGGCTCTTCACTGGCTCTTCAGTCTCTCTCTTTCATTGTATTTCTGCACTGGGATCCCATCCTCCTCCCCAGTTCTTGCAGATTTTGCTCTTTCCACAACAGAAGTAGCCAGAGGGTCCAGGTGGATTGCACCTAGCTGCATACAACATGCAAATCCAACTATTGAGACAAGTTGTTCCTATGGCAGGGAGCTATTGGCTTCTGGAATATGGAAGACAAACACAAGAAGACTCACAAACTATTTAAAGAGATATTACCTGATTCCCTCACTCTACAGACAGGTTACCAGTTCACCAGCCTCCCCAGGTAGGTACATTATTAAAATGTGGGATTAGCTCTAGCCCGGTGCCAGCCATCAGTGAGGCTGCAGCTGAGACTAAGGAGAAGCTATTCATTCCTGGTTTTGGTCCCTATCACTTTCTTCACCCTGGAGGATTGAGTGGCCCCTAAGACTGCATGTGCTTTCAACTGGCCAGCTGGAAAGAACAATTCCTTCCCACCAGTTGGTATACAGGGAGTGGTTCCAGCAAGACAGCTCTGTGGACAACCAAGCAGAGGTACAGGGAAATGGAGCAAATGAGATCTGAGCCAGCTGTCAGCTGCCAAGTGACAACCACAGATAATCCAGAAACTGAAATGTTCAGTTGCTTCTTTGAGAAATTCCTGGAGATGGCATTTCCATGCTACAATCCACACACACCCAGCAAGAAGCAGCTGAGTGCGGGAATTAGCAGTTGTGATACATTTAGCAATGGAGAACATAAACTAAAGAATAGTAGATGGTAGGAGCAGAATCCATAGGCTCAAATGGGAACTGAATCCTATAAGATGGAAACTTTGGGTTCGAGTCTACAAACCATACTCCAGGAGCATCAGTATGCAATGGAGGAGCCCTGCTCTCCATCTTTGTGTCTTAGCCACCTAGGCAGTGGATGACCATGACCAGCGAGGTTAGTAATTATAACATATGTAGACCTCATTGTCTCTGTCTGTATGTGTGGAGGGGGATGTGATTGAATAGCAAATCACTGTTTCTTAAAATTGATTGCCTTGCTTTCAGAACTAATTAATGTGTTTTTGCCTTTTGAAATTTCTATATGTATATACACCATAAACATGGCATGCTCTTTATCCCCCTGAATAAGGTCCTGCTGGTTTTCCTTTATGTATAACAGTTCCTGATCATCAAGCATTTCCCAGGCATCAAAAATACCTTAGATAGCCTGACACGTTTTAGGGAAGAAGACACAGTTTGTGCCCTTCTTGTCAAAAATCCAGGTGAGGGGAAACTCCAGAACGACACCCTCTGCTATTTCTTGTAGGGTGAAGGGCATTTCTCCTCTTCCAGGATGGTCTCTCTGTCTCATCCCCACAAGCAACAATCGAGCATTTCGTGGGCTGGTTTGAGGCAGGATTTCTGAAGCAAATCAATGCAAACCCAAAGGTCCTGCCTGCCTAGCAAATCCAGTCTGAAACTGCACCACAGCTCATCTGGAATTTAGCATTCCCAGCTCACAGTGTTCAGAAACCATGCAGCTATCCTAAAAACCACAAGATTTTTTAAAACCAGTATATCTTGGCTTTTGTTTATTTAGCTCCTGGTTTGGCTTCACAATGTATCCAGGTCACCTTTAAAGCAATTCTCCATAATGAATAGGGCTACAAACTTACTTTGGTAAAAACTGGAAGTTGAGAGCCCTCTTAACACGGTTTCCAGAAACTGGGGCATTAGGAGGCTGAGCATCCCAAGACTCAATGCTGAATTATGGGTCCAAAATGGAGAGTTAGTCAGAAATAATGTCTTATTCTCCTAGGTGTGATCCTGCAAACCCCTATACACCCTTAACTTTCATATGGAGCTACACTGTCAGAGCTACTTATGGTAGTGAAGCTGAGCACCCTGTATGTCTGTGGCATCAGGGTCCTCAAAAGCAATTCTTCTTCCACAAGGCCTGATCCTCTTCCCAAGGTTCATAACCCTGGATTTACAGTGCTGGTTTGAAATGGTGTTTTCCCAGCTCTGCTTTCACATTCCTTCAGCTCTCCATCACCAGTGACTCACCAACAGATTAAAATAATTCTTTCCCAGTAGCACAGCAGAACAAATTCCTTTTGTTTGGCTGCGTTGGTGGGTGAGGAAAAATATTAACATTCCTAATGCTAATGGGCTGCTCCACACACTTACACTGAAGGTGTTGAAAGTACATGTCATCTATGCAGGGAGAGAGATGCAAGCTGGTTTATTAGGATCATTAATTTATTAGAATCGCAATGAAGTGGAGGGGGAGAAGGCAAAGGACAGAGCAAATACTTGAGAGCTTTCCTTCAGGATATTCCATCTGGGCCCTTTATGGAAGAACCAAGAGAACCGTCTCTGGAAATTAAAATATCCCAGCAGCAAAGAGAAGGCACAATTCATTGTGAACCTTCTTCCTACACGCTCTGCTGCCCTGAACAACAAATTGAACAGCAGTGACATCGTGTGGCCCAGTGGGACCTCGCAATCTGCTTTACATTTGCCAGGGTTGCTCCCAGCCTAAAATGCTAAATAGGTGAGGCCAGTGGAGAAGGTTGAAGTAACTGATGCTCTCAGGAGGGCAGGGGTGTATTTGCATGATACCTATGCCCAAGGCTTTGCATGGGATCCTCTGTTCATTTCTACAGAAGACTGCCATAGGGCTGCGTGGTTTCAAATTCTTCCCCGCTTTAACCCTCAGAGCCCACCAGCCTCCTGTAGGTCCTGTCACACCGGGACAGTCTCAGCTGGTGTGAATCAGCACGGCTCTGTTGCGTTCCAGGGCGCTACTTCCCCACTGTGCCAGCAGAAAATCTGCCCACCGTCAACTTTTCCATTTTCTGCTCCATCAACAGGCAGGCCCTCTTCAGCCATAGGAGCTCATTGGCTAGTAGCCATCTTTCTTACTGCATGCAGGGCTCTGGAAACTACGTAGCATATTCACGGCTTTCCCTCAGGGCACGCTGTCTGTCTGACTTGTATGGACAGTGGATTAAGAAACAAAGTCCAACTACTTTGCTGATTAAAATACCTGGTAAAACCTTTAGGTACGGACTCTACTCTTTTTAGTAAATGCTAATGAAGTTAATGTGCCACTGTATTTATTTCATTGATCAAACAATGGCACATGATATCATTCACCATATATTTGTTAATATAGGGTCCAACCTTGCCACTGCTACTCCTGTGAGCAATGCCTTACTACATGAGTAATCCCACAGAAATAAGTTCCAAAGGGATAGCCGCATTAGTCTACTTCAGCAAAACAAACAAGGAGTCCTGGGGCACTTTTAAAGACTAACAGATTTATTTATCACGTGAGCTTTCATGGGAGAAAACCCCACTGTCAGAAATGTCCTTCGCTGTCATCCTGCGTTAGTACGGCAGGTGGTCAGAGATATATTGACCTTTTCTGAAACTGCAGACTGCCTCTTTGTTCAACCATGTTTACTAGTCACTTGAGCATTTGTTTATTTCTGTATCAGCCCATTATTTAAAAGAAATCCTGTGGTGTTAGGGCTGGTACCAGATCCGCAAAACCATTGGAAGCTTTGCTGGTCATATAGATCAGGATCTAATGAGTCTTTTTGGATTAAAAAAAGATGATGAATCTGCATCAGGTTGCCTTTATTATACTGGTCACAGCATTTAACCCAGAAATCCCTGTACTGAACCCAATAACTTGTCTTGATTAAAGTCACTCTTCCAGAAAGGCACCCAGTCTTGATCTGAAGACTTCACTGTGAGCTGGAGCAGAGCCTGAATGAACAATTACAACCCCACAGGTTGACATTGCTAGTCTCTGAGCCCCTGTCAATTCCACCAACAAGGTCCATGGCAGCACTTTTTAATCAACTATCGAGCTCATCAAGGATCTCAGCTCCTTCCCCTGGGCCAGCATCAGCTGCACAAGGAGAGCGGGTCGGCTTAGTTAAAGCAACTTCAAAGTAACCTCCACCGTGATGTGCTGAGACCACGATGGGCCCTTCTTAGAGTGCAGCACACTGTTAGGTCCCTTGTTCATCTCTTTAGGGGGCTGTGCCTTTAGTAGGTCACTTTCTGGTCATAAATCATAACCTCATTGCCTTCATTTCTCTTCAGCTGGCAATTGGCTCTCAGTAAAACACTTTGCGGTAGGATGCTCTGTGGTTCTCAACCTTTTGCCGGTCACAAGACACTTGGTGGCATAAGTCACCTGGCCTAAAGGACACACCAGCCCTTACCCTCCCTGGCCAAATCCAGCCCCCACGCTGGCTTTCTGCAACACACTTACTGCTGGCTGTGTGGCAACCCTGTGGTTGAGAACCTCTAATACGTTCTGCTGTACTCTTTATTACAGGATATTTTACCACTGAAAGTGAAATCAGCAAGAGCCTCCCAGATTGGCATCTGGCAAGTCAAAAATTCTGTTCCAGTTTAGGATGGAAATGATTTGAAAGGCCTGAATTTTTTGCAGGCTAAGATTTCTGTTTTCTGGTCATAGCAGGTATTCACCCACTTGGGTTATTCCCACCCTCTTCAGAACCTTTTTGGGAAGTCCTACAGCCTTTATCATGTAGGAGGTCAGACTAGATCGGTGGTTTTCAGATGTGGTCCTTGGACCCCTGGGGGTCTGCAGACTATGTCTAAAATTTCCAAAGGGGTCTGCACCTCCATTCAAAATTTTGTAGGCACCTACAAACAAAAAAAGGTTGAAAACTTCTGACTAAATGACCATGGACCAGTGAGTGGTCCATTCTGGTTTTAAAGTCTATTACTTTATGAAGAAACCATAGTGGGTTTAGGAGGCCAGAGTTCTGGAAACAATCTGAATGAGGATGGAAGACGTCATCAATGTAGAAGCATCTCAGGTAGTGAAAATGAACTGTGCCTGGATGCAAGTCTCAAACATCTTGTACCCAACTGCCGCCCCTTTTTTGTTTCTGAACCATTAAGCAGGAAAACTAAGCACAATGAAAATAGTTATAGGTGGATGGCAGGTGGTGCAAAAGGTAAAGGTTTTTTTTTTTTTTTTTTTTTTTTTTTTTTTTTTTTTTT
>ML682007.1:1508895-1580591 GCA_007922195.1 Podocnemis expansa
TTTTTTTTTTTTTTTTTTTTTTTTTTTTTTTTTTATTTTCAACTAACAAATACTGATGCTGTTACAATCAGCAGATGGCAGCACAAGTTAGCAGGATTCAAGTGTGGAGGCACAGTCTGGAAAAAAAAACCGTTCAACCACCACTGCAGATTGCAGAAAGCAAGAACTGGTCTGGATGTCTGTCCATCCCTCAAACCAGTGACAGTTGACTGAAATCTGAAAAAAGAAGTGCATAGAAAATTTCCAAATACTGGAGGCGGTTTTGCTTCACAGGGTTCAAAATGGGCTATTTCTCATTGTGTGGAGGATTTTTTGTGAGACAAGGAGAATGAGGTAAAGTCTTCCACTGGACCAATTTTGGTTGCTGAAGACGACAAGTTACACTAAACTCTAAAGCAGCTCTGTGTAGTTCTAAAGGTGGTTTATTTCATCAACAGAAGTTGGTTCACTAAAAGATGTTCCTTTGCCCACCATGTCTCAGATATTGTGGGACCAACAAAGCTATAACACAGCAAGCAAACAGTCTTAATATTTTTAACAAAATAGTTAAAAGTAGCTTTCCAGAAATTAAATGAGTTTCAGCTATGCCTCTGATCACACTGCCTGTCACATTTACCAGGAAAAAAGTTGCAAAGACACCTAGTGAAAAAGAAAAAATTGGAAAAACTACAATTTTTCTTGAAAAAATTCACTCTAGAAAAAAGGCAATTTTGCAGATAAAAAAACTTGTTCCAAAAATTTCATGCAGGACTGTGAACTGACCCAGAATCTATTGGAGGGGTTATTGCTGGCTAAGTCCTCCTACAAACCTCATTCATTACACAACACTCTCTTTGCCCTATCTGGGCCCAGTCAAATTCACCAGCCTTTTCCTGTTCCAGTTTGCTCTGTGACCCTCCACTTCACCCCAACATCTCCCCAGCTCCCAATTTTATAGTAATGCAAGTAAACAGAGAGTAACAGGGAAATAGCAATTCACAGCTAACCTGCAAGTTGACAAATGAAAGAAAGGGGATGGATATTGGGGTGGGAATGGAGACTGTCTCTAGTCCTACCAAGGGCTGAAATGCATCAGGGCGCTCTCTGAGGAGCTGGTAATGCCAGAATCAGTGGGCACATCTCTGTTTTAACACATCTCATTCCCAACATGTGGTATCAGAAACTGATTTACTTTAATCCAGTTTTCCCCTATGTCTGTTTTTCATAAATCACTTGATAGTTATCAGCTGCAGAGTGGCCCAATATTAACAATAAGGGCAGATCAACAGGACATGTTATTGACATAGGGCATAATAATAGAGAGCTGGGATCCTTATCAATAGGAAACAGAGAGGTTATTGATATAACTTTTATTTATCTACTTGACCCTGCCTTCCTCTGGCACACAGGCTCATCAGGTAACACAGCATATGCAGGGAAAATCCTACAGCCTTTCTTATGTAGCACTTGCATTTCCTCTACTGGCACTTCCACCTAGTTGGGATCTAGGTGGTACTTAGCTCCTGTGTGTTGGTATGGGAAAGTCAGGTGGTCTAGATCTCCAGGCACCTCTTGGGGTCATAAATGCAGATTTCAAGGCCAGAAGGGGCATTTGATTAACTGTTTGACTGCTTTCTGGTGCCACTAGTGGAATATTCTCAACTTTTCTTTTTCATGATCCAAAGCCCAGTGACATGGATAAAGAATCCCAAGACTTCAGTGGACTCTAGTTCAGAGCCTTTAGCACCAGAAAACTGGGTTTTCCAGCCTCTGTTCTGGACAGTTAGGTGCACAGTGAAAATTCCAGCATTAGGAGGCCTCTTGGCAGGATATTTTTCTGCAAGTTTACTTAACATATTGGAAACTATAGATATACTAGTAGTGAAACTTATTTCTCACCCCAAGTAACTGCTTGCATGGACCTGCAAATAACACTACAACCTAGGTCTCTAGGACCCTGTATGGACCACTACTGTCTGGTAACTCAACTTTGCCATGGTCTTCACTGGCCACAAAATCACAGTTAGAACTGTGCAATTTAGCTTTAATGTTTCCAACAGGGTTTAGATATAATAAATTAACCAACATGGAAGAGTCCAAACTCAGAAGTGGTAGGCAAGGTCCCACCAAGAAAATATATAACAGGAAAAGGAATTCCAAAGAGCTGGTAATTTCTTAAGGAAACCATATTAAGAGCAGAAGCGTAAACTAGCCCATTGCAAAGGAAAGACAGGAGAAGCAGCAAGTGGCCAGCATGGTGCCATCAGGAGCTAATCTTAAATGACAAATAAATCAAAAAGACATCCTGCAAAAAAATGGAACATGGCTGAACTGCTAAGGAAGAGCACAAAAGGATCTCACAAGTCTGTAGAAACAAACTCAAACAGGCTGAGGCACAAAATGAGTTTTTCCTAGCAAAGAAAAATCAAAGCAATAAGAAGAAGGTCTACAAGTCCATAAGATGCAAGAGAAAGATGAAGGAAAATATACGTCCTCTGCAGGGGGAGTAGGAGGAGGAAAGAGCTAATAATGGATGACATGGAGAAGATTAAGGTGTTGAAAAGCTTAATTATCATGAGATGTTAACACTTAATATTACCAGCAAGGGGAAAGGAAAGCAAACCAAAATGAAGGAAAAACAGGTTACAGATATTTAGATAAATTACATGCATTCAAGTTAGCAGGGCTGGACAACATTCACACCAGGGTACATAAGGCCATCTCAGCTGTTAGCAACTGTCTATTCAGAACAAGTTAAATACACAGTCTATCAGAGATGGTCCAGGGCAACATTATCCTGCCTCTGAGCAAGAGACTGGCTTAGATGACCTTTCAAGATTCCTTTCAGACCTTTAAAAAAAGCTGTCCAGATAGCTACATTTTTATGTCTCTGCACTTCCCTGACTCCCTAGACCAGAGGTGCCATCAGAAAAAGAGAGAGAGTATGCCTTGGGGCTGGAGGAAATGAAGGATTTCATTGTGAGCATGTACCCTCGAAGAGCTACTGCTAAGAACAACTAGGTGTAATAGAGACAAGCTCACTTGCTGTGAGGCAGGGTACATACAGACCCCCACCCAGAATAATATCTCAGAGAAAAAAGTCTACAGGGAAAAAAACCCTCTTTTTCCAGTTTAAAATTTTTTAAGAAGGCTTTAACTACTTTTTACATTAGTAAAAACCACATCAGACTCCTTTCTTCCCCACTGTTCATAAGCTTAACTGCAGCCCAGCAAAAGACACTTTCTTGTTGAATGCATTTGTTTCACTACACTTCTAGCTGATCTGCCTGGAGCACAGTGACTCCCCTAACAGTCCCCCCAGCTGGCAGCTAATAACACTGTTATACCAATTTACTGAGCACCCCCCTCCCCCCTTTCAAGTCCTAGGAAAGCTACTGTTTGTGAAAGAGAAAGAAGGCTAGAAATCTGCCTTTTATGGGAAAGATCAGCTGATCTGTGTCATGTGATCCAGCCAGAGCTTATAAATGGAGGGCAGCGGGTGTTTGGGGTGGGTCACCTTGAATGAGGGTATTTTCAGGTTAGTGTGAGGAATCCCAAGAGACTGGATCTAGAAGGCTCTTTAACAGTCCTGTATGGAAAAGTTGTTCTTAGGGATGTGACACCATCATTTTTTAGGGACCTTCATTCACATCACACACTAACATTTAAGCTGCAACATGTTCCCAGTAATTAACCAAGTATAACAGAAAGAGGTGGATTGAGCATAGCTAGAAGATCCACAGATCTAGCTCTAAGGTCTGAAGGTGGCCCCAGCCCACAGCATTTTAATGCCTCACCTCAATTTTCTTCCAAACATTCCTCAGTGTCCTTTGTAGTCTCAACTCTTCCTTGATTGCAGTCTCTGCACTTGGCTCCCATTTCCTGTCTCTCAAAGGTTTGCATTTGTCAGCTCTAGAGAGGCCACTCTCCAATAATATTTTTAATTTACAATATCCAGTTTTGGTGCAGAGATTGTTCTGTGGGATCAGAAGCATTTCACACAGTAATTTCAGAGGGGTGCAAAGGGAAAATTTCTTCTCAAAGGTGTTGCAGGCACCTCAGCTCCTAGGCTGGCAAGTCCAGCTGTGGCAATGATATGTGGTAGTTCTCAGATGATGTCTCCATAGGCTCTGACTCTTTTCTATAACTTACTCACACTGGAACCAGAGCTTTCTTCAAGTCTCCTGCCTGAATTTCAGGGTTATTAGAGAGGCATGGTGGGTTAAGTAATATCTTTTATTGGACCAGCTTAAGCTTTTGAGCTCACACAGAGCTCTGCTTCAGGTCACTAGAAATCAGTTATTTTCATTTCTTTCTGTATTCTCTTTCCCAGCACTAGTGATTTGAATTCAGCACCTTTGCTCTCCTCATTCACATGCCAACATGCTGCAGCAAGCAGCTACAATCTCTGGGTTGTCTGAGCAATGCTGGTGTACAGTAAAGGGCATTTGCATCCTTCTGAGCCACTAGCAAGTCTTAATTCTGGACCTCTGCTATCTCCGCCCTGCAAAGCGTTGATGTAATCTCACCATGTATTATCTAGAATGACAGACACCAGGAACGCTGCATCAGGGCCCTGTTCTAGCTGCAGAAATTCGGCATTGCAGAGGCACCTTGCCACATTGCATTGTTGAAAAACCCAAAGGACTGACTCAGAAATTCATGTGTTGACATGGTGAAGCCTGTGCATGGTGGAGCCAGGATTACTACTTTTGAGCCAGGCATAGCAGCTAAGATTGATCTTAGGAGACAGCTTTCACTTTCTTTTCTCAAGGTGTGTCTGCACTGTACCACGGGTAGGAACACAGGCTGGTCACCCAAATCTGGAGCCAGGCTTGTACTTGGGTGGCTATTCCATGTCATCACTTGGACTGCTATTTTTAGCCCACTAGCTCAGAGCAAACTAATGAGTCCATCAACCCACCATGGGAGGCACCCTACCAACCGCAGTGTAGACATGTCTTGTTCCCACTGGCTGGAGGGCAAGGAGAAAGAAATGAGCGCCAATATGTGTATTCATGACTGAGAGCTATTCGGCTACCATGTCGGGTGCTGTAAAAAACAACTGTCTGATATTGGTATTTATTGTAAGTTACTTAACCCCTCTGCTCCATCTGTAAAATGGGGGTAAGGTTAGTACTTCCCTTCTCTCACCCTGCATCTATCTCCTCTATTTCAATTGTAAGCTCCCTTGGGAGGTTGAGAACCGTCTCTTCCCATGTGACTGTACATAGCTGACTGTAATGCAGATAATACATGAAAGGAATATTAATGTTGACAAATCACATTTTTTCTTAAACTAGAATAAAAACGAAGTGGCTAAGTGCAGAAGAGAACAGTAACTACTTTGGAGTAGGGACTGTTGTTAAGGTCTCTTTGTTCAATGCCTTATACAATGGGCCTCTAAGTCTGTGGAGGAGTTTCTGAGCATTGAACAGGATACAAACCATCAAAAATGATAAGCAAAGCAATGTTAAGGTACTTAATTGCCTACGCAATGATATCTGCCTTAGCATCAGGAACTCTTCCACCTTCTCCATTATCAGAAACAAATACATACCTTGCACAGGAAAGAAGGAAGAGAAGAACTTTTGGCAATTGTGCAAAATTAGTTTCCATCCCTGTTAGTGTAAAAGAAAGAGGAAAATGAGAGAATTAAAGACTAGAAAACTCAGTGCAGGATCCAAATGGCAACAAGATTGTTTTGTTACATACCAAGAATGTTCCAAAACCCAGCTGGGCACATTTAGCCCGAGGATAATTACAAAGGGGATGGAAGTAACTCAGTGTTCTGAAAATCATTTACTATGTGCAATCTAGTGGATTTTCAAGGCATTTTGTTTGGATCCTTGAGATGTAGCAACAGTCCCCTGACTGATGGTGCATGTCTTAGTCATTTGGGGAGCAAATACAGAACTCAGATCTGTATGTGAAATTCATTAGCTAGGTTTTTGCCTCTTTGTCTGGAAAAATTCCTGTCAAGTAATTGCTGCCTGCCTGCCTGAAATTCTCCTGCTTTTGCAGCTGAATGTGAGATTCTTCTATAGTTCCACCTGGCCTGGCCTGGTGTTTTGTGTTCCTCTACGCTCTTTATAAGCTGCCACCTGCATTTCAGAGAGGAGTGAGGGTGACCCCCTATTGTTTTGTACCCTTTATTGAGCTATTTGGTACCATTTATTGGGGATTATTGGATGAGTGGCACTTAAAAATTGTTAGTAATTATGATTAGAACCTATGAGAAACAAGGAAATTGGAGCTTTTCCGCATGACCACCAGTACATCAGAAGAGTTAGGAGGGGAGAAGGAATTCTGGGAATTTTAGTCTCATCCTGGACTTCAGTCAATGTTGCACAGGCAGTGATTCTTTCATTCATGTGCTGCCAAGGGGTTCGCGGGGTACCGAAGTTAAAATTTGTCATCAAAACTAGGTGACTTCCCTGTTTCCAGTGGAATTCATCCTCTCTTGAGATACTGCTACACCATTGCTGGGAACCATGAAATATCCTTGCGGCTTGTAACTGTCTTTTGAAATGGCTCAGCCTGCACAAAATAGTGCAAAAAGCTTCCCTGGGGAGATACTTAAATAGTGTACAAAGGAGACATGAGCACCCTCATGTATTAAAGACTTTTGGAAGGTCCTCCACACAGTCCCACTCAAAGGCTAATGAGGCTGGAAGTACAGCTCTGTCATGGATTTCAATGATGTGGAAAAAGGGAATGATCGGACAGGTGGCAAAATTAGCAGAGGACTCACAATTATTTAGGTTAGCTCACACTGGAGAAGACACTGAGGAAGTTCAGATGGACCTACAGGTTAAGTGATAGCAGATGAGATTCAGTGCTGACAAATGCAAGGGTCAGGCACATAGGAAGGAGTCGTTTGAACCACTTGTAAATGTTGCTGCAATCTGAGTTAGCTGTTGCCGCTCTGGGAAAGGATGCAGGTGTCCATGTGGCCGGGGGGATGACAATCTCAGTTTGCTGTGCAGCAGAACTTAAAACGTTCATTCTTATGGACACCAATGGGTGCCCTGACCTGGAACAGTGTGCAGAGGAAGATATACCAGAAATAAAGAGACTCCTTAGAGTCCTCTCTAGAAAGAAAATGAAGAGATAGGACTGTTAAAAAATAAAAAAAAAAAGAGAGAGAAAGGAGGCAAAAAAAAAAGCAATGAACATAGAATAATAAACATGGTTTTTGGGGCCATCACAGTGGGCAACAGGTCATAAGACAAAACTTGATCTGAAAATATAGATTTTGGGACTGTGTTAAGGATCTGACCCTTCCTCCTTCAAGCCCAGGGGAACTTTAATGTTGCTTTTGATGAAAGCAGGACTGGAGCCCAATAACTGGGACAGGTGAATTGAAGTGGACATAAGCCACAGCTGAACAAATTCCACACCTTGGATTGATGCTGAATCAGCCTCCCCAGGGATGCTAGAAATGCCAGTAGATCCCCTGACAAGAGCCAGTGGAATCTAGTTGATTTAGGATCGGAGTCGGCTGCCTCTGACACTGACTCACCCTGTGACCTTGGGGAGTCACTTAATCTCTGTTTGTTTCCCGGCCTGCGAGATGGAAATAACAACCTTCACCTACCAACCAGGGATGGTGAGAGGATTAGCTGGGTAATGTTTGTAAATTGCTTTGAAGATTAAAAATGCTCTAGAAGCATCAAGCAGTTATCATCATTATTTATAAAAGGCGGGTGGTGACATGGGAAGGTAAAGCCCATGCTGTGAACACCCTATTTCTTCTGACATTTAAGAAACAGATGCTTTGCAGGCTGACTTGCATTCAGAAAGGATTCTTCAAATGTCCAGGCTGGTTGGCTCAGTAACTGAGACTGGGGTACCCGAATCTTTTGTGTGGCTGAACTGCAGTCCTGTTTCAGAACTGGATCTGTTGAGCAAATGACATGAGATGGAGCAGCAGCCTTACGCCAGCTTGCAGAATTGGACAGCCGTGGCACAGAGCTCTGAGTCTCTGTGGAGAAGGGGGACAGGGTGCATTGTGATGTTGGAGAAATTCAGTCCCAGCTTTGGGTTAGGGGAAAAGAGTATTAAAAGGCCATTTCAGTAACAACTGCAATGCAGCTCTCTTGGGAGGAGTGTGGGAACCAGGGCGCCCAGAAGAAGAATGTGTTTGGGCTGTGGCTGAGCCATTGCAGATGGGGGTGGTGAGAAATAGAGATGTAGTTAGGCTGGGTGTGTGTCCACCCACTTCAGGTTGCTCAACAAACTGAAGCAGAAGACAGTATGTGCCAGGCTGTCAGAACAGCCAGGTACACACTAGCACAGTGGTTTTTCACATTTTTTCTTGGGACGCGGTTGAAAAAAATCACTTATGCCTGTGACCCAATAATTACATCTTTGAGCAATGCATTCCAGTCTTTTGGTGACAGCAGCAGGAGGCGCTGTGACCCAGTGCCTGAGGGTCTGTGTCCCAGTACTGGGTCTCCACCCATGGTTTGAAAACCACTGCACCAGCAGACCAGCATTGGCCAAGGGGGGCTGTAGAAAACAACAGATAGAGTTTGATGCATGCTGAACAGAACAGGAACTGCCCGTCTCACACCAGAAGAGATTGGTAGGACAACCTACTTTCCCATCACTGAGGTTGTTGGGCCTCCCCCTTGAACAGCAAGTCCTGGTCAGTTGCTCATTCACAATGGAAGTGCTGAGTCTGTTTAAATTCAGCCTCTTATACCAAAAATCTTCCTGGGTTCCCCATCCTCATGGAAACAGGTAAAACCCATCCCTCCCACAGTTCCCTGGAGAGCAACCATCAAAGACTGGATAAGCACAGTGCCAGCTTTGGGATTTTTTTATGAGTCACTCCTGTGTCCCTAGTGCTTCCAGGGACACACAAATATACATCACTTGTATTGCAGCTCATACTGCCTGGGCCATCTCTATAGCATGGCTTAATGAGGCTTTCCTGCTTTCAACATAAAATTCAGTGTGGTCCTCAGAGGTGCTGGGTGTGGTTGCAATGTCCAGGGGCAAGACATTAGTGTGGTCAAAGATCTGGTTCAGCACTGCAATGTGCCACTAGACCCCACAAGGAACATACCACATAGTGGCACTGCAACCATGTACTCAGCCTGTCCTCTGGATGGGACTTAATGTAGTCCAGCAAAATCCTTCAAAAGGCTGTGGAAGGGGTCTGTGTGACAAAGCAAGGAGCCCCAGCAAAACTAGTCTAAGTCAATGAACAGCGATGGCACCCAGCATCTCCTAAATAAGGCCCAGAGACACCTCTGTAAGATGGTGAGAGTGCGGAGACAGCAGCCAGAGTCTGTCTCACCCCATGGCCTCTTTTTGCGTCACCACTGGCATGAAGTAGCTTCAGCAACCCTTGTTGGAATTTCTTCCAGTGCAGGGTCCATAGGACCAGCACACACAGCCCTTCGTCACCTCTCCCCTCAGCCTCCTCCTTGTGCAGTCCCCGGACCGGGGACATGTTAGGAACGGCCCAAGGACTTTGCACGCCAGCAGTTCTACATTGGACAGCAGCCCAGAGATGCCTGGGTGGGGTGTCAGTAAGAGTAGCTGGTGGTGTGTATATCAGTCTATTTTCTGCCTTCTTCTCCATCCCTTTCCCAATGGTCCCCAGCATCCCAGTAGGATTTCTGACGGCCGGTGCACCTTGAGCGGATATTTTCAGAGAACTCCCCGTGGTGATTTCAAGGTCTTTCTTGAGTGGTAGTCGGTAATTTAGACACTGTGATTTTATATGTATCACTTGGAATGATGGGTTCCAATGTGCATTACTTTGAACTTATCAATATTGAGTTTCATCTGCCATTTTGTTACCCAGTCTGCTTTGAACTTGCCTATCTTGAGTAGTTTTGTGTCATCTGCCAACTGCCAGTCACTGTTCTCCCCAGATCATTTATGACTATGTTGAACAGAACTGGTTCCAGTACAGATCCTTGGGGGATCCCTCTCTTTACCCCTCTCGACTGTAAAAACTGGCCATTGATTCCTCCGCTTTGTTGTTTTATCTTTCCACCAGGAGACAGCTTTTCCTTTTGTCCCAAGATGGTTTACTTTTCTTGAGAACCTTTGGTGTGTGTATGGGGCGGGGAGCCAGGGGTGGAAGGAGGGGGACAGAATATGACAAAGAGGCAGTGTCTGGGTGTGCAGAAGTGCGCCAGAGAGCACAAACCAATGCTCAGATCTGAAGCGCACAGTCGCAGTGTCCACTGGAGCCAATGGGCTCTGCACTGGCTTCCAAATACTGTGCAGGGGGGACTGTACACTTGGTAAAAAAAAAACAAGGAGTCGTGTGGCACTTAAAGCCTAACAGATTTATTTTTTGCATGAGCTTTCATGGGAGAAAATCCCACTTCGTCAGATGCTTCGAAGATAAGAAAAAAACAACAAGGAGTTGTGTGGCACTTTAAGACTAACAGATTTATTTTTTGCATGAGCTTTCGTGGGAGAAAAATCTCACTTCCTCAGATGCTTCGAAGATGGGTGAACTTACAGAAAGGGATGAAACTAAATGCAAGGGGGTGTGAAACATAGGATCAGGTCATAAAGTAACAGCAAATCAGAGCAGTTTACAGGCTCAAACCATGGGAAGCCTGAAGTCAAATTACCCTTTGTAATGGGAAAAGAACCCATAGTCTCGATTGAGTCCTGCTTTCACAGAATTTAGCTTGCATATTAATTCGAGTTCAGCTGTTTCTCTTTGAAGTCTTGATGTCCCAGGTACTCCCAAAGCATCTGACAAAGTGGGGATTCTGCTCCCACAAAAGCTCATGCAAAAAATAAATCTGTTAGTCTTCAAGTGCCGCATGACTCCTTGTTTTTTTTGCTGGACTAGACTAACATGGCTATCCCTTTGGAAAATGTACACTTGGTGCCTAGCTGGTCAGTACAAACTTAAATTACAGACTTATACCCTACAGATGTGAAGACTTTTTAAAGCTACTCTCCCTGGTTTCTCAGCATCCTCTGCCCAGAACCTCTGAGAAGAATCAGGACTCTCAGCACTGAGTTACAGTTGTTCCCGCATCGGTCGAATTCCACTTCACCCCCCCCCTCCGACGAAAATTAATCATTGTCCCAGAAAGCCAGTCCACTTGCTTTTGCGAGATAGCCCTCCTGTTTAGAGTAGCCCATTCCCCATCCTCACAGCTCAGTCTCTTTCAGATTTGGCTCACTTGTTATTGATAGTTTGGTGAGGGGCTTATGGCTGGTGTGGTGACCCTACGAGCCAGAGACCTGGAACATCTATTCAGCCACCTTCTCAGGAGGCATCAGCTGCTGCCTTGTGTGGAGTGTTTGTATTCACTGCCTCTCCAGGTGGATTTGGGTCTCTTGTTTCTGCATCTCTTTCTAGGACAGGCAGAAGTGGAATCTCGGACAGAGAAGAGGCTCCCTTAGGGAGGAGCAGCTGCTTCTGCATGAATTAGACAAACCCAAAAAGAGACTACACCTTGCCAAGGACTTGGCCAGGAGCGATGGGCTAGGATTATGAGTTAGGATCTGTTTATTTGCTCCTACCATCTAGCACAGAGCGGCAGAACCAGGTGGCAGGTGATCAGGGTAGGGCTCTGCTGAACCAGGCTGGTGTGGAAGTGGTTGTGTGGCCCTGACAAGCTCTGGAGACCAAGGGGAGAAAGATCCTTTCTGCTTGGGATCACAGGTTCTATTTTGACTCCAAAATATGCATTTATCAGCTGCCTCTGGGAGGCTGGAAGACAGTTCCCAGCCAAGTTCCAGGGAGGGAGGTTTCTTCTCCCCCTTCCTCCCCAAAATGGTTCCCTGAGTTTCCAACACTGAGTGTGAGGGGGACCAGATGTCCCTAGTCCACAGGGATAGTCCAGATTTCATGGCACCTATTACCCCTCACCCCCACACCATCTCAATCTTTCACACTTGCCAGGGGGGTCACCCTAGCACAGACTTTAATACCTCCCTTCGCAGGCCTAGTAAAGAGGACTACAATTAAGGGGGCTGAGAAGACCAAAATGCTTGTGTTGTTATAGTGGATCCTTCAGGGAGGTTAACTTGGGATTTGAGGAAGAAGGAAAAACCTTTTATTCCCTGTTCTAGGGAATAAAGAGGTCCCCTGTCTTGTGGGTGCCCAATCAGGTAGCTTATAGTAGCAGGACAGTGAGTGAGAAAATAAAAAGAAACCTATATTTCTAGGAATCCATCTAGGTAAACGGACAGGGCATTCCAATACCTGCTGGAGGAGAAAGAAGCTCATTCCAAAGAGGAGACTTTTGTCTCGGTCAAGGGTGCTGGCCAAGATGCCAGAGGGCAGGGCTGGAGCCACATGGAGTCAAGTGAGTCCAGTTAAAGTGCTTGTTGTGGTGCAATCATTCTCATTAGATGTCACGAGTTCTTCCACGTATTGAACATTGTTGGGAGCAATAATTCCACCACCTCCTTGTTGCAGAGAGCAGAGCAGGAGTGTCTCAGGCACCTGACAACTGCCAGAGGCAGAACCCAATAAAGACTCCTCAGCCATTGGCTTGTGTTCCTGGAACTCAAAATTGATGAAAGGATCGCTGGCAAAACTGCTCCCAAGAAGGGCGGCGCAACATCTGGAGCCAGGGTGTGCTTACAGCTGTTCTTTGGGTAAGTGGTTAGCATTGTTAAGGAGCTAGAAGAAATGCTGCCTGGTTCATACACTGTATCATGCAAACAAAGGCATTTTTCTCTTTCCTTTCACGTGCAGATAATCTCAGGAGTCATTCATGTTACTAATTCCTCCCTGTCCCATCTTGCTTCTGTTTTGAAAAGCTCCTAAAATCTAACAGCAAACCCAGCCAAGCTAATGGCCAGACAGACCCAGAACTGGACCTTTGCACAGAGGGGGTCAGATTCAAATCCATGACACTAGAAGCAGTTGAAATGTTGCATTTGGGCCAGGCTCCCTTACTGAAACCTGGCCTGTGCCTAGTTCTCTTGATGTGGCCCAAATCTTTTGAAACCAGATTGACTTCTCATGTCTTGGACTGGAAGCTTGTGAAAACAATTCATGAGATATGCATGGCTTGAAATCCAAACTCACCCCCAAACATTACCCCTACGACAGCAGCTTCAAATACAAATGCACGTACAGATATTGAAATCAGAATATTTTCTCCTCAGCCCACCTCAACAATTTCCTGCACAAAGGCCTCACTCTATTCCCAGTATACTCCTGCTTTGTGCCTGTAGAGTGTGAATGCTTCATGGGGTGAATTTTATCATCACGCACCCATTGCACGGTTCTGCTTTCATGTTAGTGTTGCAACCATTTAAGGTTGGTACCATTTAATGGATATCTGTCACCCATTCCCAAACTCTACTGACTTGCAAAGTCAGCTTGACATAGTCCAATTTATCCAATTAGGTTACATTATTCATAGTTTCTGATAACCCATTCCTTCCGTTTTAGTTGGCTGACTATAATTACATTTCATCTGTCTTTGTCTGACCTCAGTTCTGTCTGTGCTGGAAGGTTTTGCAACACATAATTCCTCTAAATTTATTTCCATGTGAAATGGAAAACTCTACTCTACCCATTTCCTTTTTATGATGAAGGCATTGTTGCAGGAAAAGTGCAGTTTCCTGAGTAAAAGCCACACAATAGTTTCATGTTAAGCCATAGTACTTCTCTCTACCATGTAACCCTAATATCGCTTATGACTGCCAGTATTATTGTTCAATATTTGAATTAATTCCAGTATTGTCTAGAGGCCTTCAGCTGTGTCTGCCCTCATCTGCCCTCTGCTGCGCTCAGAGCTGTCCAACGCAAAGCCACTGTTAGTGACAAGAATGGTTGGTAGCAGAAAGAATGGCATAGTATCCCAGCTTACAGATGGGACAATGACAAAGGTCACATGGGAGGTCTGTGGCAAAGCTGGGAATTGAGCCCACCTTTCCTGAATCCCATCCTGGTGCTTTATCAGTCATCATTCCCAGCTTCTGTTCGGAGTCTCCTGTTCTGTTTTCAGCCTCCAGTAAATTATACACCACAAGTTTTATCTTCTAGTGCTGTTCTGTGACAGCAGTGCTCTTTTATCTCTTCCTTTGGATGTGCAAGAATTTTTTTAATAGGTCAGAAAAAGCAGAAAGCATTGTACCTCACTCAAGATCTGGTTGTACAACATAATAAAATGACACCACAGACACAGCCATCAAAAAGTGAATGGTCCCACCCAGAAACACAACTGAGAAACAAAGGTCTGTAATGAAGTTCTCAATTTAAAAAGAGGTGCTAATTTTAGAGGGCCCAGTAACCCAACCTACGAATGCATAACCTTATTAGCATTTGTGCAGGTGTTACGCAGACAAAAACACCATTCAGTGACATAATAAAAATAGCCTAGAAAATCCTCAGGGATAGTCCGAGAAGTTATTAAGCACCTCAGCAATTAGCCTCTGGGAGCTTAATCCACACCCATTACTCCTATAGGATCCAGTTCAGGAGAGCACACAAGCCCATGCTTATATCCACTCGTGCATGGAACCACCTTTTAAGCACTTATCCTAAATAAGGGAGGTTTACCTGAGTCAGGGCTGTAAAATGCTGTGAGACTCTTACTATCCCACTAGACAAGTAGCCAAAGGACTGCAGGGATAAAATCAGAAAGGCCAAAGGACAAATGGAGTTGAGGCTAGCGAGGGATGTAAAGGATAACAGGAAGGGGGTCTACAAGTATGTTAGTAACAAGAAGAGGATCGGGGTGGTGTAGGTCCCTTGCTGAATGGGGCAGGCATCTTTGTGGTGGAGGATGAGGAAAAAGCTGAAGTGCTCAATGCTGCTTTTTTTTTTTTGCTTCCGTTTTCACAGGCAGGGTCAGCTCCCAGCTCACTACCATGGGTATGGGAGACTGGAGAGAAGAAGACAGGCCCTTGGTGACGGAAGGTCAGGTTAGGGACTCCTTAAAGAAGCCGGATGTACACAAGTCCATGGGGCCGGACAAACTGCATCCAAGGGTGCTAAGGGAATTGGCCGATGAGATAGCAGGACCGCTGGCCGTTATCTTTCAAAACTCATGGAGAATGGGGGAGGTGCCAGAGAATTGGAAAAAAGCAAATGTAGTGCCTATTTTCAAGAAAGGGAAAAAGGAGGATCCAGGGAATTAAAGACCAGTCAGCCTCATCTCAGTCCCTGGAAAAATTATGGCGCGGATTCTCAAAGAATCCATCCTCAAACACTTTTAGAGGAAAATAAAGTGATCAGGAACAGTCAGCATGGATTTACCAAGGGTAAATCATGCCTGACCAATCTCATTTCCTTCTATGAGCAGATGACTGGTTTTCTGGATGCGGGAAGAACCGTTGATATGATATACCTTGATTTTAGCAAGGCTTTTGATACAGTTTCCCACAGCACTCTCATTGGCAAATTAAGGAAGTATGGGTTGGATAGGTGGACTATAAGGTGGATAGAAAACTGGCTAGATCAACGGTTTCAGTGTGTAGGAATCAGTGGTTCCATGTCTAGCTGGCAGCCGGTCACGAGTGGTGTGCCCCAGGGGTCGGTCCTGGGGCCGGTTCTGTTCAACATTTTCATCAATGATCTGGAGGATGGAATAGACTGCACTCTCAGTAAGTTTGCGGATGACACCAAGCTGGGGGGAACAGTAGACACGTTGGAGGGCAAGGACAGGATTCAGGGAGACCTAGATAAATCGGAACAGTGGGCCAATAGAAATCTTATGAGATTCAATAAAGACAATGTAAAATCCTGCACTTGGGACGGAAAAACCCCATGCACCGCTACAGGCTGGGAAACATTCAGCTAAGTAGCTGCACTGTAGAAAAGGACCTGGGGGTCATGGTGGATGGGAAGCTGGATATGTGTCAGCAGTGTGCTCTTGCTGCCAAAAAGGCCAATGGCATACTGGGCTGCATCAAAAGAAGTATTACCAGCAGATCGAGGGATGTGATCCTTCCCCTCTATTCTGCACTGGTGAGGCCACATCTAGAATACTGTGGTCACTTTTGGGCTCCCCACTACAAAAAGGACAGGGACATGCTAGAGAGAGTTCAGAGGAGGGCAACCAAATTGATCAAAGGGCTGGAGCACAAGCCCTATGAGGAAAGACTGAAAGCATGAGGCTTATTTAGTCTGCAGAAGAGAAGATTGAGGGGGGATTTGATAGCAACCTTCAACTACTTGAAGGGATGCTCTAAGGAAGATGGAGCTCAACTGTTCTCAGTAATAACGGAGGACAGAACGAGGAGCAATGGTCTCAAGTTGCGGTTAGGGAGGTCGAGGCTGGATATTAGAAAAAACTTTTTTACTAGGCGAGTGGTGAAGCCTTGGAATGAGCTGCCGAGGGAGGTGGTGAAATCTCCATCTTTGGAGGTGTTTAAGGCCCGGCTGGACAAAACCCTGACTGGGATGGTTTAGTGGGAGTGGTCCTGCCTCTGGCAGGGGGTTGGACTAGATGACCTATGAGGTCCCTTCCAACCCTAGGATTCTAGGAATCTATGAAGGGAGCAGCTGCCCCGGTAAAGGTTGTAAAATGGTTCTCAACAGATGGTGGCTGATAAGGAATAAAAGATCTATTGTATTTCTCTGTAACTTTATTAGGGTCCTTTGGCACAACTTTTATTTGTTTAAAAATGTCAGTGCAAACTGCTTGAATGTCGTAGCTGTACATTTAATCCAGTTGGGTGTTGGCTTGTTCCACTGTCAATAGCTTGGCCTCATTTATCTTTGTTTTCATGGGATTTTGGCTCTTTTGATAGGGCTGTTGATTCTTTGGGTTCTGCAAATAGCCCCAGTGAAGCCTCATGACCATTCTCTGTTCCTTCAGCAAATCTGCATCATCATGGTGACTATCCAAGCAGTCTCTAGGTTGCATGAGAATTCATAGCACAGGGCCAGCAGAGTAAGGTGACAAGCCAGGCGAGCAGGATCCAACACCCAAACACATACTAGGTACTTTGTAGATGTGGTCCTGGTTGCAAGGAATTTGCATTCTGGTAAGACATAATGCAACGGTAGGGGTTCATGCAACGGTAAGATTGGGTGGTTGTTTACTCAGCAAGTGTTCGTACGGTGTAGCAAACCTTTTTTGAATGTAGCATAATAAAAACAAGTGAATCCAGTCAGCTCCTTCCTTTGGTAAGTGTGCTAGTAGATGTGGTTCATAGGGAGGGGCTGGAATGAGGAATGTGTAATAATAGCTTTACCAACCAGCTCAGGAAGGGTGTTCCAGTTTAGGCAGTGTATGGAAAACAGCCCAGAGGCAGCGGTGAGAAAAGCTGGTGGATGGGGTCTGGAGGCTAGCAGAGAGGGAGTGGAGGTATTGAGAGACCTTGTTACATAAATATTGAGGGGCAGTTGGATGTAGCCATCAAAATCATCATCAGATCTTTTCTGAGGAAGGGAAGGGCCTCAAGTAACACTTGTTAGTGCAAGCAAGTTCCTGGCATTCATATGTCTCCATACGCTGGAGCCAGTTTGTGTTTTCAGTTATAAAACATATAATAATATTGCAGAAAGAAAAACATTAATAATTCCCTCTATCCCTGCAAGGCGATGGGGAGAAGGTTTCTCCTTGGTTTCACTTAGGTTTGGAAAGAGGTGGGGAGAACAACCCATTTCTTACTTTGGGGGCTGACTGTCAATAAAATTGTCTTTTAAAGGCTTGGATTTTGGAACACCCGTTGGGGAATAGAAGCAAAGAAGTTGCCTAGTTTGAATGAACCAATTTCTGCTCCACGACAAGCCTTGGTGCATAAAAGCTGTTTTACTAGCAATCCACTGCAGATTGGATCCAGAACCAAATGTTACTGTTCCTACTGGCCAATGCAAATACTTGCAGGCGATATTCCCCTTCTGAGTTGATGGAAATCTGCCACTGTGACAGCACAAAGACAGTTTTCTCCCTGGGGTGGGGGGAATGCCTTTTATTTCAAGGGGAAAGTTGAAACCACAGGGAGACACTTTCTGTCTTGTCCGGAACCAGTAAAAATGTGATTTTACATTTAGACGCACAGTTCATGTACTACTTCAGGCCCACCAGTACATAGCTTTGGGATATTCTCCCGCAAAAGCTCATGTGATAAATAAATTTGTTAGTCTTTAAGTGCCACAAGACTCCTTGGTGGTTTTTTTTTTTTAGCTTCCAACAGTAGCCTATACCAAGTGCTCTGTGGAAGGTGTAAAATACTCATAATGCACCGGGTTGGTTGTGCAATACTGTACATGAAGGTAAAATTCCTTTGTAGGCCCTGCAGGTGATCAGTTCATGCCCTGAGTGATGCGACTTTGATGACTCTTATCCAGACTCTGAACTAGTTCTTGCAGATGAAGTCAGAGCATTCAGCTTGGTCACCCCTTGGGCAGAGAGTCTTGAGGTTCAATGAAGTCGTGTGCTGATTTTGTCATATGTGATCATTGCTCAGATATGTGTAAACCCAAGCCCCTTGCTCCAGAGTGTCAGCTTTTATGGGGCAAGTCATGCCTGTTTAGGTGTGGACATGGGAAGTGTGTGAAATTTTCCACAGCCAATGATGAACCTGCTCCTCTGCTATCCTGGTCTTTATGCTACCTCCCCATTCTACAGAGCCCAGATCATGGGCAGGGTATCGATGGTCAAAGCCGCACAGGATTTTGGCTGTGCTTTATGACCCCACCTTGTTTTCCCTAACCACAGCTTCTTAGAGCAGCTATGTTCTTCTGGAGCAAACGTTGCTGATGTACTGTAGACTGGGAGGAAGAGTTTTTCGGGAACAGGTCCAAGACTAAATGTCTGGTGAAATCAGAATGAGGGTTAACCCTATCTGCAGCCACAGCTAGATGCCACTCATCTCGGTCTTCATTAGTACCCTCCTTCTCAGCCTCTGCATTCACAGAAGAATAAAACCGTGGCCCTGACCCCAAGCCTGGCATCAGGGAAATTAGATTCATAGATTTATAAGGCCAGTAAGGAGCATTGCAGTCATCCACTCTGATATCCCACAGTGCCCAGGCCATAGTATTCTGGTCAGGGATTCCTGCATCAGCCCCATAACTTCTGGCTGAGCTAGTCTGGCTCTTTTAGAAAGAGACGCCCAGACTTGAAGGGAAACAGTGTTGGTTTGATGTTTGGGAGGATCTTGGACACCGTGGTGATGAACGTCAACATAACAAGCTGGATGAGTAGCTCAGGGTAGGTGTAACCCAGCTTTGGATGTCTTATCCATCTGTAAAATGGGCATAACAATACTTAAGGGATTTCCAGGGATTTATTAGTGCTTTGAAGATGGGACATATTCAGTGTTGTTATTGTTATCATCCAAAATGAACTTGAGCCCAGCCTTGTGACATTCACGTGTTGCTGTTGTTCACTTCTTGATTCACTTTTTCCCCCCCAGCAAAATCAGCCAATGAGAAAGCCATGTTCAGAGCCCAGTTTGCACCATGCCCGAGGGAATGAGTGGGTATCACAATGGACACGGCTATGAAAATAAGATCCATCCTGTAGCTTCAGCACAAAGAGCTCATCACAGTTGTTACCATTATTATTATTAATTTCTCCTACCACAGCACTTAGGACCTAGTCATTGTCTAGGCCCCCCTTGTGGTAGGTACTGCACAAACCAGAACCCAAAATGACTCCTGCCCCTCAAAACCTTACAATCTAAGCATCAACGAGACACAGCCAGTGGACACAGACAAACAAATGTGAGGAGCAAGGAAGCAATGAGGCAAGAAAGGGCTCAACACAAGAAATCCTCTGGACTGTGTCATACAGGTGGTCAGATTAGATTATCACAGTGGACTGAGAAGTCTGTGAGAAAGAAATGAGAGAAAGGTTGAAGATGAGGTGATGGAATGGCTGACAGGAAAGAGAGCAAGATGATGATGTCCATTGGCCACTATCCATTTTATAGGTCTCCGCATTTTGCTCTACTCAACATCATCTTTCTGGCAATGCGGTATCCATAAGAAAGAATAGTCATCTAGGTGTAGTTGCACCAGACAGGGGTCTCTAGAGAAGGTGCTGTTATTGTCTTGCTTTGAGACTTGATGCTCTTTGCGTACAGCCAAGATGTTCTTTGGTGTTTTTTCAACAACTATGTCACCTTGCCCCATGTAGATCTCTCTCAGCACTGCTGCTTCGCTCTGAATGTGTGTGCACTTCAGACGGCTTAACTCACTCGTCAAAACCTGCATGTTTCCATGCTGAGTCTCACTATTGCTTTCATTTTCTAATCCATTGTTTCCCAACCCATGTGTCATGGCACACAGGTGTGCCGTCAGGCCTCAGCAGGTGTGCCATGGAATTTTTTGAAAAGCTACTCAGAGTTCTGGATTGCTCATGAATATTCATAAGTCATTTCGAGACTATATGGTGATGTGCCTCAGAATAATCGAAGGTATCGAGGTGTTCCACGGCAGAGAAGATGTTGGGAACCACTGCTCTCATCCCTTACTTCCCCTTGGCTCCAGACCTCATTGGGATGTGCCGCTTCACCCTGTCCAGCATCAGTAGTGTGTTGTTCACTTCCTTTTCCAGACCATGAATGGTGCCATGGAATATGCCTGGTTAATCTAACGCCTCTCCTTGCCGGCCCCCATCAGACACCTCTCCCTAGCTGACACATTCCTATTTAGCCTTGTTCTTTGGTTTTATAGTGTTTTAGTCAATTTTTAATCCTCCTGACAGTGTTCAGAGCTCTATTCTATATGAGAACATTTAATTAATATTTTACAAGATACTGCCAAATCCTTCACTAAAATTTTGTCCACTCAGGCTTCGATCCTGCATTGATAGCTAATCTGATAGACCCTACTGAAGTCAATGGGGCTACTTCAGATCTCATTGCAAGAGAGGGATCTAATCATGTAAAAGAGTTTGTAAAAGTAATCCAGCTACCTATTCCACATTGTTCTGCTAGGAGCTGATCTTGTTCCTACTGGCCTTAGTGGTGAAGGGGACCAGACCTTTTCACCCTATTGACATTTAGGATTTTTCTTCATTTTCATTTTTTCATTTGGAAGTTAGAATTATGGGAGGATGGTTGTTAGCTAAGATCACTTTTCTTTCCTTTTCTGAAATCTGGTATTTTATAAGCCTCTATTTCCAGTTACAAAACATCTGTGGAGAGTGCCTGATTTTCTCACATGGTTTGAAGTTACTCAGAAGCAGCCTGGCGCAGTGGCCTGGACCCTGGATTGAGAAGAGGAGATGGGTTTTTTTAGCTCAGCCAGTAACTTCTGGTGTGACCTTGGGAAGATCCCTTTGCTTCTCCAAGTCTCAAGTTCTCCACCTGTAAAATGGGGGATGTTACTTATCTTCATTTTGAGGACTACACACAAAATGTGTTGAAGGGACCTGACTCAGTGCTCAGTGAAGTCTTTCTACAGGTCTTTGAATCCAGAAATAACATTAACAAATGTTTTTGGCAAATAATTCTTCAGTCTGCAGATTGTTTGACAGCCATGTATTTTAAGTATTCCTGAGGAGACTGAGCTGTGGTGGGGAGTTTTGACTGGACACGCCTAATTCCTTACCTGTAAAAGCCATTTGATCCAGAGGCCAGAAATGAGCAGCTGTTCCCTTGCCCTCTTCGCTGCCAAGGACACAATGACCATGGTTGTTCCCGAGAAGGCGGTTCTTTGTCTTCTCTTGGAACAGGTTACAGTTACCAGAATTGCAGGTAACCTGCTTCTCCTCCATGCAATTCAGTGTTCTCTGCCTGCATTGAACCTTTATTGTGGTCTATTTGTTTCTTAGTTTTAGCCCTCTCTTTCTAAATTCTGGCATATGACATTGCCACCCCATAGTCTTCTCTTCCTTTGAGAACCCCTGATCTTTTCTGCATGACTCATATTTTGGAGTTTAGATGCCATCTTTCTTGCCATTTGCTGCACCCTCGCTAGGATCTTTCTTCTGCTAAACAGGTTCCAGCTTGGCACATGGTGCTCCATTTCACCTCTACGGCCTTAGACAATAACAATGTCACCCTTACAGAGATGCTACTCTTCCTTTGGAGGAGGAGTTCCCCATGGGATTGAACAAATGCCATGAGCAGTAAAGCGCTTACCTTCCAAAGACTCCAAAGGGAAGCGTTTCCAAAGCTGTGGAGTGGTTGGAAGGAGATAGGATTCTGAATCCCCATGAGTGGCAAAGAGTTCAGCTTACCACTGCTCTTGTGAGGATGAACACTAGGAGCCATCTGAAGGGGCGTGGTGGAGTTCAGTGCAGCACCACGTCCTACATTTTCAAACTCGGATGGCTAGAGCTAGCTAAGAATTACCATTCATTCAGAGTCCCCAAAATCAAACTGACCTGATTTTCAGAGGTTCCAAGAAACCTGTTAGCTTCAGTGGAATCAGTTCATTAAAATACACCCCTCTACAGTTATCACCTGCAAATGTAGGAAGCAAATAACAAGGCACCAAGTGAAGCATTTTGATTTCACTAGCAACCCTGGAGAGAGTTACATGGTGAGAATCCTCTGGTTGTGTTTGAAATTGTCCTGATCTGTTTGTGAATTTCTTACTTTGACAAGATCCAGGGTGTGACTCAAACATGCTTTGTCCCTGTGGAAATTAATTACATTGATGGCATCATTAGAATTTGAAACTGCCCTCAGCAAACTGGTTTTCATGGCTAATGACAGTTGTTGGGACAATTTTGTCACAATCAAGGCGGAGTGTCTGGCCATCTATATATACGATCTGAGTGCACTTGCTGGGGTTTACCAAACGCTACACTGATAAACTAGACCCAGGCCAACAGCCATTGCCCTTACCATGAAGACAGCAGGTACCACTGTAATTCTGGTTCTGGCATTTTTCTGCTGCTTCTCAGGTAAGTAAATTTTGCTCCTACGAGTCAGATTTCAAGCTGTAGGAAGCCTTGAAAAAGGATAATGTCCTGCCTCTAACAAGATGAAAATGTCTAAGCTGGACAAGTGGCTTGTTCTAAGGGAACCAGAGCAAAATTAGAAAGTGGTCCATCATTTTTGCTTTCCCATCATTTGTAACAAAATGGACTTTTTGATGAGTATTTGTAAATTCAGTTGTCATTGGTGACGGGACGTTTCTCTGGTATGGATGGAATTCCACCAGCGGGACGAGAGCATCCATTTTCACTAACATTGATTGGAAAAAGTGTAATTCTGCTGTCAAAACACTATATGGAGAGATGACAATTTTCTGTTCAGATTACAAAAAGAAAGAAAGAAAAAAGTCTTTTTTTTTGCACATGGAATTCAAGGCTGGAACGAGAAACGCACATTGAGTTTTGGTTAATTACTGAATTGGGGATTTTTAACTGGTTCTGCCAACACTGAATATAATTTCCCAGGAGTCTACAAGGGAGACTGGAGTGTTGTGTACAAGACTGATGCTGTGGACCCTAACTTTTCTACCGTGCACCCATTCATTGGGAAAAGGATGTATTGGAGAGTTCTTTCCGGGTTCATGGTAATGCCGCAGAGAGATAGCACCTATATTCCATGTCCCTAGTTGCCCGTTGATTTCTTTCAGGCATTGGAGTCACATTGGGCCTTGGGGAGGAATTTAGTGGAAAAGGTGGTGGCCTTATGAGTTAGTTCAGGTGTTCTGTGTACAAGCGGCATGTGGAAGAAATGACAAAGATATTTTTGGGAGAAACAGCCAAAATGTGGTTTGAGGATGGCATTGCTGGCAAGGTGGTGGAGTGAAGCATTTAGAGTCTAGAGTGGATAAGCAGTAACTGAAGTGTCATCAATTCCTTGGCTTTATGAACATGAAAAATTACAGCAAAAGAGAGAGAAAAAATGGGAAAACATGCATGAGCCTGGAATGGTAAATTCTACTTTCTGTGAAAAATCTGATATATTACTTGCTGGATCCTAGTGCATTAGTTCAGCCATTCTCAATCAGGGATACGTTGAGATCTTCCAGGGGTCCATCATGTCATTGAGATATTTGCCTGGCTTTGTAACAGGCTACATAAAAAGCACTAGTGAAGTTAGTACAGACTAAAATATCATACGGGCAATGAGTTGTTTATACAGCTGTGTATACTCTACACTGCATAACATTTCATAGTTTGTGTCTGTTTGTGTTTTGTCACAGGTGTTGCCAGTCAAGATATAAATAAGGTTAGTTCACCTCTTTATGCTCAATGTTTTCCCTAAATTAATTTGTTAATAGACCGACAAATAACAGGAAAGGGCTGAATTTAAAAGGAGATCAGAACATCCCCCCCCCACTTCAGCGTAGAACTGAGACAGTAAATCTCTGCAGTGTTATTTCCAACACTGTTAATGGGAGTAGCTCAAACTCAGGCTTTAGGATGTTTATCTGACAACAGCTGGCCCAGATCTCGAGAGATGCAAGTCAGAAATAGTGTGAAAGATGCTTTCCTTGTGGTATTTAGAGTTTTTACTTCAGACCCAACAAGAGTCCAGTGCTGGTGGAAAGTAAAATCCCTAACATTTAAACCATTAAGTCAACTTTTTTCAAATCTCAAAAAACTGATTTCATTCAATCTTTGAGCAGGGGCGGCTCAGTTCTTATTTTATGCAGACCAATTTGCTTATCCCCAGTAAGAGCCCACCTTCGTAAGGAGCTATCCAAAGTAATAACTCAGTACGTACCTCTGCAGTCTACATGACAAGCTGTCCCTGGGATGGGAAGCGGTTGCTGTTCTAGATAGACAAAATAATACTCGGCTGACTGAGAAAATAAAGCTTTGCTGACATTCAGCTCTTGTAACTGAATCACATAGTCAGTTAGGATCACCTCTTTAGCACTGAATTTCCCTTTTGGGGGGCATGACCTCCTCTCCACTAGCTGGTTTTAGCTCATTCCATTATCGTGAATGAACATTGCCACATGGGTGAGAAGTTTGGGTTATAACCACATACTGTTCTCTCAAAAGTTGCGGCATACAGGAATTGGATAATACCTCTTTATATAGTTTTTGAGCCTTTTGGTGGCCCTCTCCATGTTTCAGAAGTTGCCAGAGCCCTGCCAGAGCAGCAATGTATGCAGTTGGCTATGCATGTTGCAGATGGTTAGTAAACTCGGCTCATTGGTCCGACTATGCCTATGTGGTTCCCCATATTAAGTTGGCAATGAGGACTGGATCCAAAGACACAATAGTAGGTTGGGCTATTGCCTCCAAAGGGCCAAGGTCCTGAAATTTTAACCATTCCAGGCAGAAAAATGTCAAGTTCTGCTCGCCCATACAGTGCCAGAAGGCAGAAACCCCTTCATGGAACGCTCTCTTTTAGATTTTGCAGAATGAGTGTGGGGAATTTTGGCCCCTCTTACGCAGTGGGCATTTTTACTGCAATAGAGATAACAACCCCGTCCGTGGCCCAGATGGCGAAACACACACCAACAAATGCATCATGTGTAGAAAGATGATGTGAGTATGAGAATTAAACAAGTGTGTCACAGTAACTAATCTGGCAGCTCATGCTGCCAGACCAGTTGTTCTTCGTGTATGCTTTCCTCCTCCAGATCCAGTCCTAGTCTAGTGTGACTTAATTCAATCTTTATGGCATAGACCCTTGGTTGAGAGATATAACACAACCTCTGACACCAGTTCAAAGGGGTTAGTTTCTGACTCCCCCAAACCTTTGCTTACCTCCATGTTATTCTTCCTTTGCAAGCCAGAAATGCCATGGGAGGAAATAATAATGGACATGTACAGAAAAGAAATAGTGCATGTTCTTAGCTTCTGGTTTTGCATGTTACATATAAGAAAAAACTGACACTGAAATGTCATGGTAGAACTATCTGGGGGGGAAGTATGGGGAGGTACCCAAATGTAGAGAGGCTAAGCAATGTGAGCATGTAGAATCATAGAACTGGAAGAGACCTCATGATGTCATCAAGTCCAGCCCCATGCACTCAACGTTAGCTCGACCATCCCTGACAGCTGGCTGTCCAGCCTGCTCTTGAAAATCTCCTGTGGTGAAAATGCCACCTCTCTAGCCAATTTATTCCAGCACTTAACTATCTTGACAACTAGGAAGTTTTTCCTAATGTCCAACTTAAGCCACCCTTGCTACAATTTAAGCCCATGGCCTCTTGTCCTTTCCTCAGAGTTTAACAAGAACAGTTTTTCTCCCCCCCTCCTTGCAACAACTTTTTATGTACTTAAAATTGTTATCACGCCACTCTTGATCTTCTCTTGTCCAGACTAAACAAACACAGGATTTTCAAACTTCCCTCCGAGGGCAGGGTTTCTTGACCTTTAAGCATTTTTGTTGCTTTTCTCTGGACTTTCTCCAATTTGTCCACATCTCTCCTGAAATGTGGCACCTAGAACTGGACGCAACACTCCAGCTGAGGCCTAATGAGCGCTAACTTAGCTAAAGTATAGCTAACTTAGAGAGTTTCATTTCATTGCACTGAATTGTGGGAATTAGGACTGGGTTTTGCTGGACAAGGTCCTTAGTCGTTAGGTGTTTTGGTTTCACAGCTGAGGTCCGTGCAACTCCCAGTCATTCACAGCCTCCCTTTCTTGCAGGACAAGACAAGTAAATAATGGCCTACCAGCTCAAGGAATAAATGGGAGCAGTAGCTTTGCAAGTCAGGTGAGGCTAAATGCTATCCTGGTTGCTACCAACGCACAAGAAGGTTATTTGTGCACCCAAAGGATGAGTTTACATCAATTGTCTCTGCCTCTGGCCAAGTGATCTGGTCTTGGTTACCTTAACTGCTGTGATGGGAAACCCAGGCTCAGTTAGACTGAGATCCAAAGGGCTCTTACAGCCCATTTGTCCACAGGATCAGGGCCTGCGTTGTCACCACCCAGGCAGCATGCCAGGAGTTGGCGTTCATTGGCATTGGAAAAGCAAAATTCCAAGTGACACCTGACGTTGGTCAGGGTCCCTATCAGATATTTGCCAGCAGGCAATGTGCCATCTAAACCAGGGTATGAGCTCTTCAGCGCACAGACGGTGTCTGGTTTGTAGCGCTCCAAGCACATTGCTGGGCCAGGAGAAACAATTCATAGACCTAGCACTGCATGGAAGCTCAGATTGGGCAGGGCATGGGAGCAAGTTAGCCCTAACTGTGGCTTGTGTATCTGGATGACTTCCAAGGCAAGCCCATGGCTGGTTTGCTAGGCACTGTATTGTTTGGACCAGGGACTTTCCTTTGCAACCTTTGAGGTTTTTATGTTCACAGCAGGGAAGGCTTGGATCAGATGGCATCAGATCAAACAGGTGCCTTGCCCCCATTGTACTTCTTTTTTTGAATAAATGCTACAAACAGTTAACTCTAGAGAGTCCAGGCTAATTTAAAAACCCACAAGAGAGATGGGAGAAAGCTAATCTGAACTCCTTAATCAAGTGAGATCCTGACAGACCCAGGGTCACATCCCTGCCCTGCCACAGATCACGTGTGATCTTGGACAAGTCACTTACTCTCTCTGGGCCTTCCTCAGCTGGGAAATGGGAATAATGGCACTTCCCTACTCCACAGGGCTGCTAGGGGGATAAACGCATTACCAATCCTGAGTCACGCTGAGGTTACAGTAATGGGCGCTAGATAAGTATATGCTAGAGCCTGTAAATGTTGAGCACTCTGTACTGTAAGACAACTGGAATGTTGTGAATTACATACAGAGATCGTTACTAACCTAGAGGAGAGCAAAACCCAGACAACTTGTCTGGAGAGAGAGCAAGAGCGGTTTTTTTGCTTTTCATTCCTAAAGTGACATTGAGAGGAGGTAGAAATGATTGTCACTCTGTCATGTGAGGCCTATAAAGTTGTTTAGTTTCAGCTCTTTGTCAATGTGCTCACTCATGAGGGTTGGGAGAACAAATCCCCCCCCCCCCCGTTTAGAACTCATTCAAAAATTGCAGATTTTATGTTTAGAACAGAGGGTCTTGCTCAGACCCTTGTTTGAAACCAGCCTTATAAATGAAAGTGATGGAACGAAGATGCAGGGACAAATTGTTAGAGCAGCCACTCATCAGGAGCGGTAGGAATAGCTCCTACAGTTATGGGGGAACCTAATAATGACATGATTGAGCAGTTAATAAAAATATTACCAGATGGTTGAAAAGTAGCAAATGTTATGCTTCTTTTAAAAGGGCAGTGAAGGAGAGCCTGGGAATTAAAAACCAATGAACCTTACTTCAGTACCAGCTAGAGTGGCTGAAATGATCATTAAAAACAGAATTATATGACAAACCAGTGTGATATAAGCAGGCATGGCTTGTGTGGATGAAAAATCATGCCTTGCTACCCTACTAGGTATTGAATGTATTGAATATGTCTGCAAAACAGTGTTTCAGACTCATGACCTGATTCTCCTACCTTCCTGCAACCTACTTTCCATTCCCCTGTCAGGCTTTTACATGTTTTGTTTGATGTGTGGCATCATGCTTTTATGTTTAATTGTCCCTACTTAATCCATTCTAATAATTCGTGCAGAATCAGGACTGCTTTGGGGCTGCTTATAAGTTAAATTATTGTCATGGCTCCCTCCATATGTTAAAAATATTGGGGAGTGTTGAGTGACCTCACTGCCATATCAATCAGATCACCTGCATGCTTCAGATACCCCAACTAGGGGATAAAAAAATAAGAATGACATATTGGAAAAGGTCCAACACGTGCTCCTAAAGCATAGATACTCAGCCTTCCTCTGATTTATCTTTCTGCTCACACACCTAACACTGGTTGATGCTGGATGCCCTTCTTCTCCCAGTCACACTCAGGAGTTTTATGCATAATGTACTCATTGTGCTTTCACATTCTCCTATTGAGACAGCCAGTGTTTCCCAGCACTCAGCCAGCAGGACCCAGGAGACACCTGACTTTAGATACTCTTCTCCCTTTCTGCAGGATGAATGCAGTGAATATCGATCACAGGTCAATGCTAATGGAGAGCTCACCTGCACAAAAGAGAATGACCCTGTGCGTGACTCTTCTGGCCGACAGCACAGCAACAAGTGTCTCATGTGTGCAGCCAAGTTGTGAGTACAGCAACTTTCCTCTGAGTAATTCAAGAAAAGTAATTTGAACATGTGCTGAATGTGTGTGCTGCATCAGAAGAACCCATGGGTGTAGAATCCCACCCATGCTGTGCTTTGGAGAGCCCTGAATCCAAGTGGGCCCGCATGAGGTGCTACAATGTGAGCCTCCAAGACGTCTCCCTCTTCCTCCTCCTGCTTGGTGTGAAGGTCCAGGGGCCAGATGAGAAGAAGAATGGACCAGCAAGGAAATGCCAGGAGATGTTGGTAAAGGGGGAAGTCACCACCCCTGCTATAGGGAAGATCTCTCTGTTAATGGCAACTCCTATGATAAAAAAGCAGCAAGGAGTTGTGTGGCACTTTAAGACTAACAGATTTATTTTTTGCATGAACTTTCGTGGGAGAAGATCCCACTTATCCCATGAAAGCTCATGCAAAAAATAAATCTGTTAGTCTTAAAGTGTCACACAACTCCTTGCTGTTTTTTTACTGGACTAGACTAACACGGCTATCCCTTTTGAAACTCCTTTGATATCTTCCACTCATCTCCTGTACCTTCCAGATGTTCCCCATTTAGCTTCCACAGAACATGTGCGATCACGGCACTGATCTGAAGGCACTGCCTTGATTGGGATGCAGTTTACAGTGGGAATAGGGAGGAGAAACTCAGAGCCAACAAGAGTTAGGGGAGAAGAATAGGACAGAGCCACCAGGAACTTGTGGGTCTAATGAGGAGATGGTGGTAATGTGGTAGCATGCACATTCAGGTGGAAAATGGTACATGGAGGGAAGGGTTCAAAATTGTATTAGGAGAATTCTGTTATCCCCTGAAGCAGTGTTTCCATGTGTATCTCAACACAGGTGTTCCCCCAGCACACACAATGCTGTGCTCACAGAGGGAAGGCAACCACTGTCCAGGGGAGATGGTAGATGTGAAAAATTCTCATCCCGCCTTGGTGCAATAGAGGGGTCAGAAACTCCTTTGACTTACTGTGAACCATAGCCCTGTAATGCCATGGTTGGATTCTTCTCCTAAGCACAGTTCGAAGCAGTCATCCACTTGTATTATTCAAGCAGCCCATGTCATGTACTAAGGCTAGAAATACTTGCCCACTCCACAAAGTGGGCAGTAGATGGCATACAGGTTATCTAGCATCTATCTGAATTTCCTCTCTCCTCCTCCTGCTCCTTCTTTCAACCTACTTGTTGGCCTGGAATTTAACTAGTCTCTGTCCTGCTGGTCCCCCCCCACCCCTGCCCTGCATTTCTAGTGAATTTTTGCTCAAGTCAAGCTTTGGAAGAAACATCGTTTAGCTGCAAGTGGGAGTTAGTCAGTCCTGTGCTCAGTTTCTCTCCTTTCTTCCAGCAAAGAAGAAGCTCAACAAGGCATCCGGTTTGGTGGAAATAACCAACAACCAAATGTGAACACCATTGTTGGGACGAACACAAATCAGGTGAGCCTAACCTTTGTGCAGATTACTGTGTGTTTGGCCTCTGTAGTTAGATAAAGGACACATATTGATGATCCCCTACAGTGGCCCTTTCTTTACTTCACTGCTGTGCGGAAGGAAACCCAGATTCTCCTTCCAATACCTAGCTGCCAGGTATTTCATTTTCTTTTTTATTTTACTGTTGCTTTGGTAGAAAGTGAAAGCCCATGTTGTGGCCAGAGCCTCTGCCTGCAGTTGTCATCATGCTGTGAGTTCAACGTGAGGGTGTAGGACATAAGGCCCATTGCAACGTTTGGGAGAACAACATTCATGTTGCTTCCTAATGCTGCTCAGTGTTTCTGTCTGTGAATGGTGTGATGAGCCCCATGGGACCAGAGCTGGGGGGAGGAGAGTGAGTGGATAGGCCTGCGTGCCTATGGAGGTGGCTCCTGATGACGGAGTGACCCACCTCCTTAAAGGCTGCACAGAGATTAAGGGGAAGCGGGAAGGAGAAAAGAATTGGTTACTCTCTCTGTGGCTGGTTTTGTGTCCACTGACAGACGTGAAGGTCGGAAGGGACCAATATGATCATGAATCTGACCTCTCACGCAATGCAGGCCACCCCCTCCTGCAATAAACCTCCAACCCATGCCTGACTTACTACAGCCCTCAAATCATGGTTTAAAGATTTTAAGGCACAGAGAATCCACAAGCAAGTGAGTCATGCCCCAAGTTACAGAGGAAGGTGAAACACCCAAGTCAAAACTCCTGCTCATTACAAAGGGTGTGTCACTGTGCCTTGTCTACGCAGAGGAAAGTAATTTCCTGTGCTGTGAGCAGGGGGACCCAGCTTGAAAACACCCAAAGCCATCGATGTGTGTAGGAGGAGAGAAACTCCTCATTCAGTTCACTCTGTGTGTTGATGAAAATGGCCCCTCTGCTTGGATTTCTTTCCTGAGCTGTCCTTGCAATAATTGAGTGTTATTGTGGAGCCAGCCTGTTTTCCCTAGTCGCCTCCCGTATATTCTGATTATGATGGTTTTTAGAACACAGCAAACAGAACCAAACGGCTTCTCAGGTCCTGCTGGTGAGCCTTCAGCTGTGTGTTTGTGACCAAAGGTTTGTGCATCCCAAAGATTGAACAGGTGTCTGTGTTGGCTTCCATACTTTGGGTGCTTCACCATAATTTGGGTGCTTCCCAGTGGGACATTACCGAGGTGTGGTACCCAGAGCAGCTTGTTCATGGGATTGGTCTACAGCAGTGGTGAAGTTTCTTCTTTGCGTGAACTCCCTAACCGAACAACTCCTGCACAGCCACAGTTTCTGATGATAATGACAAAGTCTAAAGTAAATACCACCCAGCCATAGTTCAGCTGCAGGTTTGTGACCAAAGATTTGTGCATCCCAAAGATTGAACAGGTGTCTGTGTTGGCTTCCATTCTTCTTTCTGGAGGAATTGCAGCCAAGAGGTCTGGGTAGAGGTAAAACTAATGGGCCTGTCTCCCCAGTAATACTCAGGACTGCTTCAGAACACCAGAAGCTACCTGCCCTCTCCCCATGGTAGCTTGCTCCCTCACTACATAAGAGGACCACAATAGGCACTGTTTTAAGGGTCCTATGTTCCCTTGGGACAGAAATTTTCCTAGTGCTCTGGCATTCGGAGCCTGCAACTGATTTTGGAGCTGTTCCAGTGAGTTTTGCACCCCTACATAGATTCTAGCCAACATTTTTCCATGGGGAGATTCATCCCTAGTGATCTTACATCTGCTGTTCATCTCCTTCCACTTGTCCTGCACATTCATTTATCTATGAGCCCATTTCCATACAGCTCTCACCTTCACAGTGGTTCTGCCCCTTCTGGTCACTATTAGCTTCACTATCGTCTGCTAGGACCCATCCTTTCCTATGGACTTCACGTTGTTGCCACAATGCAGGCCCATTCTAAGAGCCGTGGGCAGTCACTCCCGCACTGCTCTGCCCCAGCCCACTTTCCTGTTCCAGGCTTTTGAACAGTGTGTCTGATCTAGTTAACTTTGGCTTTTGTTGTGTTGCTTGTTGGGGCAGTCCCTGAACCATGGCTGGGTGGTATTTACTTTAGACTTTGTCATTGTTATCAGAAACTGTGGCTGTGCAGGAGTTGTTGGGTTAGGGAGTTCACAGAAAGAGGAAAATTCACATAAGGAGGAAACTTCACCACTGCTGTAGACCAATCCCATGAACAAGCTGCTCTGGGTACCACACCTCAGTAACGTCCCAGTGGGAAGCACCCGAAGTATGGAAGTCAACACAGACACCTGTTCAATCTTTGGGATGCACAAATCTTTGGTCACAAACACACAGCTGAAGGCTCACCAGCGGGACCTTCACCAGTAGTCTGTGCCACTGACCCCAGTGCAAGTGGGTGTACTGAAATTGGATAGTGTTTCTCACCCCACATCCTAGGCAGTGGTTCAAGCAATGACACGAGGAGCAAGGCAATGGTGACTCAGGCCCTAGGGCACACAGAAGTCCTCTCTGTTGTCAAGGAAGCCACAGGTTCAGGGAGTCTCGGACCCTGACTGGAACAGAATACCACATGCACGGCTCCTAATCACAACCAGGAGTTTCACTGCTGAAGGGGAGAGGAGGTCAGAGTGGGGCAAGAGGTTGCTCTTGCTGGATATTCCCCTGCAGAAAGATCTCAAAGATCATAGAAGAGCCCAGAAAACCCCCCTCATCCCTATCAAACCTGCTTCTGTGTCTTTTCCAGAACGGCTGCGGCCAGCTGAATTCACAGCAAAGAGTGGGTGGGACCTCTCCCTGCACTGCTGGTGGTGGGTGCGGAGGGTGAGTACAGAAACACACAGCAACTTCTGAATGAGCAAAGCATCAGGCCAAGTTACAAGTTATGGCTTGGGCCCTTAGGTGGGGAAAGTGCCTCCAGTTTCTGACCCCATGATTGGACCAGTCTGTCCTCCCTTATAGATATTCCTGATATTAGCCAACAGTAGTGATCTCTCGACAACAATGGAATAGCGCTGGCAAGATAGAGTGGCAAGTAACTTCAGAGAATAGATTATTGCTGCCCCTTTGGCCTGAGAACATAGCCAATATGTGAAGCCTTGAGGACTGTTTCAAGCGGGAGGAGAAATCAATGGTGGGAGTCAGGTTTATTCTTGGTGTCATCTTGTCTTCTGTGAACATGTTCCCATTGTCCTTCTTCCCAGAACAACAGGAGAATCTAACAATAGCGGAAAGTTTTCTTGATCCAAAATTTCCAAGTCTGTCGATTCAGTGGGCTCTGTGCCCAAGAAGCATTCTCTCCTTGCCTTCACTTTTCAGCAGCATAGTCACAGCTCCCTTCTCCTCTGAGCTTTCTGCCCTCAGCACATAAAGCTCACCAGCCTCGTAGGCCTGTTTTTGGGATGGGGGAAACCCTTCTACACACACACATGTGCTATAGCTCTAACTTGTCCCTTGCCTTGGGACAGTCCCTTCATTTTTTGTCACTATCTTTACTTTGTAAAAGAGTTTAATTGCTCTTTCCAAGTCTGAAAAAGTACTGGCCGCGCTCATTGACTTTCACTCAGCCCACGATGATCTTTGGGTCAAAGATTCACCTGATGGCAGACATTCTTACATTTCAATACAACATTCATGGAGATCCCCCATATTAAGATTTCTTTTTCAATGAGTTACCAAAGCTATTTGCCCAGTACCCTATCCCTAAAACATGCCAGGCAGAGGAAGGAAAACACAGTGGGAAGGGGTGGAAACAAGTCCACAGAGCTTTGCGAGAGGCTTTAGATGCTCTGCTTCTTCCTTCCTTCCAGCTCACAGCAAGGCACAGCTCAGTATGGTGGAAACTGTGGAGCACAGGGGAGTGTCAGCAAAGGAGAGAACCAAGGTGTTGGCAAAAGCATTAATGTTCAGGTAAATCTAACTTCAATCTCTAGCAAAATCAAGTAACAAAGACACCTTTGCATGGGAGTCATTCAGCCTCATTCCTGGCTCACAGGAGGGCAACGAGATTGATCAGGGCCTGGATAAACACTGAGGAAGAAAGACTAAAATGACTGGGATTGTTCCTTTGAGAGCAGATGGATAATAGGGGATATGCTAAAAGTCTACAAAATAATGAGTACAGAGGAGGCAGATTGGATCTACTGTTTTCTATGTCTCAGAACACAAGGGCAAGGGCACATTCATTTACATTAATGTGGCAAATTCAAAAAGGAAGCACTTTTGCACACAGTGCACAGTTATATACTGGGACTTATCTCCTTTAAGATGTCCTGGAGGTCAAAAACCCAACAAGGTGCAGAGACTGAACCTTTTATGTGCAGTGGCATGCATAAGGGAGGCAAGCAGAGGTATGGTCCTCACCAATTATTGTCAGGGGCCACAACTCCTCTATTCTTGGGGCTGCGATCCCAACCCCAGGACTGTGGGGAGAGTGAGCTTCAAGAGGGCAGGGTAGGGCAGGGAAGAGAGAGAGGGAGCTCCTCCCTGGGACTGAAGGTTGGGGTAGAGAATGTGCTCCTCCAAAAGGAGTCCAAGTTAAATTCCTGCACATGGCCCTGTACATGGATGACAAGAATATCCAGTTATCACTAAGGTTAACAACATTTTTGGAAGGGAAATTGAGCTTCCAAGTTAACCCAACCTCTAGCTATGAGGGACTGGGAGGAACGAATGCACAGAACAGACTGCCCCATCTGTCTGCTGGGGGTTTAGAGACCTTCCACTAAAGCTAATCACTGTCAAAGGCAGCATATTGGAGGATACGGACCTGGAGACTCCAGATTTGGCAGTTTCTGGGCTCCAATGTTTAATGGGCAGCACAGGAAGAACCCATGACAGAATTTCAGAATTGGAGCGTGAAGGACATCGAGTGGCTCAAAAGAGGACATTATTGAATAACACAAATTGGTTTGGAGAATAAAAGCAACTGCCTTGTTTTTCATGGGTCATTAGCAGTCAGAACCCAGGAACTCCAGATCTGAAAGCACCAGCCCTGCCTTGTGAGCAAAAGGCACAAATTCCATTGACAGCAGAAGTGGATGCTCTTAGCGCATGTCCTGCAGTCCAGCCAGGGAGGAGGACGTGAGAATCTAAGCAATCTTCCTAGACAGCCTTTCCAGGGACTCATCAAACTGCACTGGACATGAACAGTGGCACACAAGTTGTACGACATACAGCTATGGATCGAGTACAGGAGGGAATCTAGCAAGGAACTGCAAAGGTCACTGATGCTCAGTTTAACTTCATTAATGAATGGAAGCAGGTACAAACCACACGTTAATGAAATTAACAGATGATGCACACCTGGAAAGTCTTGTCCTAACAATCTTCAGAGCATTGTCCCTGGTTCTTTTAAGATCCCTGGAGCAGCCAGCCATAAGATCAGAAAATGAGACTCCTGTATTAATGCAGACAGATTGGAGAGAATTTGAAATATCTTGAGTTGCACACTGAAATGCCAGGTGGGATTACAGTCTAAAGCCAAAAATTCCTTCCCCTGTCTTCTGGATGTAGCTCTTCTCTTGTTCTTCTCCAGAATTGTTCGGTTGTGACAGTGGTGATCACCGCCCCTTCTCAAAGCACTGACTTTGAAATGAGTGACAGGAAATAGGGGAACGGACTCCATTTATTATCCCAGTTGTGCCTCTAGTTTATTAGGACACCTGAACTGGTTCAGAATAATGTGTGTATGAGAGAGCCAATGGGCAACTCCAGTGCTCTCTCTGAGCTGAAGTACACCATCTTCTGCTCAAGTGTTTGTAGCTGAAGCCTGTTGGGATCTTTTGAGATGAATGACTTCAGGGAAATGACATTTATTCCTTTGCGGTGAGCATCCTCACACCATGACGCACATCTGTGGTTACCTGATGGCAGGGTTGACGACCTAAGTGCTCCTAGTTTTAGGGATGTAATGAAAGAGGAGAGCGCACACAACAGCTCCTTTTAATCCCTCCCCATTAATGCATGTTTCCAGACCTCAGCTCTGCAAGGATCAATAGCATGTGTGGATGTACGCCTGCCACATTGCCCTCGGGGGCTTGAAATCTGCTGAAGTTGTCAGTTTTAGAGCTCTTTGAATAAATTATATGATGAGCTTGGTCCATCTTAAAATTCACAAATGGTGCACAGAAGGAACTTGAACCAAAATATGGTTGAGTTGTAAGCATCACAAATTTCAGCCTCATTTGCAGTCATTCTCTTGGTCTCTGTGCACTTGGCTTCCTGTATTCTGTTTGGTTGCCTGGCCACAGGATCTCGTTCCTGCTCTCTCAATAGGTGGCTGAAACTTTTTCAAATAGTAGAGTAACAACCGAAGGATGACTGACTCCCATCCTGGATTTCTGACCAGTCAATATTTAGGCTACAATCCGTGAAACATTCAGGATTCACGGATGTTTTTACTAAATAACTAGCCTTGCTCTGAATGCTCACACACAGTGACTAATCTGACTCTGTAGGTAATGGCATAGTGAGCTCACAATGCCAGTCCTTCAATTGGTTTGAGCAGTTTTTGATGAGCTCTCATTAGTTTGCCATTTTTGCCATTTGGTGGGTGCTGTCTGTGAGACAAGACAGACATCAACGTCCTAAGCACTCACAGAAAGGCAGCCACCAATCTTTATAAGAAGTCGGTATTGGAAAAAAACAGCAGTTGCTTCTGCAGTAAATGTATTTGCAAGGATCCCCAGACATGGGTTGTCAGCAAAGATTAAACCTGATACAACCAGAATTAAGAGTACAAGCTTCTGCTACTTGCAATAAAAGAGTGACTCTATTAGCAAGTAGCAGAAGTAGGTTATTATCCTGTTGCATGAATCACACCCTGAGAGGGACCTAACACAGTCAAACGTTGCTCTCAAGAAAGATCAGAGGAGCTACAGAGCGTGGAGTGTGTTTCCTGTAAGCAACATTGTACCCTGCCTTGTGGTTAGAATCTGTCATATTGGCTTTAAGTGCTCTCAGACATGCTTCTCTGATACTGAGAAGTGTAGCTATTAATGAAGAGTCTACGATATTAATCCTTCTGGGAGGGTAGATCTCAAGTTCTGTTAAATTGCAAAAAACTTTTAACCAGATTAGGATGCCAAGACACATCAAATATTATCTCCCATTCTTTTTAGCTGGATTGCAGGCAAATTCTGCAGGGAGTAAAGGGTGAAGCTATTATCTGCAGAAATTCCTGGGAACCTGTTTGTGGCAGTGACGGCAAAACATACAGCAACAGATGCTACTTGTGTTCAGTGATGGCGTGAGTATGAGCAACAGCTTTCAATATCTTGCCATTCTCTGCTTACATGTGTAATTAAGTTGTGCTTCTGCTATGGCTAGTGTCAAGCGGGTTCTTGGTGCCTAACCATGAAACAAATAGAGCAAAAGGTGCGAGATTAAAATGATGACGGCTGATTAAGATGAAGCAAACATTCATGGCCCCTCCTGTCCCAGCAAAACGTTAAGATAGTTTCTGTGGTTTTAAATGTCCTTGAATGCTTGGATGCACCAGCCAAGTGTGGTGAATTTCTGGAGCATAGCTATGGGTGGGCCTGGCTGGACTGCAGGCCCACTCAATCACAGTTTAAGCAATACATCCCACATTTTTATCAGCCAGTGTTCCACTTGTGGCACAAGACTTATGTCCACTTGCGTCAAGCACAGGCCCTGCCAAACAAATCAGTTCTGGCTGTGCCTCTGATTTGCTATGCGCCTGTGGGGTGGGGGTAAGGCACTGTAACTGAACGTCATTTCATACGTTTCCTCCCTTCTGCAGGAGAACTGGAAGCTACCTTACCCTAAGCTCTGAGGGTGAATGTGCCAACACTGCACCAGCAAGGGTGAGGCTGCATTTCCTACACAACCAGGGACTGCTCAGTGCTTCTCACTGTCACTTACATAAGATAATATTATGTGGGTTGCCAAAGTGCCTTTCGGCCCCAAGCAGGGATCAAGGCCTGCTATGCCAAGTGCTGCAGAGACAGGGAACGAAACAGGATAATCTCTGCCCCAGACAGGTGATGAAGGGAGAGGTAACAGAAAAGCTGCTTTTGCACACTAATCAGTAGTTACCGCTTGCCCACTTCACGATTGCAAACACAATCCATCTCAGCCCCATCCTTGGTAACTGAGATCTTGCCCCAGTCCTGCTGCCTCCTCATGCAACAGGCCCAGAGTGGCCCTGAACACCTGGCTTCCCTCTTTGTCTTCAGGCTGTCTATTTATTTTATCCCCAAGTACCCCAGTTATGGCTCACATTTAGAGGTGGCCAGCAGACCCTCTCCTTCATGAACTATTTAATGCCAGTCCCTGACCCCAGCAGGGAAACTAGATATACTCTTCTTCCAGCTGAATGCTTTAGAAAGGAGCCACTGTCTTTCCTTCCATTCAGAACAGTGCCCAGACAGCAGAGGAGGGGAGTTAGCCCAGGCTGAGCGCTCACTCCGGTGCTCTGTTATTTCATATCAACAGGCCGACTGCAGTCAGTACCCGCAAACCAAAGGAAGAGTTCTGTGCCAGAGTAGCACCCAGCTCGTGTGTGGAACAGATGGCATGACACACAGCAACGAGTGCATGCTGTGCGATAGGATCCTGTAAGTACGCGCCACTCGTCCCCTTTTTAGAGCATTTACTCCCCTGGGCAGAGCTGGTCCCTCGGCCTTTTCACAATAATATATAGATGCCTCTTGTACAGTGCTCGTCTCATAGGTGGAGCGCAAAGTGATATGCTCCCATTTTACAGATTGGGAAAATGAGGAACAGAGAGGCTAAGTGACTTCCCTCAGGTCACCCAGGAGATCAGTGGCAGAGCCAGGAATGGACTGCTCTCCTGGCTCCTGGACAGTTGAATGATTCTTGCCTTCCTTATGACTTTAGTGGTTATTTGAACTGAGAGGAACCACGCTGGGTAAATAAATGAACACCCCTCCCCCCATTCTTTGGGTAATTCATGTGAAAATTGTTGCATTCGTCACTGCTCAAATATTCTTGAGAGCTGCTCTAGAAAGGGAGCTCTAACCAGTCATGTAAGCCATCGAGCTGCATCATGACAAGAGAAGTTAATTTTTCCTGACTTGATTCAGGAATGGATTGATTCAGTGCAGGAGATTTTAGTTTTTCTCCTGCCAAACTGGCTATTTCTGTACAGTATTTGGTAACAAGGTACCAGCTAAGTGTGTGAGACTGGTGCCATCTACTGGCAGCTGCCCTGAGTGGAAGTTGGGCTTTAGTGGTGACCTTAACATCTGTACTGAACCATGGAAAGTGCAATTTTCATCCCAGGCTGCATGCTGGCGTTTTCCTTTCTGTTCTGACTTGAAGTCGCTGTTGAAACAGTTCCCCAAACAAGAAATTCTGGAAAGTTTCCAATAGGAATGCTACTTTCTGAATGTTTGGAGCGGGTCACACTGCAGACCCTACCTAGGTGTGAGAGCACTGCGCCATATGTACTGAAAGCTACAAATCCTCCAACTCACCTTTCCCCTCGGTCTCCAGCACTAGAATCCTAACACACCTTTCAAATACGAACAAATTGCCCTGTGCCACGCCTCCCCATGAAATAGGGAAGGTCTTTGTTTGCAGCTGGGAAAATGAGGCCCAGAGAAAGCAGCAACTTGGCTTAGGTCACACTGGAGACTTGCAGCTGACCTGAGAATGACTCCCAGGCCCAGATCCTCAGGGATATTTAGGTGTCAATAAGTGGAAGTTAGACACCTGAACACCTCTGAGGAGCAAGGCACCAGCCTTGTGCTTTAACCACAAGCCTATTTTTCCTTTCTCTTTAATTCCCTGGAGCGCTGCTAGGAGAATTCCCCAGGAGCAAGCTGCTATGGACGCTGCATGGTCTGGAACAGGCTATGCTCATCCTAGAGGGATGCAACACCTCTAGATGGAAAAGGAGATATCTTAAAATCTCTCTCAGTTGTATAGCTTAGGGTGTCTGGGACAGGAAAGTCCAGAAGTGAGATTAGTTAGGCCAGGAAGACTGACGAGAAGCAAGCAGAGCCCTTTTGAACTGGAGTGCATCTCAGTTGGCTTGTTCTATGAACTGACTTGTTGCTGCAAACAAATGTCCCCAATAAAGGAGTATCCTCTTTATTCACAATCAGATAAGCCCCATTTGAGCTTGTCTTGATAACAACAGACCTAAGAGAGTTAAAATGAACCCATGGGAAAAGTAAATTTGCTCTTGTCATCACTGTAGAAGTTGGCACCGTGACCACTTGGTTCTCTTTGCTCACGAGATGCCACGCAGGCACGCACTGTACTCTGTACCACACAACTGACGCTTTTCTAGAACCCCACCTTCTTGGAACAGAATCCCTCCTACAGCCCCTTGGATTTCCTAACTGGGAGCTGAAAAGTAAGAATGATTAGGGTCACCGTGCCAGCACTGCAACTGCTCATAGCTTGCAGTGGAAGGAACCCTTTTTACTTCTGAAGCAAAACTAGGCATCTAACATTTACTACTAAAATGTGGGGGACAGTTGCTAAAGGCACCACTGGTGTCAGAGAAGATTTCAGCCACCATGGCAAAGGGCCAAACAGAAATACAGGGACATACGGACAGAGACAGAATGGATCCTACTAAGGTTGGGGAAAGATCACAAATTGTCCCATGAAAATTGTAATAAATCCTATTTTTTTTTTAATATTAGCTAAAGTGGTGGTGACTTGTGGAGGGATTTGTGTCAGTAGAGGAAAGTGAACATTCATCTTGTCTAATCTCTCTCTCCAATTTTTATTTCCCCAGGAAAACAAAAACTGAGATTGGCATAAAGAACGTAGGAGCTTGTGTTCAGGTTTGTCCACCTTTTTTTTATATTAATTACAGTCACACCAGATGCAGGAACGGTGTATATTTTCAGGGCCAAGTGCCTTATTTTGGTCTGTGTTTGTACAGGGCCAAACACATACTCTCCTAGTGCATTTGCCAACCCGGTTTTTCTTTCTTAACCCTTTTTGTTACATGATGGAAATGTTTCCAGGTTGGCAGCCATTGATTCTCAGCCCTCTTACAAGGCTCTTACCTTTGCCAGGCCAGTTTTCCCAGTCAAACTCAGAAAATGCAGGTAAAAAGAGAAGAGACATGAACTGAAAAGAGTAAGTGCTCTGGGAGTAGATGAGCAACTGTTGTTAGTTTCCGACTGCATTGCAGGTACTTCCTCAGGCCGGCAGGTTCCCGGTTTACTTGACTGTGTTTTTATGACCCACAACACTCTTTCAATGTACAACACCAAGCACACGTTGTTCACACACAACAAATGAATACTAGAGTAATAATACCAAATGCCTGGTGAGCATAACGGCGCTCCGGTCCTCATGCTCAGCAAGATGCTCGTGTCCTCACGTGGTCAATTAGACTCACCTCTTGCTCTGTCTCTCTCTCTCTCGTCCCAGAAATAAGGGATTTCAGACTACCATCTCAAGTACCAAAGAGAACACGACAAAGGTACAGACAAAGGTGTCCAGTTGCTGCTGTGGAAATAAAGGGCCATAAAAGCTCCTGGACAGATAGTTAAATTCATAGATGCCTAGATTTTTAAGCCAAAAGAGACCATGATGATAACCGAGTTTGGCCTCCCACAGAAGACAAACCACAGAGTTTTATCCCATGATTCTGTCGGGTGCTGGGACCTTTATTTGTTGTTGTCAGAGCCAGCACCAGAAAAGGGGTCTGCAGCCAAATCCTCTGTGGGCGCTGGACGGAGCCTTACCCAGCCCTCTGCATGCACAGAGGAGCCCTGCAATGTTGCTTCTTTGGGCACGATGGTGGGGTGTAAATGGGGACCAAGGGGAGCCTTGCCCCAACAGGTTACCAGGGCGGATTGAGGCTGGGCCTCTGAGAGGGCCCACGTGTGTTGGGTAGTGGGAAGGCCACCCCATGCGAGCCACACCAGCATTTGCGGCAGCCTTTGCAAGTGGAGCTGTCTGGGGGCAAGGAGCAGGGATTGTCCTCCTTGAAGAGTGTGTGCTGCAGCTTGGCCCTCCCCATGAAGGCCCCTGCCTCTTGGGCTGGCTTCCCAAAGAGTGCGGCAAGCTGGGAGCGACTTGGTTTTCTAGCGCTCTTTAGACAGGTTTGGCCCTCCAGGACTGACACTGAGGACTCCGTCTCCCTCTCTCCAGGGCAAGGAATGGAAGAATTGATGTGACGCACCAAGGAAATTGCTGACTCCTCAGTGCTGCAACCCGGCCTTCGTCCTTCTCATTCTTTCTAGAGGGGACAGGTGTAGGGACATCTCATTCAGGTGCAGGGACGGGGAACTAGATAACTAGCAGGTCTCTTCCAGCTTGGCTCCTGTGATCCCTCCACAAAGTGGCCTCCCATTACTAGAGCTCGCTGCGCTGCTAAATAAAGTAAACTCAGCTGAACCCTGTTACTTTTCTCATGTGAGGGACTTTAACAGCACGTGGTCTTTATCCTCCATGGGAATAGCAGACTAAGTTAGTGGGTGCCCCCCCGCCTGATGGGTAGCTGGACCCTCTCCTTTGCCACTGGAGCTTACTCTGTTGGGTTATGTGGCGTTCCCATCTGAGAATAAAATACATCCCTGGGGCTCCCGTCACTGTAAGTAACCTGTAATGAGGCCAAGCCTAAAGGGTGGTTACACCATGGGCTGGGGAGGCAGGGAATCTGCAGAGACTCGCTGCCTGGCCTTTGCTAAGTGACTTCACCCCTATGTGACTCTATTTCCCCCAGCTGGAAACTGGAGATTAGAAGAATACTTACCCACCTCACAGGGCTGTTGTGAGGCATCCCTGACCTGTGTTTGTACAGTGCTTTGAGATCCACAGAGGACAGGCTGTGATAAAATGTGATGTGTATTATTCTTATGACCGGGGTGTATTCTTTTATTGTTGCCAGAACAATCGTGGGTCAGAATCAGGCAAGATTGCTCCCCTAGTCCTCTTCTGGCTTGTAGTGTGGACTTATAGTCTCCTTAGGGCACAGGTCTGGGAGGCCCTGCTTTCAGCGGGAATGGTGAAGCGTGACGAGAACTTGCAAGCAGACGGCCACCAGCCCAGTGTGTTTTTGGGTCACCCCTTGGGGTGGGCAGACTGAAATGGGTTGCATTACGTAGGGCCATTGGAGAAGCCAGGATAGGGGATAATGTCCATAATTAACTCCCCAGTCCTGGGCCCTTCTCCTTCTACGGCTCCGCAGATACACCTCAAGCCCATCCTGAAATGCTCAGATCTAGTCTAGCCTCAGCCCTGACTTGAACTAGGGTGACCAGATGTCCAGATTTTACAGACGCAGTCCCAATATTGAGGGCTTTTTTTTTCCTGTGGGTGTGCATTAACCCCTCACCCCATACTGATTTTTCTCACTTGCTGTCTGGTCATCCTACTCCGAGCATGCCATTAGAGTGCACTGCATTCCTCCAGACCTTCCCGGGACGATACTTGTTCACCAGGAACCACGTGGAGCTCAAGATCCTCTCACATGAACCCCGAGTCTGAAGTCTCCAGTTGCAGGGCTGGGGATTTACTCACCTAGGGTATGTATACACTGGGGGGGGGTCTCCTTTAAGTCAACTTAACAAGGTCTACTTTGTCAACTTAAAGCTGACCTTGTTAAGTTGACTTAAGGGTATGTCTATGCTGAAGACAGTGTAGACATACCCCGGGCCCAGGCCCAGGCCCAGGCCCTGTCCCCTACTCCCTATGCCACACTGCCCAGGGCCCTATCCAGCCCCAGAGGCCTGATTTGGCTCCAGCTGATGGCAGGCAGCTCGCAGCCTGATCCAGCCCTAAGTTGCAAGCAGCAGGCAGGCTGCTTGGTGTTGGCTCCTGCCACCACCGCAAGAGGCTCAGAGCCCGATCCAGCCCTGAGCCATCAAGGAGCAAGTGGCTTGGGGGGGGATCAGGCTCTGAGCCGCTTGCTGATGGCTGCAGGAGCCGGCTCCTAGCTGCCTATCACTTGTGGCAAGTGCCTAAGGGCCAAAGCCGGGTCTGAGCTGCTTGCTGGCAGCAGCTGGGACCGGATCAGGCCCTGGGGCAGAAAAGGGGGCAGAACCCTCCTGCTGTCCATATCGGTCAACTTAACTCTTAAGTCGACCGTAAGGGCAGGTGTTATTAAATCAACGTAAGCAAGCGCTTAAGTTGACTTAATACAATCCCAGTGTGGACATGGAGTTCCTGAGGTCAACTGAAGGGAGGTTAAGTCGATCTAAGGCTCCAGTATTAAGGCATTCAGTTCCCAGCTCGGAGAGAAGAAACAATCGGAGGGTTTTATTCACTGAATTAAAATTAGTTCTAGGTCAGGTAGGACTGCACTAAACTACTCAGATTATTTAAAGAGCATTTTCCACTGCATCATTCCCCTCCCTTTATCTGCAGTTAGAGACCTTCTGGGAAATTGCAACATGCATCAATTTGAGAGTGAAGAGTCCCAGCTCCTCCAAGAAGCAAAAGACAGAATGAAAAGCTGAGATGAAGGGGAAATTTACAGAATAAAGACCAGGGAAGAGACCAGAAAATGGGGATTAGAGATGGGACAGATTGTTTTCAAGGTCCAAAGAAAAATGGCTTTTTGAGCAAAATGAAATATTCCACAGGATGGTTTTCATTGTCATTTTCCATTTTTTTTCCTGCAAAGACCAAACATCTGAAACTGAAAATTTGTAATGAAAATTCAGTCATTTTACCAAAAGTGCTCTTCAGTTTGGTTTCATATAAAAAAAATCTGCAAAACATTTCCAGGAGATATTTCTGCAGAGAAATGGTGGTTTTTAGTCAGATCTAGAGGAGATCAGCCCTTTCCCTCTTACCTTGGGCAAGGTAAATACATGTATGTAATTCTGCCCATTCAGAAGGAGTTTCTCTGACATTTCACCCTCTCCACGTTTCCTTCCTCAATTCTCTTCCTCCTTGTCTGTCTATCTTCCAGCCCTAACATTGTATGACTCTAGACCTGGCATTTTAAGTGGTTTCAGTGCAGGGCATGCAGATCTTCTTCCTTACAACCTGTAACTCAGGATAGACTCTTCCCAGCCTACCCTGAATCCTTTCACCCTCCCACCTCCTGTGAGGGTAGTAAAATAGAGACACCATGGTCACAAGGCCACAAAATCTCCCTGAACCAATGAACAGATAGCCCATCAGCAAAATCTCAGGTCTTGTATGTCTGGAAGCTACCCTTTTAGGATTTCAACCATACTGGCAACTGGCACAAGCTGTGCTTAATTATTAACAACTCTACAATGCACCAGCTGTGAATTACTAGCTTCTGTTTCTGGTGCACCTCTCTGGGATGCTCTGAGGGAAGTGAAAAAGCCACCAACCTCTGAAAAATTGGCTTCAACAGGGACTAAAAAAAAAATATCGCTTCTGATCCCAAATTCACAGCTTGGTTAAATGCAGCTCTGACCTACAGAAAGAGGGTTGTGTCTGTTGAAATGTAGTAAGATGCTCCTCAAAGCTGGGCGACGGTTTAGATTAGGAGTCTCAGACTTGCAGCCCGAGCGCTGCATGCGGCCCCTAAGGTTATTTCTTGTAGCCCTCATCAACACTATTGCTATCAATATTTGCAATACCCTTGGGGGAAAAGGTTTCAGTGGTGTGGCTCTTGGGCTACCGTAGTAATTCTCACTCAGGCCTCGTGGTCATTTGAGTTTGAGACCCCTGGTTTAAATGGAGGGAAGGGGTCACTGAGGGGCCAAAGAGTTCCCTTCCTCCTCTGGTTGGCCAGTCAATGGAGAGAGCATCCAAAGGAGGCCAGGCCCCCACTGTTTTCTGCCATGTGCTCTCTCCTCCCACCTTCTGCTGCCCTACTTACCGCCAGTCCCATCAAGAGTCCCACCCCCTGACAGGGAGCATCCATCACACACCGGTGTGGTGATCCCTTGTGTGTCTTTTTGAGGGACATTTGTCGTTATTATTTTACATATATTTCCTGCAACACCTAGAAACCCCAACAGTGCCTAGAACCCCACTGCACTGTGACTTGGACGTACACAATGCAACAGACAGGCCCTGCCCTCAAAGAGCTTCTGATCCAGGGAGTGGGGTCTGGCTTCTCATGATGGAAGGGATTTTTGTTTCCCCTATTTAAAGGATGGGAAACTGAGGCACAGAGAAATTTGTGACATGTCACGGTCACACAGGGATTTAGAGTGGAGCCTGGAGCTGATCCTAAGTCTTCTGGGCTCCAGTCTTGGCCCTTGGCCCCAAACTCATTCTACCTCATTAGTCTCCTTCTCAGGATAGGAGCCAGAGAAACATTAATTCTGTGCCTGACAGCTGCCAGGAAATGGCATCACCTTCATTAAGATGTGATTTGCATACTTAGCCCATTTTCCTAGGTCTGCAAAGCAGAAGTCATGTAGATGGCAACTCTCGAAGAACATTTCCTCATTAGAAGCTGAGCATAAGCTTCCTGGGGCTCTCCAGGAATCCCATTTCAACAGAAAGTCCACCACTTTGAATTTTTTTCATTCCAAAACAGAATGAAAAGAAAACATTTCAAATTCAAATTGAAATTCCAAAACAAATTCATTTGGAGTTGATGAAAGGTTTCATTGCAAAGAACTTGAATTCTTTCACTGCAGCTTTGCATTTCTTTATGTTGCATAATATCAAATTTTAACCCATTGAAATGGAAAGGCATGGTGAAATGCAAAATTGACACATTCCCTTCCATCGGTTTTGAGATGGATGGAATAAAGATTCACCTTCACCACACAGCTCCAGCTACTCTCTTTAAATGAAACTTTATCAAAAGTAATGTGGTTCAACGAAACATTTACATTGTGAGGCAACAGCATTTGGGGGCAGAAAAACTTTGTATCTGGAAATTTTCATTCAGCACTAATCCCTTACAGCCTGAAGCAGTTGCCTGTGAACCACAGCTGCTCCTCGGCTCTGGAAGAAACACCAGAGGGTGGCTTCGTGGCCAAGGTGGGAAGCAGGCTGCCTGTATGCCTGCATGTGGGGTTCAGCGAGGGGCTATTAAAAGTTCTCGTTGCACACTCACACTCGATTCTGTTTTGCATTTGTCTGTCCTCGGTGCCTGGGCTTGGTATGCTTTTCATCCTGTTGAGAACATGGCAAATTAAGGTTAATTAACTCCTGGGTAAAAAATATTCAGTCTCTGGTATACATTCTGCTCAGTCTGGAATAATACACCTAGCCACCAAGTCTTTCTAGCCAAGCAAATGCACAGTGACTTTGCAGTACACTCACACCCATGGTATCGGATCGTCTTTATTAACAACCACCAAAGGGGCAGCTGTGTTAGTCCACTTCAGAAGAACAAACAAGGAGTCCTGGAGCACTTTAAAAATTAACAAATTTATTTATAAAACAAACACTAAGGACTTACCCCAAAGATTTCATAAAACAAACACTTAAAAGGCTAATATTTATGTCTAAAACAAACAAGGAGTCCTGGGGCACTGTAAAGACTAACAAATTTATTTATAGAACAAACACTGATGATGTAACACTAAAGACTTCATAAAACAAACACTTAAAAGACTAATGTTTATTCATAAAATAAACAAGGAGTCTGGTGGCACTCACAGACTAACAAATTTATTTACTGCATGAGCTTTCGTGGGAGAAAATCCCACTTTGTCAGATGCTTTGAAGATGGGGGATTTTCTCCCACAAAAGCTCATGCAATAAATGTATTTATTAGTCTTTTAAGTGCCACAGCCACAGGACTCCTCGTTTATTCGTTTAGCCTGGTGAGCAACGAGCAATGTGGACTTGTTAGATTCAGTGAATAAGACCTCAAAAACCCCCGCATTGCCTGGCTCTGGCTGATGAGTCATAGACCTAATGATTTTTAGCAGGTGAAAAATGTCTCCTGTACTTTCCTTTCCAGCTGCGTTCTAACAGAAAGATTGCCTTTGTTTTATGTCATTTCATTGCAGTTCATTTTTGAGCTATTTTGACAGAACATGTTGACTCCAGACATGTTAACTCTGACATGGTCTGTTAGCAGCCTCTACGGTATAGGGGACAGTTTTGGACAGAATTTCACTTGAGTCCACCTGCCAGAAGGTCAGTTTACTCTCCAAAGACAAATGAAGACCCCATCTATTGTCTCACCAATACAAGGTCTTCCTTAAATGTTTGATGCTATTCATTGCCATCTCTTAAATTCAGAACAGTTTTCATTATGAATGTAGTAAAACCTGTCTCAAGCCACAACCAAAGGACCCGTCAAAATGTATTGCCCTGTTAAAGTAGATCATTAGCTAATGTTCACAAAAGTGTCCTGAGAAACATGGTCACGTAATAAAGCACTTCCCTGTAGCAAGGCCTCAATATGTTTCATGCCAAAAATAGTTTGTAAGTGATTTCATGTTGCTATTGGGGCTAAAGCATGAGAGTGAAACTGGCTAAGTTTGGGGGAGGTTTTTTTGTAAACTTCAGAGGTTTCTAGTGGCATAATGAGCTTTTGTTTGCAAGATTATGGGAGCAGCTCACAGGTTTGTTATCTGCACACAAAGGCATTTTCCCATAGGTTAGGGTTGACCTCAGTAAATCTTCTCAGCTTATTGGACCAGTGACAGATCTGGAGCACTGGATCCTAATAAGGTCAGAAGAGCTGCACCCATTCCTGCACATATATATGTGTGTGCGTGTGTGAGCTGCACCTATGGAGAAGCCCGAAAAGATCATCAGCTGAGCTGAGCACTGACAGACTTGCGAGAGACCAACCCACCACCGCCACCATGAATACAGCAGGTGTCTTTGTGATTTTCACTCTGGTGCTTTGCTGTTTGTCAGGTGAGTAACTCCTGCTGCACCGCACAGATCCCTGTGCCTGACCTTCTCTGGTGCCGGGTGCCTTTGGCAAGTATTAGGCAGTTCTCCACATGAAGGAAAACCTCTCCCTCCAAAGAGCTATGCTGTTTCTGAGAAAGCTATGACCTCTCACACTGATTTCAGCCCAGCCTTAGAGGAACTATATGAGTACTGCATAGTTTTGTGGGTTCAAATAACTGCAGATGCACTTTCACATGTGTAATTAGTCATGGGCACAGTGAAGTCCTTTAAATGCAAATGGGCCTGATATGAGGGCACAGGTAGGTGTTTACACAGCTCCTATTTCCATGTGCAAGAACTGCAGGTACAAAGGTTAACTGTGACTAGAATTTGAAGTTTCTGCGACACTTCAGGGAGCATCACGGGGGCTGCTTTTTAAAACAAATGTTTAGAAAACACACTTTAAAGGGGAATTATATGATAAATGGCATTTGTCTGAGTCTGTTTGTTCCCATTTGGTGTACCCCCATTTGCATCCTGTAGCTCGATAGCCTTTGGTACATTTTCTGTGGTGTGCTGTAGTTATGGATCATAAAACAAGGTGTGTTAAAGGACCATCTATGGTTTCTTGATGAAGAAATCCTTTCTTCCTCTCCAGTAGCACAAGAAACCAATGAAGTAGTCAAACAGGATATCATGTTACATTAACTAGTAGATGTTTTATCATCATTTATCAGCATGGCACAAATTCCACCCATGGTTTGTTTAGTGTAAGAATGTGTCACTGCCAGTCACTGCATGGGATTATTCTACAAACAGCCTCATTCATGCATTTTCGTTCTCTCCCTGTCAACGGTTTGGCTTTGTTTCATGTTTTTTGTCTGTGGTTTTCTTTTTCAGCTGTTGCCCTTGGCAGTGAGGTGAGTGGCAGATCTTCCCCTTTACTCTCTGTCACTTTCTCCACATCTTTGACAAGAAATAAATGAATGGTGACCGCACTGTGGCCACCAGGGTGGAAAACACTGAAACCTGCAGCTGTGTATATAATATTCACCAAAGACTTTGGTGAATGATTATTTACATTTTGATCAGAGATAGCAACAGATTATTTTGCTCACTTCAGTAACTGAACTCTGTTACAAAATGTAATGAATGCCAGCAACTTCTATATTTCATTATGTTTGTGCATCAAGAAGCAAAATTACCCCAATGCTACAGATTTAAAAGATAAAAAACAGGGACTAGAGATTCTCTATGTTTGTTTGCGCAGACTGGTGGAATTTCATTTACTAATTTTTTCAAATCCCTGCATTGGCCACGTGATCTATAGAGACCAACAAGAGCCACAACTCTAGAGAAACTCTGAAAAAACACAAAAACACCAGAAGGGGCTAGATATTCAGCTGGCATAGACTGAGTTCCTTTGATGTCAGCAGAGCGACATCTCTTTACAATAAATGGAGGATCTGGCCAGAGCCTTTTTTGTATTTGACAAATTGGAGCTATAAGATGGTAGCATGTGTCTCTGTTTTGCTTGTGCTGAAATAAAGGTTTAGTCTTACTATTACTGTTTATTACTTGTACTACGCGAGGGCAGGAGCCTTTCTCATGACCCCATTGTGGTAGGCGCTGTATGGATAGAACAAAATGATAGTCCCTGTTCTGAAGAGCTTGCTGTCAAGTAACCTTACTGAAGACTAATGGAAAACTCATTAGATTTTTGACTGATTGTTAAAGAGTCCGCTTCAAATACCTACTAAGTGTCAATAGCGCTTGTGTGTCTCAAACAGCAGACCACTGAGTGAGTGAGTTTTCCTTCCAGCTCAGCATTTCTTGCTCTCCAGCAGGAGAAAAGGAGAACAAATGATTATAGAAGAAACTGGCCCCTTTGTACTGGAACAGAATGGTTAAAATGGAACCTAACTGGGCCTAGTGTAGAAGCTACAATGGCTGGGGACATGGGGCAGGGAGGGGACTCCGTATTTGGTGTCCCGAGGGTCGCACCACGTGCTATTGCTGTGTTACCATTGCAGGTGGACTGCAGTCGGTACCCTAACGGTACCAGCGAAAATGGCGTAGCCCAGATAGCCTGTCCAAAGATCCTGGCTCCAGTCTGTGGCACAGACGGCTTCACTTATCCTAATGAATGCGTGCTGTGCTCCTACAACTTGTACGTATGGCTTGTCAGACCTTCCTTCTGAGTAACGAAAGTGGGCAAAGCTGCTGAATAGCCTTTATAAATAACATTGTTTCTTATAGGACTTTAGAGGCTTGAGCCCTGACCCTTCTCTTTGCCCCTTTACTCTGCCCTGAGTTTTCTCTCTCCCAACCCCAAGTGCCCAGTGAAGATCCAGGCTATAACCCCCAGAATGCAGCTCAGGGCTGAATGGTGACTGAGCAGAAGAAAGAATGGGCCAGAGGTTTATTCCAAATGATGCATCGTAAAGAGAGACCTCATGTCTGCAGGGCTGACCTGACCATGTATATGAACCAGGAGGTCACCTAGGAAGCCAGGCTTTCAGGGGCACCATATAAGAGGGAAATGATTTTTTTTCTCTATTTTAAAAACAGTATATTAATATGTTATCTTTTCTAAATGAAAGTATTTCCTCTGACAGGGGTGCAAAATCGTAGTTGCCTAGGCTGCCAAAAACCGTTGGAGTTGTGTGACACGTTAAGACTAACAAATTTATTTTTTGCATGAGCTTTCGTGGGAGAAGATCCCACTTCCTCTTCGAAGCATCTGAGGAAGTGGGATCTTCTCCCACGAAAGCTCATGCAAAAAAAAAAATCTGTTAGTCTTAAAGTGCCACACGACTCCTTGTTGTTTTTTCACTGGACTAGACGAAGACGTCTATCCCTTCTGAAATTGACAAAAACCCTTGGGCCAGCCACGCATGTGCATAGAAAGTGTTGCTTTAACTCAACCAGCCACCCTCTGTACCCCATCCAGTCCCTATGGGTTTGGTTCATTTTAACTGCATGCTGAGTGTGATGGGAGAGGTATTTGCTACTTTCCTAACTCCCGTCTCTCCCTATTTCAGAGATTTTAAAACCAATGTTGGCAAAGAGCATGATGGAGCCTGTAAACAGGATATGACATCAGTAAGTGACCAGATTCTACAGCCACTGATGGCACTGGAATGACTCCCATTGACTTCAGGGAGCGATGGGGCAGAAATTATATAGATGAATTTAGATGGTCCATAGACCTGCTGCTGGTCTTCTTAAAAGGAGGCCATTTTACCCTGAATATACAAAATGACCATTATCTCTCTACTATGCTATGATGTCAGAAGAAGACACAGAGAACATGATATGAGATAAGTAGCAGAACCACCCCACTGCTACAGATCTGTAAACTGAATTCTTGGTAGTCTAGTCTCATAATGTTAGACTAACCATTAAGCAGACGGATTTAAGGCAGTAGAAAGTGTTAACCTTTTGAACCATTACATTGCAATGTTCCCAATTCATACTGAGTTGTTGAGGGTGAGGAGGCAACTGAACCCAGCTTAGTTCTTGAGTTCATGCTGCTCAGTTGGTTATAGAAAATCTAGTTGTAGAAAATCATAAAGGCACTTGGTGAATGATCAAACGAAACGGTATTCAGAGGAAAACTGATGAGTTAAGCAAACAGGGGTGTGACCAGTACTTAGGTTATATGGCAATTATGCTGATGTCCTTTCAGCTCTGAGTGTGGCGGTGGGTGATCAGGCCAATCACAGCCAGCAAAGTGAAGTTCAGTTTTCTAATGCGGCAACCTCACTGTACCCTTGGCTGTTAATTGGATCTCCTCTGCAATTAACAAAACTCCTGGAGTCCATTACACTTCTGATTGACACAAAACCACCTCATACCATAATTATATCTCCACCACCTCCTTATTGGCTCTTTACATTACACATTATTTAAATTAACATCTGCTCCAGTGTCTTCCCACTCTTCTATATGCATAGCATTGTAATAAAACATTTGAAAGTCTCAAAAACATTCATTAAAAAGGCCACTTAAACCTATTATCATCAAGACATAACTCGGGTCGTGTAATCACTATCTTCAATTTTTCCATCTTACTATCTCCAATGTGTCTCAAACTTTTCTCACACCAGCAAACTCCATCTCCCTCACACTATCCTTAGGCTAACTTTGGACCAAAGCCTGCTTTCAACTTAGTGTATTTTACAGGCTTCAGAAGGGGAGAAGCAGGACCCTGTAAATTCCAGTGCTCCGACCTCTTTGGATCCCGCCATCGTCAAGGGGTGCCCTGGAAAGCGCCGGAGGTTCTCAACACAGGTAGAGCACCTCATGTGCACGTGTGGGGTATTCCAGACACCCACCGCTCCCCATAGATGTGCTCTGCTGGTATCTCTCCGGTCTCTTGTGGTGGGACAGGAAGCTTTATTTAATAAACTCCTCCTGTCAGTGGGAGGGGAGGGTCTATAAAGGGAAGTTAATTCCTTTAGTGAGGGAAGCTTGTTGTTACTACAGAACATCCTTGAAGCTCCAGCTTCATTTCCTGCTATGTGCTCTTAAAACACTCAGTTGCTTTGCCATCTGCAGAATTACTGCAGGGACTATACCAGCCCCAGAGATTTCTGCACGTTGGAATACAATCCCCACTGCGGCTCTGACGGCAAAACCTACAGCAACAAATGCGCATTCTGCAACGCTGTCAGGTACGTACAGAACTAAATCTCTGCTTGTAAATAGCCACATTTCCTGTGAGAGGCGTGAGGAAGGTTCCCAGACTTAGCATTTCCTTTGGTTGGCAGTAGGTGAGGAGTTGGCTGACAGAAGAGGATCTCCTGTTATTGATGGGAAGTGGGTTCAGTTAAGAGTACAAAGGGCCACATTTCTAATGAGGTAAATAAGGTCAGCTCCATTAACTGAAATGGATTTTCATCTTTTTACACCAGTAGAGAATTTGGCCCAGAGTCTCATTACAGCGTGACGAATATTACACACAAGCCATTTGTTCCTAATGAATGAGATGAATCTTTCACCTTTCATTTCATTGGAACCATGGGTGGAAACAGCTGTTTAGCTACTATAACTCTAAATGTTCCTCTGCTTTGGGTTGAGACCCTATCAGAGCCCTCCTGTGTTAGGCAAGGGAAGAGACATCCACTAGCATCCAGCTTGCGCTGCCTCTGATCCGTTCCTTTCTCTCTTCCCTCCAGCCTACAGCGTGGGACTCTCACCTTACGCAGCCTGGGAGAATGTTGAATCCTTATAGGCATTGAGCCCTGTGGAAAGGCCCCCTTTTGCTTTGCTTCCTATTGGCAGATCCCAAATATAGCTTCATCCTTAGCTCATTCCAGGGCCAGGGGCTCCTGATCTCTCTTGATTTTCTTGCTCAATAAAACAAATTCACTAGCATATCTGTGTTTTGTTTTCTCGCTGATTCTCACACAAAGTTTCTCTCCGGCTGGTGAGTGACAATGCCAGACAGAAGAGAAAGCGTGATGCTCATACTGCAAGTGGGTTAATTGCTTGAAGTCCTGCTGTATCTAGAATGTCATGTCAAGAGAGGCTTCATCGTCTACCTGTGAGGGTCACGAAGCAGTGAAACAGAGAGCCAAAAAAAATGAGCTTACAGGGAAATTCAGTCTAGTGAGGCAACCAGGTCACAGTACTCCTGGAAGCTCATGCAGCCATTGGACATCATCTACCTTTATGAAGGAAGCAGAAGATGGAGCAGAAAATGAGCGGCTGGCTGAACATTCATCATTTAGATGCCACTGGCAGGGACCATGTAGGTCTAGGGAGTGACTGATAACATCCTGGGGTGGATACGTACTTGGTCATTGGTTGAGTAGGGTCCTTTTCACTCCGTAATGTGATGGACTTTTGTGAAAGGTAGCTGAGGCGTATGTGGAATATTTGGCCTAATTTAGTTCCACACTAGCTATTATTACTAGATAGAATCATAGAATCATAGGGTTGGAAGGGACCCCATGAGGTCATCTAGTCCAACCCCCTGCCAAAAAAAGCAGGACCACTCCCATTAGTTCATCCCAGTCAGTGTTTTGTCCAGCTGGGACTTGAACACCTCCAGAGATGGAGATTCCACCACCTCCCTAGGCAACTTATTCCAATGCTTCACCACTCGCCTAGTAAGGAAGTTTTTCCTAATATCCAGCCTGGACCGCCCCAGCTGTAACTTGAAGCCATTGCTTCTCGTTCTGCCCTCTGTTACTACCGAGAACAGTCGAGCTCCCTCCTCCTTGGAGCAACCCTTCAAGTAGTTAGAGTAGGACTTAGAAGCTCGACAAAGAACTGTAAGCTAGACATACACACAGGATGAGACAGTCCCTGCCCCAAACATCATACAATCCGGAGTGAAAGAACTGCCACCAAGTGACAGAAATGAATATTATCCTTTCTTTGGAGATGAAAAACTGAGGCACAGCGAGATTGCAACGTGCCCATGGTCACAGAGAGGGTCTGGGACAGAGCTTAGAAGATGATCCTGAATCTCCTCAGGCCCAAACCTGTGCCTTCACTACAAGAGCATCCTTCCTCATTAGTCAGCTTTCCAAAGCAGGGCCCTGAGGAATATCTGCTCTACACTCTACTATCTGCCAGGCAAAAATTCCACACACCCTTTACAAACAAGCCCTAGGGCACAATTTTGCATACTTGGCTGATTGCCTTGAGCAGATCCAAGATAGAGCAGCAGTTTTCAGATAACTGTGTCCTCATCCAAAGCTGTGCTGGAAGCTTTCCTCAGTGCTTGGAGCAGGCCCCTTCAAAACCACGGCTGCTCCGTGGCTCAAAAAACGACCCAAGAGGTGCTTTCCCAATCCAGGGAAGAGGTATATATGTGTGCACAATAGGTATGCCGGGGTGGTGGTGTTAAGGCAAATCAGTGAGGCCCAAGCAGCTCTTACAGCCTCATCCCAGAGCTCGCCAGCCGCCTCCCATCATGAAAACTGCCTAAGTCTTTGTCCTCCTCGGGCTGGCTCTTTCCTGCTTCTTCTCGGGAGCTGCTTTCACTGTAGCTTGTAGAAAGTTCTGGGTTAATCTCTGAAGGCTGGAAGTCATGACTGATAAAGGGAAAGGCTCAGTGTCACCAGGGTGTTACATGATTACGCCTGAACATGTATGCTGTTTCCTGAAGTTTGAATCCTTACAAACGCTCTGAGTTGCTGTTGCAGTATGACCTGATCCCATCTGACACTCCCCTGCATTTATTTTCATCCAGTTCTGTAAGTTCTCCCTCTTCAAAGCATCTAACAAAGTAGGATATTCTCCCGTGAAAGCTCATGCAATAGATAAATCTGTTCGTCTAATAGTTCAGTGAGGAAGACACCATTGGGTGGTTGGTGGTGAATTTTTCCTCCCAGATAGATCCTTCCCTTCCCTATTGGATCTCCAGGATTTTTAGCTAAATGTCTTGGTAGTTTTTGTGTAATATATTGGGGTGGACTGATCGCCTATAGGAATCGGTGGTGTTCACTAACCTCTCTCTCTCTCTCAAAGGGAGTCAATGTTAACAAGCAACATGAGGAACAGTGTGGGGTAAATCCAGGTTTTATTGATTGGGCTCACAGACTTTAAGGCCAGAAGGGACCATCATGATCAGTTCCAAAGGGGCAGCTGTATTAGTCTAGTAAAGCAAAAAAACGTAAGGAGGCTTGTAGCACTTAATGACTAACATATACAATAAATAAATCTGTTAGTCTTTAAGTGCCACAAGACTCTTGTTTTTTTTTTTCCCCATCGTGATTGGCTAGTTTGTCCTCCTGTACCTTGCGGGCCTCAGAACCTCATCTGTTCCAGACGCCTAACCTCTGGCTGAGTTACTGAAGTCCTCATGGTCCACCATTTACACTGTTTTAAACCTGTAAGTGGCCGTGGCCTCCCTGCACATTTCTTTCACTTTGGGGTCATTCCAGCTGATTCTAAAATTAGGGGACACCCTTCCCAAGAGATCCCAGCATCCCTTCCTCAGTGTCATCCCAAATGCATCCTCAAGTGAGCCTTAGTCACTGTAAAACCGACAGTAGCGGTCACTGAGTAAGTGTGGCTGGCTCCCACTGCCAACAGGTTTCCTTTTCACCCCACCTACCATAATTATCAGGGAACTGTTTTCTCCACTGTGTGACTGAGGGGCTTTGAGATCTGCAAGGATTAAGCATTGACTTCAAGGCCAGAATGGGTCACAGTTCATTTGGGCTTTGACCTCCTGTTACATGGGCTATATAGAGTCACCTAGTAAATCTTGTCATTGGGGCGAATTGTCTTTACTGTAAGTTAGTCCCCAAACACTAGTTGGCCCACGTTGGTGGGTTCATTCATAACCCACTCCCTGTAGGCTGCACCTACCAGCCAGGGCTGCCTGGTTCTCTCACAGATTGACACAACGCTCTTATCTCAGCCACTGAATAATTAAGACATTGAGACTAACACGTTCAACTGTCTATTCCAGCACAATTGCAATATAATACACTTCCCGCCCTTAAATGCTGGTGTCTCACTGGGCCAGCATCATTCTCGCATGAAATGTCTTAGCCTCAACAATAAAAATTATACAACTTCCTTTGCGGTTATTCCTTCTCTTCCTGTTTCATAAATGCTAGCCTGTTCTGGAGGGCTATGGACGGATCACACTAAATGGGCAAGAAAGCTACAGATAAAAGGACTGGAATTAACTCCACCCCATTCACTGTGTTTTACAAGACTTAGAAGAACAAAATTCACCTGCTTGATCAGGGATCTAACCATGCAGGGCTGGTGCCAGTCAGGCCTGAGTTCACCTGAGCTGTGCTGATGTACAGTGGCTGCGGAGCTGGTCCCACCCACATGACCAGTCTCCCTCGACGTGGTTCATTCCTGATCATTTTTTTGTTCGGTACTTTGTGTTATATCATAAATGGCTTAAAACGGATTAGTAAGTGGTTAAGAGCTGTAGCAATCCTGTTACGGATCTGAGTGGTGTGCGTTACAGGCGGTTATAAGCAGATCAGTAGAGCGTGTGATAGATGCTGTTACACCATGCTTCTCACACAGTTATTGGCCTGCCCAGCTCAGTTGCTGGTAACAAGTGACTAAACAACAAGGAGTTGTGTGGCACTTTAAGACTAACAGATTTTGACTAGCCATTTATGGAGACATCTGTTAACCTTTACATGTGATTTCTAAATGGGATGTTCCCTTCAAGTGTGAGAAAACACACAAAGTCTTCCTGATTGTGAGTGATCTTACCTCGGAGCAAGTGACATTCACTTGCCACACAGTGGGCAGGACAGGAGCTTTCCCAAGCCTGTTGTGAGCTGTCTGTGTTCAGACTGGTTGCTCTTTCCATGCTGACTCACAATTAGGCATGGCCCTTCATTCCCTGCCCTCCCAGGCACACTGAAATATAATCCCCCTAACCTTTAATATACATGCTCCAGGTACCAGCCATTACTTACTATGGAAAACACCATGTGCACTCTCAACTCCTCAGAGCCAATGAAAGCATACAACTGAATGAGTCACCTCCAGTTTGTCCTGGCCTTCTTTTGTTCTATTTTGCAAAACCTCCTAGTCAGATACTTCATAATCAAAACTATCCAGGATAACCCAGTAGAGTCAACCAATTAAAAAAAAAAAGAAAAAAAAAAAGAAAAGAGAGAGAGAGAGAGAGAGAATAGTTAAAAAAAAAAATTCAATTACTGTATGCAATGAGATAATCTTCAATACATCGTTGAAGATCTACAACCTATCCTAGAAGATGATCCCACATGCTCTCAAATCTTGAGAAGCAGGCCTATTCTTGCTTACTGACAGCCCCTGGATTGAAGCAAATACTCACCAGCAACCAAACTCCATACAACAAGAACACTAATACAGGGACCTACCCCTACAACAAACCCCATTGCCAACTCTGCTTGCATATTGGCTCCAGTGATAGCATCACAGGTCCCAACCACATCAGCCACACCGTCAGGAGCTCATTCACCTGCACATCCACTAATGTGGTATATGCCATCACGTGCCAGCAATGCCCCTCTGCCATCTATGTTGGGCAAACCAGACTGTCCTTGCGTAAAAGGATAAATGGACACAAATCGGACATCAAAAATGGCAACATCCATAAATCAGTAGGAGAACACTTCAATCTCGATGGACACTCAGTAGCAGACTTGAAAGTTGCCATACTTCAGCAAAAAAACTTCAAAAACAGACTTCAGCGTGAAGCTGCAGAGTTGGAGCTAATCTGAAAGCTTGACACAACCAGACTGGATCTGAATAGGGAATTGGAAAGGTTGGCACATTACAGAAAGGGATTCATCTGTTCACACATTCTCTGCCTTTGATCAACTGATGAGAATGGGCCACATCTGCTTTCTGAACTGAGTTTCCTAACACTTGCCCTCCTCCACCCTGGCATGTGGGTGTAAATACCTCTCAGCTGTAGTTTCCACTTCATGCATCTGACAAAGTGGGTTGGAGCCAACGAATGCTTATGCCTGAAGAAATCTGTTAGTCTATAAAGTGACACGGGACTCTCGTTTTTGCTGTATGCAGACTAACGTGGCTAACCCTCTGGATATGTGTGCAATGAGTCTGTGAAGGACTTAAAGGGCAGTTCAGTTTTTTTATCAAAAGAAAAATGACACTTATAAGGCAAAATTCATCACTGTGCCATGCTGAGGCTTATAAATGATAGCAATCCCACCAAAGCCTATAAACAGGACTTAAGGGGTACATTGGCCTTCTGTACAGGGTGAATCTCAGCTGTAGCTGACAAGAGAAAAAGTCACAGTATGGTTCATTTGTTAAGGACTGGGCCCAAATCTGGAGATATATATTCAGAAGTTTAGTCTCATATTCCTTCAAAAAGAAACAGAATCAGTTTTTTTTCCTTCCCCCAGAATTATAAAAATCCCAAGAATGGTCACTATGTCCCCAGACCGCTGCAGACAGTTTCCAGAGAAAGCATCCTGTCGGTACAGGTAATCTCACCCCACAGAACAATCCATGCTGTTTCTCTCCCACTGTGTCTGCCACACATGACCTGCCCCTTTCCAAATTTCCGTATTGGCTGTGCAAGGAGCTTTGCAAACATATCAGTCGAGAATCTGACTATGGCAGATTGGGAACGAAGCCCTTTGCCACTTGAAGCAGGGTAGCAGCTATGACCCACATCCAGAATAGGCTGCTCATTTCTGACTCAGACAAAATTCTCACTGGAACCAGAGAGTCAAATCCTACAGGCTCTACTTGGCTGCTAAAATCATTCTGCCTTTTCAAAGTCTGGCCACCCGGCAATCTGAAGTGTGCTTTCAGTGTGATGACACGCCCATGCCAGCATGGCTAAAAAGTAGTGGGATAGACGCGTGGCTCAGGTTTTAGTGTGGGCTGCACTAGCTCATTCAGGATCCTCGGGATGTACCCTCATTGCTAGTCCATGCTGATCTCTGCCACCGCATACACACTGTTATTATTTGGAGTGCTAGTGTGAGTCAAACTCTCCTGGGAATGCCTCCCTAGGCTGCAGCCACGCCATGCTATGTGACTTACTCTCAGCAGCAAGCAAACATGCTGCTGGCCCAGGCCCAGGCCCAGAGTCAGTGGCATCTGGCAGAATAATAAGAAAGATGTTTCTGCTTTTCTCACCTTCTTTACTCCACTCCCTGCCCACCTGCAGGTGCTATGTGGTCTCTAAAGACAACACATGCTGTCCTACCTCTCACTACATTCCTTACTCAATCCAAAGAATCTCTTTTATGCAGTATCTATGTTTGCTTTTCAGTTTTCATGGCAATACACAAACATTAAATTATGGCTCATTCTATTGCAAGGGCCTTACCCGCATCAGTAATGCTCTAATGAAGCCGATACTTGACTTGTGGACTTTAAGGCCAGATGGGACCATCAAAATCATCTAGTCTGAGTTCCCACAAACCACAGGTGACAGAACTTCACCCATCCCTAGCTGCAATGGGTCCATAATCTCTGGCTGAGTTACCAACAGCCTCACATTGTCCTTTGAAGTCGTCAGTTTACAGAAAATCTAATTCAAACCAGCACGTGACTTGTGCTCCACGGTGCAAAGGAAGGAAAAACCCACCAAGGTCTCCACCAATCTGACTTGGGGAAAAATGCTGTTTCAAACCCAAGCAGTCGTGTGGCAATTTAAGGCTAAGAGATTTATTTTTTGCATGAGCTTTCATGGGAGAAAATCCCACTTCGTCAGATGCTTCAAAGATGGGTGAACTTGCAGAATGGAATGAAAATAAATGCCAAACCCAAGTATAGCAATCAGTTAGACCTGGTGCATGTGGCTGAGATTCACCAGCCAGGCCCCTGGGAAAGAATTTTCTATACTAACTCAGTGCCCTCCCCATCCAGTGTCCCATCTCCAGCCTATGGCAATGCAGAAGCCATATATCTGATCTATCGGGCTGGATATACCGTAGACTGGGAAGTATGAGGCCTCAGTACCATCTAGTGGCCACCGGAGAGACTGCTCACTTCAGGACCAGGATTCCTGGTTATTCAGTTAATATGGTGAGCTGCGTAATGGCAGGTTGGGTAAATAGGGGTTTGATTCGCGTTGCTAACAGCAGCTGCAGATGGGCCACATGCTACTGTAGGCACCCTCGTCATACTGTCCCTTCCATAAACTCAGTCCTGAAAAAAGATAGATTTTTTTACCCTTGCTACTTCTCTTGGGAGGGTGTTCTAGAGTTTTCCTCCTTCAAGGGTTAGAAACTCATAGATACTGTGGCAGAATTCATCCCACCAAATACACATTAACATTTACCCAGTGTTTCCAAACCCAGACTTTCAGCAGATGTCCTAGCTGAATGCATCCCTGGGACTGCCTGCAGTGGGAAGCCTGGCACTGTGAGAAAGCCCAGGAGAGGATGGAGGGCAGCATGGCAAGGACCTCACAGTTCTCTAAGCATGGGTAGAATGCATGGTTAGCCTGCAGGAGCTCAGTGTAAGGCACTTTTAAAGTGCCAGGTGAACCCTATATTTATCACCTCAAATAACCAGCTGATTCAAAAGATGCTCCCCCCTAGCATGATCATAGGGAACGAGACAATCTGCATGTCGCTGAAAGTAACTACTCATCAGATTGGTCCCTCCAGGAAATTCATAGCTTCCACGGCACACACAGTGCTCTCATTGGCCGGGAAACCCAAACCTCCCATTGTTCAGCAAAGCCCCTTTGTTAACACCCTGGGTGCAGCTTGTGGCTTTGTTGTATTCTCCTGGGCAGCTTGCTGATAAGAAAGCCCTCTTTACAGCTCAGAGGAAACCTCCGTAAAATCAGCTGGCTTGCAGAGCTAACAATGATGTAGGGTGGTGAGGTCACAATCAAGGTTGGACATGCACACACGCATTTCAGTATGTGAGCTCCGTCAGGTGGGTCTGAGAAACTTCATCTACCCATGAGCACCTACAGATTTGACTCTCACCCAACAATCATGTCCACCATGACGATAATGGCATTAAGCTGCTTGGTCCAGGACTTTTCCACTCTTCTGCAGGTCAGTTGGTTTTGTGGTAGGCTGTATAAAACCCTCTGGCTGATATCTTTATTGTTCTTGAATCCCAGTTTATTTATGGATGAAGTCAGTGATCTCTGCTCTGCACACCCTTAAGAAGGTGAACTGGAGAAATGGCTTGGGTGAAGGAGGTTTTAGGATTTCCCTTCGGATGATGTTTGTTTGTGTGCAGAGAGCTCTTACAAGGTCTCTGGACCTCAACAGTCCTACTTGTATCTCTAGGACTTTACCAGTCCTCAAGTGCACAGTGGCCAGGTTCACATTACAGGTCATCATGAAGGAGCAATGGGAAACTGTTTTCACAAAACTATCAAAAAATTCCAGCCACAGCTCATTATGTGATGTTATCTCAGAGGAGATATAATAACAGCTGTGGCCTATTAATACAGGAAACCACAGCTGGTTTCCAGGGTTGAGATAGTGTATTTGGGTTTTCTGCAGAGGGAATAATGTCTCCTAATAGATTTTCCTCTGTTTTTGTATTTTTTGCGCTCTCTCTCTCTGTCTCTGTCTGTCTGTATTTTTTTTTTTTTGGTTCCTTATTACGACTGGACCAGGCCAGGTGAGTTTCAGATCTTCTTTGTCATTATTCCCTGCTCCCTAGGTGAGGGTAAATCTGTGGTAATCACAGATGGGTGCATATCGAAAAACAGAATAACAATGAAAGAGTACAGTGAGTGCCTCCAAAAGTGACATGTCCTAGAACTGAGATGACAAATCCCTTGGATTTGGAGACATTGTTTCCACATGGGTGTAGCCAGATTTTTTATGATTTGGAATTTGGGTTGGGATTGCCAGTGGAACTTGCTAGGGAATTTGGGTTCTTGCCTGAATCCGATCACAGATGAAATCTCTAACGAGAATCCCCAGGGATGCTTAACACGAATTGTCACATAGATACTGTGAAATATTTTATAAAACCATTTATTGCAACAAACATAAATGATAAGCACAGAGCTGAGAAAAGCTTAAAGGAATACATTAATAGACAAATTACAATCAACATCTCTTTTGATTCATATAGGAAATATTATGGGGTTTATGATTTAAATTCTACCAAGGTTTATTGTAGATCTCTTTAGAATTTATGTTAGAAAAATTTATACTCTGGTTAGTATACTCACACTGTTCAACAACTTGATCGAGAGGGAGAAGTCCAGTTTCTTAATTTGATGGGATGGGTGGAGAGGTTGGCAACACTAAATAACTACAGCTAATATATGGAGACTATTAAAGCAAAATCTAAGTAACTAGTAGGAAGAAAGTTCAGACTGTTGCTGTTTCTCAACCCAACAGCCAAAGCTTCAGTGGAAAGATAAATAAATAAACTAGAAGCCAGAGAAGCTAAAAAGCTAGAAGCTACCCCCAGCAACTGGGCTGATCCCTTTATGCCCTGTCTAGCATGGGTCACTTTGGGCCCTCCTTATCCACCCAAATAAGGGGAGATCACCCCACAAATTGTAGGGGGGACATTTATTTTATTGGTTGATGCATTTGAGTGTGTGATTGATGCATGTTCCCTTCCAGAATGTTCCCCCATCTTCCCCTTTTATTAATTTTGAACATTTTTGTGAGGTTTTGTGGTGTCCCTTTAAACATCTAGGGTCTAAACTGGCAAGTCTCTGGTTGTTTTTCTGTCTGCTGACCTGAATGTCATGGCCAAAATATTGCCGCTTGGATCTTTGCATCACTGCTCACCCAACAAACAGACCTACTTGTATCTAATATTAGCGTATGTTCTAAGCGTCTATGTCGCTTCTGACTATGCCCTTAGCTGTTTCATGCAAGCCGTATTTCTTACACAAGCCTGTAAGGTGCCTTGTGTTCTAGTCATTTGTGTAAAAATGGCTGTGCTAACTTATGAACTTATGCTAAGTATATAAAACCAATCATAGGGTCATGGAATATTAGGGTTGGAAGGGACATCCTGAGGTCACCTAGTCCAACCCACTGATAAAAGCAGGACCACTCCCACTAAATTATCCCTGTCCAGCCAGGCCTTAAAATATCTCCAAGGATGGAGATTCCACTACCTCCCTAGAGAACCCGTTCCAATGCTTCACCACCCTCCTGTGACAAGATTCCTTAAACCTACAAAGAAAGAATACATCCATGACAAGTACATACGTGATCTACAGATGAATACAGACATGATCCATAGAAGAATACATACCTGCAAGCCAAGCACAGGTTAAGGTAGGGGCCACATGAGGCAGCCGATAAAAGCAGAAGATAATGACTAATACTATAGGGTGAAATTCGCTCTAGCATAGACGGCTAGTGCCGAGAGTTGTTTCATCCATAAGGCATTTGTCAAGGTCCTTTGTTAAGTTACTATATTCCAGGTGCTTTTCAGTTCAAACACTATTGGATAACGGTGTCATGTGTGATGAAGTATCCTTTACATTTTATTTTAAAAGCGACAAAAAAACATAAGCCATCTGATTACAATTATGAGACTTAAGTGAAGCATTCATAAAATTGACAGATTACCTCATTTTCTGTTCTCTAATTGTCCTCCTGCAGACTATAGTTTCCTTGAAACTATTTGTGGCACAAAGATCCCATGATAAAACCCTTCACAAATGCAGAGGTGGTGATTTTTGAAAAAACCTGGGGGGTTATCAGCCACATTGCACAGATGCCTAGGCAGTTTCGTGGTCTGTAACTCACGTTCACGAGCTGCTCCTGCAAGTGTTGTTGTCACAATCAGGTTTCCAGTGTGGATTCTTTTTGTGAAAGCTGCTTTCCAAAAATCCCCTTGACTGTGTGGTGTTTTGGGGAACATTCCAGCCAGGCGTTGCCCCCTAGAATTTTCAGGGGAAAAGAAAATTGACAATTTGAAGCACTTTGGTGTTTGTGGCACTGAAGAGAAACGGCGGTAGGAAGGGAAGAGGGGTGGCGTACAGCATAGCAAAATCCACCCAACAGAATTGTCTCTGTTTGTGCAGGTGGATTGTAGCAATGATAGTTTGCTCTCCACATAAATCTTGTAAAGAATTCCTTCTGGTGAAGTTAAAACAATAGTTAGAACTGTAATTAAAAGCCCTTAGCATAAGCATCTACACGGAGGTTCGGGCAAGTTTCCTCTGATGTGCTGTCCATTGGGCTCCATCACACCTCTGACTCTTATTCCTTTAAGGAAACCCTCGGGCAACCCTAGGAGTCAGGCTGAAGCCGGTGTAAAACAGGCTGCTGTCCCCCTCCTGGCCAGGCCAGTGGTGTGCTGACCCAGCCCTACAGCCTCCTCTCCCGTCCTCTGCTGCTACACTGGGAGCTGCCGGGACCCCAGGTGAACAGGGGCCAGGCCACCTTCCTTGCTTGGCCCGGCTCTGGGAGTCCAGCCAGGGCACTGCAGGGCCCATAGAAGAGAGGGGCCAGGCCAGAAGGGGAGAGTGCCAGCTAAGTGGCTCTACTGGGGGCTGGGGGGGGCATGGCACGCTGCTCAAAATCAGCACACGTGCCACCTTTGGCACACATGCCAACCCCTGCATTATCCAATGCCCAACCTCATCTGATTGCCGCCCAACCTGGCCAAGACTGCAAGGGAGAGATGGATCTTGGGTGGTGGGTGCTCTTCTCCCGTGATTGCAGATTGGCTAATGGACCTGTTGCTTTCTTGGGGAAAGACATGGCCAAGGCAGGGAACTCTCCCTGTCTGAGAAACATTGGGCACATCCCTGAAGCAGGACTTGCCAGGGCTGCCCTCCCTGTCTACCACTCAGGCTGTGCCCCAGGAGGTCTCTGCTGTGCCACGCTTCCTAAGGGAGGCAAGAAATCCGGCTCAGCATTTGTTCATGGTGGCCTTGCACGGCCCACAAGCAGCTCCGAGGACAGTGGTGCACGTGGCACCAGATGGTGGGAAGTGGGCCCAGCTAATCGGTGCAGGCTACCCAGCTGTGTCACCACAGAGCACTGGAAACGCCTGAACTGGGACACGGCGCTCGTAACCGGCTGACTCAGCAGGGACTTGCCAACAGCACTGGAAGAACTTCGGGCCAGACTGGCTCCAGCGGGGCTACACCCATTTCTCTCGCTGAGAGCCTGGCCCTCCCATTTCAAACCTTCCCCTGCAGGTCCCAAACAAACTGGAAACCTAGGCATTTCCACACCAGACCAGGACAGCCACTAGCCAGGTCCACAGGCTTCTGAGAAAAACCATCATTCATCGGGCAAGACTTGGCTGGCCGTCTAGTCCATTCCTCCACTGAGGCCAGGCAGGATGGTTTCTATGGGCCAGCACTTTATTTGTAGGGAGAGAGGTGCCAGCACCCAAGCAATGTATTTTACATTCATAACTGATGCGGCCAGTCCAGAGGTGCCAGGGCTCAGTCCTGGCAAGCCCTGGGACAAATTAAGTCCTGCCAATGACACATTCCTTAATGCTTTGCTCATGCGCCACTACGTGATCAACACCTATCCAAGGGGTTTGTAAGATGCCATGGTGGTGGTTAGCCATATATAAACCTAAACAGATGGAACTCAGGCCTCCTGTAGCTTTCAAGCATGCTAGGCTCTTAATGCAAATATTCCCTGTGTTTACCTCCTACAATTGTCATTTTTCATAGACGTTATCACAACACACTAAATAAACATCACGCGTAATTTACACTGTGTAACCAGTCCCAGCCAGCTCTACTTTGATGAAATTTTTATGGGCTGTGGCAAAGTTTCCTCTGCCATGCTCCTGTGTCTCTGCAGATGTTTAAGAGGCATCTGCATTTGCACAGCAGTAATAATTACATTTCAAAAGACTTAACCAAACCCAGTTATTTTAGCTGCACTAAAACCAGCCAAATTTCCAAAATGTTTAGGATTTTTTCAGGGCTGTTTGTGTTACGGGGCACTCTTCATTTCAGCTCACCCACCCCACTCCCATTGGTGAGCCTCATGGACTGCCCTATCTTTGGGTTATTGTGTGAGAACCTGGCCGGTGCTAACAAAACAGAAAAGTCTTCTGTCCTCAACAGCTAGTCACATTCATGTCTTCGTGGCACCATTACCTGTTAGCACACAACATTGCTACCTGGAGTTCAAAGGTGCCTGAGTAGCTCATGTTTAATTGTCAATTCCTTTGTGATATATACTCTTCCCTCTTTTAGGATGGCTAGAATTTGAGGGTTGGATTTGACCCACCCCTGATGTCAGCGGCAGGCAGGTTTATACACTCAACCCCTTCCATTATAACGCATGGCGATGCTGGTGACGGCGGTTCTGTATGAGCCATGTTCCATTTTTGCTTGAACTAACCTTACAACAGTGCTGCCCTGGTAACAGGATACTTTTAAAAGCTGTATCCATGGCTATACAAGTGCCATGAACCAAAGGACATTGGATCTCATCCTCCTACTTCCTTGGGCAAGAAGCCCCATTGCTTCAATGGAACAGTCTCAGTGAGACGGGTGAAGGCAACTGACCTGGAACATGCCTTGCTATCTCCTTTTTACAGATGATTGTGTGTGTTGCGTGTCCTAGGTCACACGGAGAGAAAAAAGAGTGCAAGTCTTAGGATTCTCCAGCATGTGCCTTCATGTTGGTCCTGAGGTAGGACTGGAGCCGTGATGGTCTGTCTTGTTTTAGAAGAACTGAAAAAACACCTTCTGGTGATACTTTACACAGCTGAAGGATGAGCCTCAGCGTGTCTGATCTGCCATGAAATAATCTCACTTTATGCCATCTCTCCCTCCACCCCAGCCAAATAAAGTGAGTCTCAACTTCAACAAGAGAAAGAGTGAACCACATAACTGGTCTCATGCCTGCTCCGTTCCCCTTCTGTGATTCATTTCAGACATCTCCCTTAAGAGCCAGCTTGCTGCTCTGCAAACCCCCCTTTCCAGGACTCAGGGAGGCCCCCTCCGTACTCCTCTCGTCCGGCAATTAGCAGCCTTCCACTGACTCACTGCTCTGGAAGTTCTCCCTTGTGAGAATCCTGTGATTATTTGAGAAACGGAGAACACCAATTGCTGAGCCATGTACAAGCCTTAGCGTGTGACTTGCATACTTAACCCAGTTCTCTGGGTTTGATGTGGATAGGGCAGCGTTCCTAACGCTTGGGACTAAGCCTTGTAAAGTGTGGCTGGTTCCTAGGGGCAATGGTTAATTAAGGAATGAGAGAGAGAAAGTTGTTCTAATGCATCTGGGGAATGTGAACTTGCCTGTGTGTATATAAATAGATGGAGAGGCAGGTATGTGAGCACTCTGTGTGCCTTTATTGCTGAGAGCGTGTCTACTGAGCAGGCCATTGGACTTGCACTAACCAGCCACCTCTGCCATGAAGACAACAGGTTTCTTTGTGCTATTCAGCCTGACTCTTTTCTTCTTCTTCTCTGGTAAGTAACTCTCCCTGTAGCTCATTCAAAGCCTCATCTGGGAACAATAGCGAGGAAACCTTGATTCCTGGACAACAGGGCTGAAGCAGCAGAGCAAATAATGCAACACGGACATCTACTCAGATTTAAGAGAGTCTTTAAATTAATTTCCTTGGATGGCATCTCTGCCTTTCTAGCATTCCCATTCAGCAAAGGCAGCACCATGGGTGTTTGCCAGCCCGAATGGCCGCAGGGCAGACAGCACGTTTTAAGGGATTGTTATAGAATATTTGTAGACAGCAAATTTCCAACTGGAAACTGTGAATGTTGGTACCAACAACCTGAGCATGAAACGGTGCTCATTTTATCATGAGTCTTGAAATGTCTGGTGTTTTTCTTAAAATCCCAGTTCCTGGGGGCATGGGATTAGGACAGAATCTCAGCTTCCCTTAAAAAATGTTTAGTTCTCATGGCTGTGAAGAAAAGCTTAAGAACATGACCCAAGCTGCCCCCCAAAATGCAAGGAACAGAAAGCAAATTAAAAGAAACTCTACGTTTTTTATTCTTCTTTAAAATCTCATGACTTTCAAGCCAATCACATGACTTTGTGGAGTCTGACTCCTGGTTATTGCATGCGTGTGTTGGCAATATTGACGCTGAGTGACTCGTCTGCCCGCCTAGAACGGCGCCAGTTCAGAATGTCGCATTCCTGCCATGGATCCTCGGTGGATCCAACAGCTCTTTGCCGGTGTTTTTCCATGAGCAGGTTAGAATAACAAGCCCCCTTGAGAAGAGTCGAAGGCTGTTCGCAGACGGAGAGAGGCGAAAGGCGCTCAGTATAGGATGGATTATGGATCATTGGCCCAGCTCCACGTGAGACTGAGCTAGAGCAGAGATCCATTAGAGCCCTGCCCGAAGTGGGAGGACACCAGGAGGTGGTGTGATATGATGTAAACCAAACAGGCAATCCAGGACACAGCTGCTGAATCTCATCCAGCTCCACCAGTGACATTTTATGCAAACTATTTAATGAGTTACCATAATTTCCAGAAGATTTGCCGAAAGCCACAAAATGCAGCTTGTGATCAATGCAGCTTGTGGTGATCATTGATCATTAGGTTGTTAGCTGCTTGCAAGGGCTCTGCTTTATCCTGCATCCTCTTGGCCCTGCCAAACAACAAAGCTGTTCGGTGCCCGGCCCAGGCTCTGGCACTGAGATGCTCAGCTCTTAAAGGTGCAGTCCCGAGTACCAAACAGTCTGCCTACAGCAGGAGCAGGATAAAGCCTGAAGATGCATAAAATTTGCCAGCGGTGGTTGGGTTAGATGGATGGTAATGGGTGTTCTTTGGCGGAAAGTGGGTGCTGGGATGTCTGGGGGTGCTAGGCAGGTGGGCAGAAGTTGGGAGAGTTGTCTGGAAGGGCAGCTGAGTGGGGAAGGGAGAGGAGTCTGAGGCTAGTATGAGGCTCCTCTCCCGCTCTGTCCTCTGCTCCTTCCTTGCTTAGTCCCAGCACAGGAGGCAGAGCCCCGAGTGACCAGCTGGAGTCTGTGGTGGGTGTTTGGGTTGCACCCCTATCGTGGCAGCCCAGCGGCATTTCAGTATTTCAAACCACCATCTCTCCACCTGTAGCAGAGAGCTGTGTCTAGGGGTGGGGCATTTCCCTGGGCTCAGGAGGAACCACCCGACTCCGAGCGTGGACCCGGTTCAGCTGCCATCTCTCTTTCCTGAGCAGAGAGCCGCCACATCTCCTGCATACACCGGGTACCTTCCAGCCAGGCCGAGTCCCTGGCACCGAGGTCTGCTCCTCCAGGTACCGGCCGTCCCTGAGGGGGCTGGGTTAAGGCTCTCACCGCACAGCCTTCCCAGAGAAGCACCCCACAGCTGAGTTCCCAGGGGCCAGCAGCTGGGAGCAGCCCATTGCTGCCTCCCCGCAGACACCGCTTTGATCCCTCCGAGGGAATGGGGCCCCTCCAGTCATCCCTCCCAGAGCCCCTCTGCCCACTCTCCAGCCCCGCACAATTACACAGCCACCTACTGACTCCAGTCCTCAGTCCCAGCATCCCCTGCCCTCCTCCTACCCAGCATCGCCAGCACTCCCTTCTGCCCTCCCCTCACTTGACCCCAGCCCTGCTTGGCATCCGAACTCTGCCCCCACCCCCCAGCTATGCCACCCTCACGGCTCTGACCTCCTCAGGTCTGTCTTGCATTGATGATGTGTGATTTTGTTGCAAGATCAAGCAAAAGTCACCAGATTTAACTCCAAGGGGTGGTTTCATGGCTTTATAGAATCATAGAAGATGAAAGCTGGGAGGGAGCTCAGGCGGTATCTAGTCCAAGCCTGCTCAATACAGGATCAACCCTAAGTAAGTCATCCCAGCCAGGGCTTTCTCAAGCCAGGCCTTAAAAACCTCTAAGGATGGAGATTTCCCTCCCTAGGGAAGCCATCCCAGTGCTTCACCATTGTCCTAGGCAAAAGGTTTTTATTTCCAAATATCTAACCAAGACCTCCCCCCTGCGAGTTGAGACCATTGCTCCGAGGTGTGTCATGGGCCAGCAGTGAGAACAGCCTAGCTCCATCCTCTTTGGTTCTGTGCTCTGGTTCTCCCTGGCTGGCTGTCAGAGGGTCTAGCACAGCCCATCCTGCACATCTTCATGGATCCAGGCCCCGATGAAGCAGTCATGGAAGGAACTGACCAGAAGCATAAAGCTGCCCACCGGGAATGGCTAATTTTCCTGACAATTTTAAAATGGATAGCCGTGTTAGTCTAGTCCAGTGAAAAAACAACAAGGAGTTGTGTGGCACTTGAAGACTAACAGATTTATTTTTTGCATGAGCTTTCGTGGGAGAAGATC
>ML682007.1:1580991-1659420 GCA_007922195.1 Podocnemis expansa
GATCTTCTCCCACGAAAGCTCATGCAAAAAATAAATCTGTTAGTCTTCAAGTGCCACACAACTCCTTGTAATTTTCCTGAGCTGATTTCAGGGGCCTGCTGTCTGCTCTCAGCACTCTGAAGCCACAGACAATGCCAGCCATGGTCAGTTACTCGGATCTGCTGCAACCTAAAATGCTCACCTTGCTGAAAATATATTTTTAACTCCCCTTTTTAACCCTTTGTCTGCTGGGTGCTGCTGCAGCTCCTATATTTCAGCAGGGCTCAGCTCCCTCCCCACCCCAAGAAGTTTGCTGAAAGTGCCCATGTTGCAAGGGAACAGCCAAGGGGCTCTACTAAGTTATTTAATATTTCTGGTCAATTTAACGGCTCCTGTAAATCAGTTCTGATCACTGATTTACTGACCTTCTCTCCCCTCACGCGTGGCCTGTCCTGCAGGAAGCCTTGCTATGGAAACCACTGCCATTTTCAAGATTTTTGTAAATTAACTCAACTTTCACTCAACTTGCCTCAGATGGTTTGTGGGTTTTTAAATCTTGTCTTGTCTGTTTTTGTTCCAGATGTTGCCGGTCAAGATGGGGGACAGGTTAGTGCAGCTGTTTCTGCTGGTTGATTTACGCGTTCTCCTGATTCCAAAGGGTTTTGTAAGGCAGAGTTCAGTGCGTGGGAAACACTAGAAAACAATGGGGGTGGATGGATGGCTCCAGGCTCTCCCAGCACACCCAGGAAAGCGGCTTTGTATATGCAATGCTGTTATGTAGCTGGGCTGTGTGATACAGGCAGACCCACAAGATGGGCTATCAGGGTGATGAGATCTGAGGGGGCTCTGAACATCACACGGTTGTAACCCACCTGCCTAGCAGAGGTACTTTGCTCCTTTTCATTCTAGATCCACTGCCCAGTCTTTTCACAGAGAGATACACTGCAGCTAGACACTGAGGACGCTGTGTTTAGTTCCCAAGAGCGGGATTGGTTACCAGCTGTCCAGTATGATTAGACTCCATGCTGATTTACTGTCATTTTTGGAGGGATTGACTAACTGTAATTAGTTTGTCCTTCCAGCAAGAAGGTACAAAGAGTTAAGTTATACTGATGTCTGGCTTAACCTTTCCTAAGAAATGGAAGCCATGGGATCTGAGCTTGTTCACCCAATTTCTGAGTGTCTTGGAAAGCCCGGTACAGTCAGCGTGAATATAGGTCGGGTGTGGAGTAGAGGAGAAAGAAGGGTAAGAGAACAGATGTCAACACTCTTAAAACTAATCAAGAGGAAGCAATATTGGAGGCTGGTTGGTTTTAAGATTCTTGATATCAGTTCTTCTCTGACGTGACTGGACCAACCTGTTTAGGAAACCTGAACTTCTTCATGGCAAGTAAGCGTCTACAACTTTATTCCAGCACAGGGCTCCCAACCCCCTGGTGATGCTCCTTCTGATGTCATGTTTGTTGGTAGTGGAAGGCTCTTTCTCTCACCAGGGAAACGTTAGAGTTAGGGATTCAGTTTATTCTCAGAGCCATGGAAGGAAAAAGGGGGTGGAGGGGAAGGATTTTGAGAGTTTTATTCTACTTTTGCAGTTTGACTGCAGGGAGTTCATGGACGACAGCATGTACTGCACAAGGGAGTCCAACCCGCACTGCGGCTCCGATGGCATGACATATGGAAACAAATGCGCCTTTTGCAAGGCAGTCAAGTAAGTGGAGGCAGCCGCAATTCAAGCAAGTTGAGCTGATTTGACTCTCATACACATAACGGTTTCTTCCTGAAAGGCGGCCCTCTCTCCATTTTGCTTCTGCTTCCACAGGGGCACTGTGAGTTGTCCTCTTAGTGAAGCGACTCCACCCAGAACAGACCTGGGTGAACCCAGATTCACCATATAAAACGTTTCCACTCTTTGCATGAGATCTGCTCCATGCAAGGAGCTGGCACAAGGTCTGGGTCCACTTTAGTCCCCACTGAGCCTTGTGTTAGTTAGTGCATGGCCTCTACTGCCACACTTCTACCAAGGGGCAAACTGCACCTTCTGAGATCACCTTGCTTTGGAAAAGTTCCCATGGGCATTCAAGGGGATGCAACCTGCCTGGCCCATTTCAAAACTCTGAATTGACCTTTAAAGGGCTTAGACTGACTGTCTTTGTGGAATGAGGCATAAAAATCCTCCCGTCCTGCTCTTCCTAAGCCAAGAGGGTAAAAAAAGGAGGCATGGCAGCATCAGGGACTGGCTGGTGTCTGAGGCAGACAAGCTGGGCTGTTCTGTTCCTAACGCGTGTGCTGCTGGTGTCTGTGGCTTTGAAGTTTCTCATCCCCGGCTGTGCCTGAGACTTTTGCTCCTTTTACAGGAGAAGTCAGGGAAGCATCCGACTGCTGCATCTTGGAAAATGCTGAATCTGTCATACTGCTGTGTGTTGAGAGCGGCCCTTCTGCTTTCACGCTCCACCAGCCCTGGCACATCCAATGTTTAGAGCAACAGTCCCCACTTGCCATTTTCCCAGGAACTACTGCTGATGACTGTGCCTCCAATTTGCTTGTGCAATAAAATAAACTCAGCAGAACTCTCTGATTGTTTCCATTTTCTGTAACAATCAGAAAAGGGCTGAAGTGAGACAATGCCAGAGAACAGTGGGTGTAATACTAGTGACCCCGTTTAGGGGGGATTACTGCACAGCATCATCACCTTTCCTTTCCTCAAGAAGAAAATGAGAAGAATTACAGACCAAGCCCAAAACGCAGCCAAGGGCATGGCACTAGTTGATTAAGTTGTACATCAGTGTTACTAAGGGAACAGCTAGTTCAGTGGTTAGGGCCATAGCCCGGGAGGGGGCTGAGTAGCTGTTAATTCCCACCTTTACCACATATTGCTGGCATGACCTGGGGCAAGTTGCTTTGCAGCTCAGTTCTCCCTCTGCCCAGGGGTGCCTTCCTGCAGCAGGCTTTTGGGGGACCAAATATGCAACAGAGAGTGTGATGCTGTGATATAAGGCGGGTGATAATTGTGAAAGAGTGAGAATGAGACAGTTTGATTCTCCCCTCTGCTTGAGGAGAAAAAGTGCTTGATGTGGGAGTTTCCCACATTTTGGGGCTTGTCCTAACTACAAAGACAGTCTCTCTCTGGGCCAATGAATAGTAAGTTATTCAATACCTAGTGGATCCTTTAACAGCAGAGACTGAGAACGCCCCACCTCAGGCCCTTCCATCATCCAGGACCTAAGGGCTTCATCTCAGTGGTGGGAAATCCCTGTTCAAAATAAATCCTTTTCCTTGGCTGACAGAAGGGGTGACCAAGCAAAGTTCTCCCATATCCCAGGCGCGTACCCTCACTCCTGGGCGAGCAGCTTTGGGGCACGGCCCTTTCCCCCCAGCTGTGCCACACCCCACAAGCCAGCTGGCCATGCCCCAATTCATGGATCACACAGGGATGTGAACATGAAGAAGGTGACCAGGCAGATGCCTGGGGCGAGAGGAGGTGTGTTGGGCATGGACCTGTAGGTCCCTAGGGAATTTTTAGAGAGTTTTCAATCAGTCAAATCATAGGGCTGGAAGGGACCTCATGAGATCATTGAGTCCAACCCCCTGGGAATTGAACCCAGGATCTTCTGCATGTTAAGCAGAGGTGCTAGCCACTGGAAACTCAGGTGTGGAGTGAGTTTATGCAACTCTTTGGGGGTTTGTGACTCAGCGTGGGGCCCCGATCTGGGCCTGACCCTCAGAGTATTTCAGTGGGTGTTGGGTGCCTTAATGTGTAGAGGATTTGGGTCCCAAGGCCCTGTAGGGTGAGCAGGGCAGAGCTGCCCTTTCTCCCACCCCTGTGCTGGAGGCTGTTACCCTCAGCTGGGGAGGATCAAGCACCTGTGGAGCTGATGGAGGAAGGGTGACTCAGAAGGAGTCTCTAAGCTCATTTAAAGGGAGCTGCTGAGCCCCTCTGGGCTGCCTCAGGATGAAAGAGTTGGCTAGGACCTAGCTGTAGCAGGAGGGCAGTGAAACCCCAAATCCAATAATGGGGCTTTTGGGGAGAGGGCAGGTAGCTAATCTAAACAGGCTAGCCCTTCCTGCCAAAGAGGGGAAATATTTTTCTTAAGGACTCTTAGGGAAAGGGGGTTATTGTTGGATCTTGAGGGCAAGTGATGCAAGGGGCCTGAGGGTCCCCCCATGCAATGAAGGGGTGCTCTGGGACAGCATGCGTACAGTTGCAAAGAAAGGGTCTGTGCAGCCTTGGGGGGAACATGCAAATTGTTAGGCCAGGGGTAGTGGGAGGACAGGCTCTGTACCCTGGGTGAGATTTACCTGAAAGATGTAAAATGGGGGGAGGTAAGAAACTGGCTGCTGTTCCTTGACATCTGTAGTGGGAAGGCTGACAAGGGGCTGGGGTTCAGGCAGAAGCTTTCCAGTGAAGCATGAAGCAAGACCAGCTGTAAGGATAATTTTATTTCAGTGGAGAAAGTGATTTGCAGTGATTGTTTTCTGCTGTCATGCATCTTGGGCTTATAAAAATGCCTCTGAAGGACCTCCTGGGGAAGCTCTGGTCCCCCCACCCCTGTGCTGCCTTTTTCCAGGCTGAACTCTGGCATCACTGGGTATTTTCCAGCAACAAACTGTGCTTGCCCAATTCTGCTGCTTCTCTCCTGGTTTGTGTCCTCAGTCCCACCTGACTTCAAGGTGGAGCACAGCCATGCCTTCCAGGAGAAGGGGGCAAATATTCGTGGTAGCCCTTGTTAAACTGCTGGTAGCACATCACAGGACTGGGAGTTTCTCAGTGTCAAATGTACAACTTTCAGATAAGCATCCAAACTTTGGGCCTTTTTTCTGGACACAACCTGACCTCTTTAATGCTTGTCCAGAAGATTTGCATGTTCTTCTTACATAGTCAGGTGTCACTGTTACAGTTTAGAGTAAAGGCCTCTTTTGTTTGTGTCACACTTACTGCATCTAAGGGCTTGTTTTATGGCTTTGCTTTGAGATGTGGCGAGACTTCAGCATCCTTTGCCATTTCACACAGGTTCATGATGCCAGCTATTGCAGTGATCATGATATGTCAATCCAAATGTAAGCTGATTGGGGGTATTTTGTCCCATGCACTGTGGTGAAACTTGTTAGACTTGTCTGTCACAGTGTACCGGCTCCTGCCTCAATTTACCAACTCCTTGCAAAATATACTTAACTCTTTACGTGCTGCCAGATAGCTAGCTAGCTTGCCAGCCAGCCAAGGTGCACTTGGGGATCCTAAATTCACTTGTTGTATGCATTATCCTACCATTGATGTAATATATCTACCAAGGAGACCTCTGGCGCTGGACCAGATCGGTACAAGGTGTGGCCAGTGCACCTTCTGAGGGAATCTGACACTCCAGTACAAACATCCCAGCAGCAATGCCTTCCCAGAAAGTTCACAGCATTTCCCCTGCTGTGTCTTCCTTTCAGTCTGGAATATCATGGCTGTGCGACAAAGAGGACGTTGTTCCATACAGTGTCAGAATTTGATAATTATTCTGTATTTGCTAATTTTTGGCACAACTTTAATGAGCATAAAAGAATCCCCATGTGGCATGCCACGTTTGATACAGTGGAAGGAAGAAATTATAGGGTGGACTTTCTCTAGTGGTATTGTTAAGAAGGGGAAGCAAGAAAACACACATTTTAGCCTGGGATTTGTGTTGTGTATTCACTGATGCTGATTATCAGGGTCTCCAGCATGTTTGCCCTTTATAATGGGACTTATTTAGTACAAGATAATTCGCCATGATTCCCCTTATGTGCTATCGATGTATTCAAACTTCTTTTCTGTAGTAAATTTGGAGACATGAAACCATTCATAAAGCCAATGAACACTAACTTTCCAGTCCCAGCTCCACATTCCTCATGCCTGGAGGGACTCCCTAACCTTGAAGCTTTTTGGGTGCTCTGCAGAATGATTGCAGTGCAGTTTGAACAGCTGGGTGAGCCTGCATCTGTGCTATCCTGTGGGAGTTACTAGGCAGTCTTGCAGGGTCAGTAGTTTTACCAGATATTCTCACAGGTGATCAGACAGCAGATGATTCCACGAATGGGTTATCTTAAGAGGGCTTGAGCCTACACTTAACTCCATAGTGATACCCAGTTTAATTAGCAGGATGAGCCAAATTGATTTGTGGTGTGTCTGCAGCACTGCAGGCAGTGGAGTCATGCCTGCTTGCAACGAGGTTCAATTAACATTGAGCAGGTGGGACGGATGGTGAAAATCTACAGCACTAAAAGAAGCCAAGGGGAATTGTGAGGTGCTTGGTGGCTGCTGGTTACATGAATCTCTGCCCTGCACACTCCTTTGCTCTTCACTCTGCTTTCAGGAGTATGGCAAATCCACATCAAATGTTAATTCTGATACATGGCACAGAAAGGAGCATGTGTCCCTTTGTTCTCAATCAGCCAGCTAGTTCCAGTCTATCTCTTCCAACTTGTCACCAGCGGCTGGTGTTTGCCACTCACCAACGGCAGAGATTGCTAGAGGTGGATTTTATTGAATGCTTCTCTGAGTTTTCTCACTTTGGATCCAGCCCCAGATAACTTACCAGGAAGAATATTGTTCATTTCCCATTGCTCTGCCTGTTTCAGGTTTGACACAGTCTGAATTCATACTTGCTGTTAACCCAGTGTATACAGAAGATGAATTTGGCCCCCGATACAAAGAATATTGGTTAACATTTTTCTATGTTCAAAGCACCATGAACACCTGCTAACTTGGCTGCAGAGCATCCATGTTAGGCATATGAGTTAGTGTTGTTATCCCTGTTATACAAATGGGGACACTAAGTCAGAAAAAGTGACTCATCTGAGGCCACAAAGTGCATAAGTGGAAGAGCCAGGATTTGGACTCAGGTGCTGTGTTCATGCCTTCAGCCCACACTGCCTTTCAGGACACTTCACCTGAGCTGGGGGTGTCTCAATATATCAGAACAGCACTACAGAGGCTTGCATGCTTTTTTTCTTAGGGTGTAAGCAAATCTTTTGTTTTTGAAGAAATGCAGTTATGTGGTCACTTCTATTATGAAGTGACCCTTTGTGGAAAATTATGGCAGACAGCAAAGGGTTTTGCTCTCTGCTTTATTTGTTCTATAGTTGGAGTCAGTTCTTGAGACAGAGAAACTTCTTGGGAATCTGTAAGCTGGGATTTTTGGGGTGTGTGGGGGGGTTAGCTGCAAGCTGTTTGTGACTACCTCTGTTCCAGGTCTGGTGTAAATAAAACAACTTACATGAGAAGAAACCAGAATCTGAGAAGCTGATCTGCATGCCCCAGGCATAGTGCTGTCATTCAGAAGGGAAGTGCTGCTGCTGTCAGATAAAGGGACAGCAATGTCAACCGTTTACATTTGTTTGACAGGAGAGATGCTGGACTAGCAGCTTTGGCCATTCACAACAGTTTAGCATAAGCCTCCATTTGCTTCATACAGAAAATGTCTAAGCAGTGTTTCAACCATCTCTAAACGTCTTTGTTTTTCAACAATTTTTCATGTTGGGAAATTCATCTAAATCCATGAACATTTGCGTTTTTGACAAAATGGTGTTTTCCAATTAAAAAAAAGTTTAATAAAAAAATTCTCACCTAGCTCTAATCTCATCCACACTGGCCAACCTGAATCCTATTGTCACTGTTTCATTTATCCTGCCATGTGGTTATAACTGATTCCTAAGGCATGGTCACACAGGCTGGGGGTTACACATTCTGGGGTAAATCACCTGTTCTGCTTTGAGTACGTTTTTTATAGACGTTGGAAATACTTCCCCAAAAGAGATTTAAGAGACATCCCACTACCTCTAAATAGTAATAATTATATTCCAAAGGAGACAAGCAACACCCAATTCTCATCTGACTTCCTGGATTCAGTTAAATACACTGTAGTGGTTCGCTGCTCCTAGTTCTCTCTTTACAAATTCTTTCCTTTCTCTTTCCCTTTCAAACACCCCCACCCATGCTGCTGTTCTGATGATACTGATCAAGATTAGTGGTTTTTGTCCTCTATTCATTTGTGGACCCCTAAAAAATTTCAAATGGAGGTGTGAATCCCTTTGGCAATTTGCAGACCCCCTAGGAGTCTGTAAACCACAGCTTGAGAACCTCTGATCTAGATTCTTCCCAGACGCATCCACCTTTCAGGAGAGATTTGATTTTGTCTGTGTCTGTGAACATACTGCATCCCCTTTGGCCTGCATGGTTAACCAATAACTGGGGCCTTTTCAGGTTGCTTCCGTTCAGGAGAATATTATACTAGTCAGGCGCAATTTCTTTGATGCAATCCTGTTTGTTGGTAGCATACAGAGTCCTGTTTCGCTCTGTAGAAAAAAAGGCAGCAGACAGCTTCCTTGCTCCCCATTTCCAAGTCTGTCTCTCCAATCAGCCATCTACCTCAGATATCTGTCCTCTGCTTCCACCCGGGACTGTTTTCAGTATGGCTTTCCTTACTGGCTGCTGTTTTCTGCCTCGCAGACACACACTACTGCAACCAATCCATCTCCTCACCCCAGAATTTGCAGCCAGTCCCATGGAAACCGATTAGCCCACATAGCTTATCCTTGATCAGATCCTGACATGTGGCCGTGGGAGGGGGCCTCCTATTATTTCCAGCGATCATGACCTGAGGGAGCTTAATTGCTCCTTCAATGGACTCTGGAAGAAGGGTGGGTAGCACATGAGCTGTTTTAACCAACTCTGTGATTGATAGCATCCATTAATATCTTCCAGCACAACAACGCCCCATCTCAGCTCTGCTCATCATTCTGATGGAGCTTGATACGTTTATACCCTGAGTGAATTTCAAGAAGTAAGTAAGTAAGAAAGAAAGCAGATAAATAATACAATGTTGGCTTTTCGCATATATTTTCTTTTTCTGTTTTCTTCTGTCTGGACACTTCACTTCATCAACCCAAATCAATTTTACTTTCGTCCAAATCCCTATGAAGCTTTTCTTTCCCCTTGATTTTCTGTGAAGTGGGCTAGTTGGGACAGATTTATTTCTTCGGCTCTAATGGGGAATTCGTCACTGTAACAACTCTTCCAGCCTTTGCAGAAGTTAACAACGGTGTCTTTTTTTCAACTCTGTCCTCTCTGGTTGTGCATGCAGGGCTGAAGGAATCCATCAGATGATGAGTGTGAGATAAGGCATGAGTGAGCTTGCTGGAGAACAAGTGAATGAACTGTTCCCTGCATTTGTCAGTTCTGGAGATCAGCAGAGAGATATGTCATGACTGTCAGCCACTGTCTCTACCAGAGGGGGAAGAAGGAGATCAGACGCCTTAACCCCTCCCTGCTTTAGCTCAGTGCATTTTTCTCCTTTGCCTAGCAGGTATTTGGAGGCACGGGAAAAAGATAGCCATTGCCAGGTGCATGAGTCAGTGAAGAATCCAGGACGCTCTGATCAGAAGCAGAGACGTGGGCGTGGTTGCCAAGGGGACAGAAAGAGACAACCGTAAGCCAAGAATGACGAGCAGTCACCTACGCGCCCTGGCTTCTGGTTTGATTAGCAGGTGTCTCACATCTCTCCTGGCCTTTGATTGGAAACTCAGGTAATGTATTTAAGTAAATCCAGGTACCTTTTAAAGAAATGGTGCTGATCTTCTTTGAAATATAATGGTTACTGTTCCTGCAGCCAAAAGCCCTCTTTGGCCTTTGCTGAGATGCACCCCAATGGTAGGGGAACAGGGAATGTTCCCAAAGTTTATAGAAACTGCACCAGGGGCAGAACAGACCAGGAGAGGTGAAGTCATGAGAAAAAATGTGCACTACACCAAAACACGCCCATTTGGCTACCGAGCATGACCAAAGTACTCTAAACAGAGGCAGTGAGACACATGCATATTGGGAACTTGACATGATGCCTCAGTCAGGCTTTGCCGGCCCCATGCATTTTGCTTTCAGTTTCAGCAGGCATTTATCACGTCCCCACAGACCCAGAGCCAGAGCAGGGACAGTACAGTAATCTGTGATGTGGGAACTGTGATAGAAGGGATGAAACCCACAGCGAGTCTCACTTATTTAGACCTAAGGTGCCGCAGGACTCTTGCTGTTTTTGCTGTACACAGACTAACATGACTACCCCTCTGGAAAGATTGTCTTTTTGTTGACATTCAGAGAGCAAGGTACAAGGAAAAGCACGGTATGTGGGTTTTGCTAGCTGTGAAAAGTTTGTATTGTGATGATCTGGGACCAGGGATGTTACCTTGGCACCCAGGCCTGAGTGTAATGCCAGCACTGTGAAGGAAGAAGGGACATGAAGGTGCGATGCATGATATGATGCTAACAATGAGGGTTGCATCTGTGGGCAGAGGAGTAGGCAGGATTTGTGGCGTTGCTTGCCCTAACATTGCACTTCCTTCTTTTAACATGCAAGTTGGGCATGTTTGTGCCTAGACCAGCCTTGACTGGCCCACAGCTCTGCTGCTGTGAATTCATTTTAATAAATAATGAAACAGTCCAAAGAGCTTCCAGTGTTTGTTCTTCATTATGAAAAGTGTTTGACAAGGACTGTTGAAGCTGAAGTGTCTGGCTCAGTAAATATCTCAACCTGCCCCATCAGTGCTGGGGACAAAAATCAGGGCAGGACGTATTTTGACAGGCTTCCTATCTTTGTCAGAGTGTACTCTAAGGGTGTCAAAGCAAGGCATATTTTAATGGATTTGCCATACACATCACAATAGAGGCTGAAGTCCAGAAAAACAGGATTTTGAGGAGCTCCCCATTATCATCAGGTATGTAACACGCTGTCAGATGGCCAGACGTTAAGATGGCACTCAGGTAGATCTTGACACACATTTTGACATGATAGTGTCTACAATGGGTTTATGCCAGGTACTGGAGGAAACAGACACACTGCTGGAGCTCAGCATTTTCTAGGAGGCACTGCTTCACTTCCTCCAAGAGCGCAAGGATAAAATTTCCCTGCAGTTCCCATACCACCACTGGGATAGCATGAATACAGGCTTTGACACTCAACATCTCTCTTCTCCCAAAACTAAGTGGGGGGGGGGCAGTAGGTGATCCGTAAAACTATCACTTATAGAGAAGTGAAATTACTTGCAAAAGTCACTTTTTTCTTCATAGAGTTGAAATTCATAGAGGCTGAGAATTCAAGGGACAGCAATGTAGAAGGGTATAATATTGTACTGAAAACTACTGAAAAAAATCTCTGGCCATGTCCTTCTATTGTACTGAAGGACTTTGCTGTCCCTATACAGTAGGTCCCCCACCTCAATGTAGCATTCAAGAGCCCTTGTTGAGGCACAGCAGGGCTGACGCAGACCTGAAAGCAGGATGAATCAAGAAAGAGCTTGAGTCTGTCACATTAATGTGATTGTTTGGTCTCCAACAGTTCTCAGGGCTTCTCAAGGTGCCCAGCATCACACAGTACTAGGCCCTAAGTCAAAACTGGGCTCATTCGACCATCCATAGTGGCCCAGCAGGCTAGAGCACCAGCCTGAGTAGCTGGGGTGCTCGGGAGGTGCAGACCCAAAGGGAAGGCACAGGAAGCCTTCTGCATGCATTGTCTGACACGGAGATGAAAGTTTTCAGGTGACCTTCCCTCCAACTTTCCTTTCATTGTCTCATTTCTGCCTGTGTTTTGTTCCAGATGCTGCTGGCCAAGAAGGTCAGGTAAGTCGAACTCTTCCCCGTTTATTAATAATCACTATCCCCATCATTGGCTTGTAGCATCACAGGGACCATGATCTCTGGGACAGAATCTAGAAACATGCTAAAATTCATGAGTCAAAGTGGGAGTGGACTCCACCTGGGCCCTAGCAAGAGAAGAGTGAATTTATGGGGCTGAAAATGAATGGGTATGTCCACACTGTGAGAAAAGACGCGTGACTGTGCAATTACTGGGATACAGTTTCCGGGGCTAGGGCTGGAGAGCTACATACTGTGTAGAAGTTTGAGCGTACAGACTCTTAACTTTTCACGTGATCTCAGAGCTAAGGCTGCAGCCCAAGGCCTTACATCTACACAGCAGTTGTACAGTCCCAGTCCAGGTCTGTTGGTCTGAGATTGCAAAGGGTGCAATAATTACTAAGCAGACTTTTGCCGTGGAGTGGGGGGCAGGCTGTGATGGGTCTGTGGGCGGCACAGGGAGCAAGTGGGAGATGGAACAGAGGATCTGACAGTGTCACAAGAGCAAGAGGATTTTTATACATGAGAGTTTGCTGCCTGTGGAGATGGCTCTTTGCTCTCACACCATGTGATGTGGGCTCACAAATGTCTCATAGACCAGACAGTACAGGAAGAGGGGCATGGAGAAGTCAGCTCAGTGAGACAAGGGACAGGATTAGGTATTGAGCTGCCAGGGGTGGGGATCATCCCTTCCTCTGTGTTCATTGAACACTCACCCCCCCCCCCCCCGAGACAATGGCAGCACTGGTGAAATACAGACAATAATGTTACCAGCCATATTAATCTTCTTTCCAGGGATTCTGTAGTGAGTACAAGGAGCCTCCAGCAATATGCACCCAGGAGTTTTTCCCAATCTGTGGGACTGATGGCAAGATATATGGAAACAAATGTCTATTTTGTTCAGCCGTCTTGTAAGTAATAGAACAAGTAACCCATTCATAAAAATGAAAAGTGAGTGGAGATGTAAATCAAGGCCCTGTCTAAGCACATCTGTTTTGACACCTGGGTCAAATTTCTCAGTCTAACAAGCTCTGGTTAACTTGATTGAATGGGGCCTTGACAAAAGGATTTTCTCTCTGTCATAAGGGCCGAGCACTGAGTTTTGTGTTCCTCTTTTCCTCTAGTGGATACCTTGGAAGTCTTTGCTTTAAACACTATGGCGAATGCAAGAGGCATGATGAGACCAAGTCAAAAGATGGCCTTTAGCTATTAGTCGATGCTAGCTGACTCCATACCAGCCGGTGCAATAAAGTCAACTCAGCAGAATTTTTTGACTCTGTGATTTTTCCCCCTTTCCAAGTCAGGGACTCTGCTCCCTGGTGTCTCCCGCAAACTCTGCTGTGCTAGCAGAAAAGAGTTAACGAGACCACAAAGTGCAATAGCCAGTCACACACATTAGGGGAGCCACAGATTGACTGTTAGTGTGTCATGTCTGCCATGGACGTGGTCTACAAGAAAGATTGAGCCACAAAGTCTGACTCCCTTCCACCTCTGAGTGTTTTCAATGGACCAACTCATGAGCCCATGAGCAGCTCCCCAGGTAAAGGCCTTTTCCTGGGCCCACCTCCACACCCCGCTTCAACGTGGCCCTGTGCAGTCACACTGTGCTAGCCTCTGACCCACAACAACCCCACCTCCCACCTGCACCGCACCTCAGAGACCTGTGCACGGAGCTCAGCCTTTGAGCACGGGAGGCGCATGGGTCTGTGCTGCCTTCCCACCCTGTACAGCAGTGGTTCCCGACCTCTTCTCTGCCACAGCACACCTCGATCCCTTTAATTATGTTGAGGCACACCACCATTTAGTTTCTAAATGAACTCATGAATTTTCATAAGCAATCCAAAACTCTTTGTGTAGTTTTTCAAAGAACTCTGTGGCACACCTGGGTGGGATGGCACTCTGGCCGGGAAACACTGCTGTACAGCACAGCCCTTGCTTGGACAGCTCCTCTGAATTACTGTGGATGTATCCTCTGTCATAGTCCAGGGCTGCCCAAAGGAGCTCTGCCATGCCTCTTGTCATATGGACACGGTGCTACAGGGTGTCTACTGGTGCCACGTAGCCATGTCTCCTCCCTCCTGGCCAAGGTCGAATTTCCAAACTGCTGCTACAAACAGGCCGGCTGGTGCCTGGAGTCCAAATGGCTGGTGGTGTGGGTGGGTGGGGGGAGCTTCAGGCACACAGACCCCCCCCAGACTATGCTGGTTTCTGGTGCACAACTGCAAAGACCCATGTGATTGGATGCCAGGTGGGAGCTGTCAGCAGCCAACAGAGAACTGGACACACCTGAGTGAACATCCATAACTTACCTTCCCCTGCAATAATGTGACAGGCATTACAGAGGCTGACGTAGAGTGCACTCGTGCATGTCAGGGCGATTTAACCGTTCCCCGCTAATGTTTACTGCAGGCCCCAAAGCCTATCTGAGGGCACCACATTCCCAGCACATTCTTGCCCGGCTAACAATTGCCCTTAATGTGCGTTTCTTTGCCGTAGATGGGGAACTGCTGTTCTTCATGCAAATACAGTGATCGTGAGAATGATGAGGATCTTGTGTAATGAGTGTCTGTTATTTGTTCATCAGTGCCCCCGCTCCTCCTTTTGGAAAAGTTTCAGCCAACCAGTGAGGGAGCAACTAACATGCCTATAATTTAGAGGACCAACCAGATGTCATGAATTCAGAGCAGGGAATGGCCATTTGCTGTGATGTTTTGTAGCATCAGTGACAATTTGACCAGGGAGTTCACAATCCAAGTGGAGAGCTGAGCTTCATCCCGCTATATAGCAGATCTCCGTTCCTGAGCAGCATTAGAGAGACTCTGCGTGGCAAAGCACGAACAGACTCAAAGCTGACCCACAAACAACTTCTACCATGAAGACAGTGACTGTCCTTTTATTCCTTACTCTGGGGGTCTTCTCCCACTGTCAGGGTGAGTAGCTTTGTCTGTAGACTGTACAGAGCACAACATCTGACCCCTCTTAATTTCAGGATAGGTTCAACCGGTCAAAAGCTCATGAGCTCCAGGTGTATCGCCTCACTTTTGGGTGTAAACTAAGCAGGGGAAGTGGCTCATTGCAGAAATGATAATATCCCTCAGAAAACGTTGCTAGGCAGAAGTTATGGGCCTTTGCACAAAAGCCAGTCCGGGAACTGCAAACACTCGCATGTGCTATTCATTGTGAGTCCCAATGATGGTGGCATTTTAGGTCTGACTTGTGGTGTATTAGTCTCATCTGTCACAGCAATTGGGTGAGAGTGCAAGAAACCTTCTCAGGGTTCAGTTTGCTGGTTAGAAAGTTGTGTCCATTGTCCTACACAGAGAAGAACATCTTTAACTGGGTTGCTTCTGATATTTTCCTTCATTGTGTCCTTTGTACCTGTGTTTTGTTCCAGAGTTTGGCGGCGAGGGCTGTCGGGTGAGTCTAACTCTCACTTTGAATTAATTGTCACTCTTCCCTGATCCTGGGTTTTTACCATTGTGGAGACTGGGATCTCTGGGTTAGGGACATTCAACTCATGAGTCAACGTGGGAGCAGACTCACGGGCCACAGCAAGTGAAGAGAGAATCCCTGGGGCTGAGACTCCACGTGGTCAGAGCAATGGACTCCATCCATCCTCTGTTGGACAGGACACCCTCTGTGATGAGACCGTGGGAGATACGAGGATCAACTTAGCAAGGGGACAGGGGAGAGAACAGTATTGTAAGAGGATGGGGGTGTAAAGTCTGGGCATCAGATGCGCGCGCAGATATCCCTTCAATCACAAACCTTGTGATGGGGGCTCGGAAAAGTCTTGTAGATCAGAGAGGGGAGCTGAGCTCCTCCCGACTGAGAGGGGAATTGGGAAGTCATTTAATCCCCCCTCCATAGCTGAAGAGGGGCAGAATTAGCCAGTGGGAGCTCTGTGGTCAGGGCCTGTCCTGCCGAAAATTTCCAGAAGGTAGCTGTGTTAGTCTGTGACCAGCAAAACCAATGAGAATCCTGCTGCACCTTAAAGATGAACCGATTCCTTGAGGCATAAGCCTTTGTGGGCTGCAACCTTCCTCCTCACACGCCCAGATGTCTCTGTTCAAAGCATACCCGGCACCATGGACGTGACGAGGCACCACTGAACCATAGACAATGACACTGACAGGAATGTTAACACTATTTGCAGGGTTTCTGCAGTGACTACGAGGAACGTCCACTAATATGCACTGATGAGTACAATCCTGTTTGCGGCAGTGACAGCAGAACGTACAGCAACAAATGTTACTTTTGCCAAGTCGTCTAGTAAGTGCCAGAAGTTAGAGCCCATTGACAAGAAATAAAACAGAATTGGGGTGTAATTCACACCCCTGCTTGCTCCATTTAATTTTTCATGTCAGCAAAAGGAACTTGGTTATTTGACATAATGGGGACTTTACAGAAGGTTGTTCTCGTTGCCCATGAGGGCTCCAGCACTGAACTTCTGTTTCTCTCTTTCCCTCTAGTGACAGGCTTGGAAGTCTTTGCTGGGAGGGAAATGGAGCATGCTGAATTATCAGCGGTGCCAAAAGCTGAGATGGATCTGAACCCCATTTGCTTGTAGTTTCCACTAGCAGACCCCTGACTGGAGCCACATTCTCGACTCCTTCTCCATTTCCAGGGCTCCAGAGAGAATCATTGACTAGCCACCTGACTGTGCAATAAAGTCAGCTTTGCAGAATCCTTAACCGCTATGGGCTTTTTCCTCCCTTTTCAAGGAGGGGACACTGCTCTCCAGTGTCTCCTGCAGATTCTGCCCAGGTTACTGGCAGACATTGATGAAAACAGAAAGTGCAATAATTAGTCACATCCACTAAGTGGTCCTGCTCTAGGAAGTTATTGTCACTAGAGCAATCAGTCCAGAAACCCTAGATGCAGTCTTTCCAGTTCTGAGCGTTAGCCATGGAGCAAGTCACGAGACGCTGAGCAAAGCCCCAGTTAAAGAGCTTTGCCCGGGAGAACAGGCAAAGAGCAGGAGGAGCTGGCATCCTCTGAGGTGGTATAGAAACTCCTGACTGGGAGGGAAGGGGTCGAAGGACGGACAATGCCAGGCCAGCGAGCCTTAGCCTTCCAAACCAGCAGATCAGTGGTTCTCAACCACGGTGTCGGGATGTGTTAGTGTCTCACCACACGGTATTAAGTGTGTCATGGAGACACACGGGTAGGGTGGGGGCCTGGCTTTGGCCAGGGGGCTGGTGTGTCCTGTAGGTTACACACACCGTCAAGTGTGTCATGACCTACCAAAGGTTGAGACCCACTGCAACAAAATATGCTCCAGCTGGACATCACATGCATGAAAAAGGAGCCCCCAGCTGAGAGGTGGGGCACCGGGGAGGAGTGCAGACATACCCTGCATGCCTGCAGGCTCCTGCAGAAGGAGCTGGCAACGCCTTGCTGACGCAAAAGGACTGGCTATGCCGTACAGCAGGGTGTCAGTTTTGCTTCCTTTTTCCTTTTGCTTTGCCTTTTCTCTGGGACCAAAGCTGAGGGAGGAGAGCATGGCTGTGAGGAAATCAGTCAGGGAGGGAGCTCCAGGGTGGCTTCTCCTGGACCCCAGACACTGCCAGCGCCCCTAGGGCTGTGGGTCAGAGACCAGGGCAGTGGGTACGGGAGGGCCCAGGTTTCCCTCCACTGCCCCATGGGTTGTCAGGCCCACTGTGGACCGTATTGCAGATCCCAGACCGTCAGAGCCGAGGCCCACATTTCAGTGTGGAAGGTGTCAAGGTCTTGTCCTTCTCCTTCCCCCTTGGAGCACACAGAATCATCAAAATCACGTGGATTCATGCTGTGTGACATACGCCTCCTCACTACCATGAAGCCCTCACTCTTCCCTCTATCCCCCAGACAGCTCCAAGCTGCTCACTCCACCCGTTGGCCCCGTGGGTCACAGGGACTATGCCATTCACTCCCATTGAGGTCTGAGCTGCCCTGACTAGTTGGATTCAAAATACTTTTGAGAACTGCTCCAAGGTGCCCAGAATCAAGCAGTGTTGGGTCTTAAGTCAGAAGCGGGCTCACTTGATCCCCCACAGCGGCTCAGCCGATAAGCGCACAGGAGTCAGTAGCTGCTGTGGTTGGGCCCATGTGTAAGAAAAGTCTGAGTGGCCCTGCCCTGCTCAGCCAGCTGAAAGGGAGGGCACTTAATTTTCACTTTGACAAGTTCCAAAGGGGTAGCGGTTTTAGTCTAGTTCAGCAAAACAAACAGGGTGTCCTGTGGCACTTTAAAAGTCTAACAAATTTATTTATTGCACAAGCTTTCCTGGGAGACAATCCCACTTTGTCAGATGCTTTGAAGGTGGGAGTGTCTCCCAAGAAAGCTCATGTGATAAAATATGTTATTAGTCTTTACAAGTGCCACAGGACTCCTTGTTTGTTTTACCAGTAATTTTCATGGTCTCTTTATTTGCATGAGTAAAATGAGGTGCTGAGCACAATTGCACCGTATTTGCATGAGCCCTAAATGCTGAGTATGATGGGAAATGGTCACTCTGGCTGGTACTGCTTTACAAAGCACAACTGTTAATTGCAGGGGTAATGAAATGTTCTCCTATTGCAACAGAAGTGTGTTCAGCCTGTTCTGATGAAAGAGTCGCTCTCATCTAAACAGGGTTACCATCTACAACCAGGCTCCATGGTAGTGAGAGACAAGGTCTTGCCTTTTGGGGAAGAGCCCAGCGGGTAGCGTGTGATTTCCTAGAAGACTGGATGGACGCTTGAGCTGGTTTGGCGTGCCTTGTATCTTTGGTGGGAGGCCCTACACATAGCAGCCAGCCCTGGCTGCTGCCGACTGTCTGGCAGAAGGGTTGCACATATCTCCCACACAGGTTTGGGTGGCCATGTAGCCAACAGGAAGCACCCAGCCCACACAATTCCACCCTTATTAACCAAACCAAGGGTATAATTTACACGGTCCTCCACCTCTTTGTGCTGAAAGGTGAGGAGGAAACCTTGTTCCCAGCTTGGCATTCCCCTTGGGAGTCCTGCCTCCACCTGCCAGAGCTGTGAGCAATGATTTAGGCAGATGTCATAATGAAGGTGGATTCTCCGACACCCTATATATAGTGCGGCTCCATCTGTGGGGTTTACTGAGGGCGTGGAGCACCAAGAGCTGCAGTACAGACGATTCAGCCACCATGAAGATAAGAGGGGCCGTTTTGCTCTTCAGTCTGGCACTTTTCTTCTTCTACTCAGGTGAGTTACTTTTACCCGCTCTGATCCCCCTGCCTGCTACTGCAATGATGGGGCCAGCCTCACACTGTCCTGAACAGGGCGTCACACATTCCCAAAGTGGCTGATGCCAGAAGCAGCCGGTTTATTTCTGAGATGCCCCCTTCCAAGCTTGACATTGAACGTCAGGCTGATTCCACGAGCTGTTGCTTCCCTGCACCTATCCCATCACTTGAAGGGCTCTTATGGGAGGTCTCCCTAGGCTGTGACTTCGCTGACTCTGCCGGTAACATCCTGGAAATCACACAGTCCCCTTTCATTATGAATTTCTTCTGCTCCATCGTTCTAGCCATTCTGCTGGGGACAATTAAACTCCTGAGATATTAGTTACTTAAATAATGTTAAGTCCGACCATTGCTCATTATAAAACTCCACAAAGAGCCCGTCTGAAGTCAAGCATTCCCACCTAGGATCAGATTAGGACCCACCCACCCAGTCCCCTTTCCAATCCTAGCTTATGCAAATGTATATAGAGCGAGAAACGAGGCCTGTGCCAGTTCTGAGAGAAGCTGGGCACAGGAAAATTTTCTTTTTTAGCTTCGAATATTTAGGAGTTGTTTTCTACCTTGAATTAATTCTGGTCGATGGTGTAGTCTTAGCACAACAAGCTCTACAGTTCTCCCAAAGTAGAAAGCAGGAGTCCATGCCAAACACTTGGGCTTTCACTCAGTCGTAATGCTGGGTGTGCTCAGTATGTGTCTGTCCTTTATACAGATCACCTGCAGTTGAGGGTTTGTCATCTGAGTGAGCTGGATCTAGTTTCATTGACAAAGCCAGACACGTTCAGAATGAAACATCTCATTAAAACCGAGTAACTGCTGATGCAGTTCTTAACTATGAAGACACTCAGATAAAGGAGCGAGAGAGTCAAAAGCTGCCTCAGTTTTACACTTGTCAATCCGAGGTCATGGCTCCCACAAAACAGCCGCAGTAATACGACTTTTAGTGCTCTAGCATTTTTCAGGTAGTGTCCCAGAAGGGATCAGATAGTTGGTTGTGGGGCATATGGCGGAGCGTGCAGCCTTATCTTCAGAGCATCCTAACAGATGTTAGATAATAATGTAACTTTCTTTCTGGAAGAATAGCAATGTAATACAACTTTATTTTGAGTGAGTAGCTTCAATTTTACCCTTCATCTGGAAAGAGAAGGGTTAAAACACATCTTCTGTGAGGGTCTTGGAAAAAGAGGAAACTCCCCACCTCCCTTAAAGTTGGGGGTCAGAGTCCTTAGATGAGACATCTGCCCAGACCAGGATCACCATGGAAAGTCTCCAGATCATTTGCCTTGTGCTCCTCTTCTACTTAGCTAACTCAATTCATAGAGCTGATGGGAAAGCCAACATCACTAGCGGCACAAATCTTTACCAGAGCACGGGAAAAGATGCTGTATAAAGATAAGGAGAGACTTGCTCAGAACCAGGGACATCGCTAACTGCAGCACCAGATTGGGGGGGATAATCTGAAACAAAGTCACAGTAACATTTAGGCCTACTTCTGTGGGTGTGTTCAGGGGCCACAGAAGACCCCAAGCTGGTTAAATTCAGGCCGGCGAGCAGGGCCCAGCAAAAAGTCCCTCCTAGTCAGATGAGGACTGTGGGGCACAGAGCCCAGGATCCCAGCGGGCATGGGGGAAAAAGAGTGAAAAGTAAGGGGCCGGGGTGCAGGTCATGGGGCCAAAACAGGGGACTCCAAGAAGGACACCGAGCTGAGAAGTGCACTGCTCCAGAGAGGCCAGGATGTCACGCAGAGGAAGTCTGCCCAGGTGCAGGCAAGGATGAACGCGTGGAAAAAGGCACCGTTCTCAGAGCGAGCCCCCACTCACTGCCCAGGTGCCTCCTCCTGCACGGAGGTAAGGCTGTCCGGGGCAGTGCCAGTGGGAAGGTGATGTATAGCTCTTGGGACCCACAGCCGAGGAAACTGGCATCGTTTAGCTCTTCACAGCTCAGCTAAACACAGCATGGCTCTGCATCCCCACATGCCCCCACTGGTCTCACCGACATTAGGAGCTCTGCTTCCCCGCGCGGCCTGGCCCATTTACACCGGGAGTTCCACTTTCCCACGCAACCATTTCAGTCTCCACTAGGACCTTAGGTGTGGATTTCAGCTTCTTCTAGCACAGTCAAGCCTCCTGAGCTTGACTGAAAACCCCATTTAACTCCCATGTAGACACAACTCCTGTGGCTCAAGTTTAGTAAGTTGAAGGCATTAACCTGTTCAACTGAGTGACTCAGAGGAAATAAGGCTCCTTCTCTGCTAGCCTCGATAAGGCCCCTGTGTCCCACAACTGGGATCCGGAGGGTAAAGGGGTGGGTGACATTCAGCCTCCCGTCAGGCCTTGTTCTCTTTCTTGTGACTGCCAGAGACAGTGCCGAGTGACATAGAACCGTAGGGTTGGAACGGACCTCATGAGGTTATCTAGTCCAAACCCCTGCCAAAAAAAGCGGGACCACTCCCACTAAATTATTCCAGCCAGAGTTTTATCCAGACATGAGTCGTACTGGTTCATATTTGCAACTTGAACCCCCTGTGTCCTGGAACGGGACAGCAAACCGCCACTTCCGGACCGCTTGCCGAACAGCTCCTCGTATTAGAAAGGCCTTTGGGTTGCGATTGTGCTGGACTGGAGTTCACCCTGGGGAGTCCTAGCCCAGAAGGATGGAAGGGGGGCTCCTCAGGCTGAGTGCCAGGATTTCTCCCTCCCAGGGACCCTCAGACACTGGCCTGCAGGTCCCCTATCCTTGGTCCAGCCAATTCTTTGCAAGGTCCTACCGCTGGCCTCATTGCCAGCCCCAGGAAGCTCCTTTGGAACTGGCTGGTTCCTGAGGAAGCAATTGCCATTGGAAAGATGTTACTGAAGAGGCATCATGGGCCTTAACCCAACCTCCCAGCTAGCGTCTGCTAACAGTCACAGCTGCTATTAACTGGGGGCCTGCTGATAGAATTGTAAAGTGCATTTCCCTTCATGCTGTTTTTTGGTCACAGCAATAGCAGATGGCACAGGAAATCTTCCTGTGCTTGTTGTCAGCACCCACCCTTCCCCACCAGTGAGGAACGGTTTCAGCTGACTTTCCCTCTGACACTTCTCTTCATTGCGTCATCTCTGTCTCTGTTTTCTTCCAGATGCGGCTGGTCATGGTGGTCGGGTAAGTGGAATTCTCCCCATCCTGGTATAGTCACGTTTCCTTATCTCTGGTCTGTAACAAAATGGAGACCGTGATTTCTGGGATAGAAACATGCTACCTGTCATGGGTCAAAGTGGGAGACTCTACACCATGGCCCAATGAGTGAATCTCTGGGGCCTAGGGTCTACGGATATATCTGCCCTGAGATAAACAACCCATGGTTGGGCCATGGCTGTACTCAGGCTTCTGGGGCTCACATTGCAGGGCTAAATATTGGTGCACAGAAGTTTGGGCTGTGGGACCCTGTACCTCATGGGATACCAGAGCTCGGGCTTGAGTCCAAGGCCATCTGTCTACACATCAGGTGTACAGCGCCAGCCCAGGTCTGTTGATCTGAGATAGTCATGGGCGCAAAATTGCTAAGTAGACATTTGCCAAGCGGCCAGCATCCTGGGTCGCATACTCTGGAGTATGGGGCAGGCTGTGATGGGTGTGTGGGAGGCACAGGGAGCAAGTGGGAGATGCAACAGAGGATGGGACAGTGTCACAAGAGCAAGAGGATTTTTAGCTATAAGAATCTGCTGCCTGTGGAGATGTCTCTTTGCTCTCATGCCATGTGTTGTGGGCTCACAAACATCTCAGAGACCAGACAGTGCAGGGAGAAGGGTATTGGGAGTTCAGTTCATCAGAATCTCAGTGAGACCTGGACAGGATTTATGTCTCGTGAGCTGCCAGGGGTGGGAACGATCCCTTCCTCTGTCGTCATTGAATGCTCAGTGCCTGGGGACAATGGCGGCACTGCTGAAATACAGACAATAATGTTACCAGCTGTATTAATCTTCTTTCCAGGGATTCTGCAGTGAGTACAAGGAGCCTCCAGAAATGTGCACCAGGGAGTACTTCCCAATCTGTGGGACTGATGGCAACACATATGGAAACAAATGTCAGTTTTGTTCAGCTGTCTTGTAAGTAATGGAATGAGTGGCCCATTCACAAAGATGAAAAGGCAGTTGAGATGCTCTCACTGTCCGTAAAGGCTGCGGCACTGAGTTTTGTGTTCCTCTTTTCCTCTAGTGAATACCTTGGAAGTCTTTGCTTTAAACACTATGGAGAATGCAGGAGGCATGATGGGACCAAGTCAAAAGATGACCTTTAGCTATTAGTTGACGCTAGCTGACTCCATACCAGCCTGTGCAATAAAGTCAACTCTGAAGAATTCTTTGACTCTGTGATTTTCTTCCCCCCTTCCCAAGCCAGGGACTCTGTGGATTGAGCTCTCCTGTAGACATGTGCATGGCAGAGGTCATATACTGACAGCCAATCTGTGGCTTCCCTAGTACATGCAACTGGCTATGTGGTCTCATTAACTCTTTTCTGCTATCACAGCAGAGCTAGTGGGAGACACCAGGGAGCAGAGTCTGACGCCCTTCCACCTCGGAGCGTTACCAGTGGAGCAACCCATGAGCCCACGAGCAACGCCTCAGTTAAAGGCCTTTTCCTGGGCTCACCTCCACAACCCTGTGCAGTCACACTGTGGAAGCCCTTAGCCCACAACAACCCGACATCCCACCTGCACCACACCTCAGAGACCCGTGCACTGAGCTCAGCCGTTGAGCACGGGAGGCGCATGGGTCTCCATCCATGGGGGTCTGTGCTGCCTTCCTGCCCTCTACAGCAGAACCCCTGCTTCAACAGCTCCTCTGAATAGCAGCAGAGGTATCCTCTGTCTTAGTCCAGGGCTGCCCAAGGGAGCGCTGCCATGCCTCTTTTCATAAGGACACGGTGCTACAGGGTGTCCACTGGTGCCATGTGGCCACGTCTCCTCCCTCCTGGCCAAGGTCGAATTTCCAAACTGCTGCTACAAACAGGCCGGCTGGTGCTTGGAGTCCAAATGGCTGGTAGTGTGGGGGGCTGTGGGTGGAGGAGCATCAAGCACACAGACCCCAGACTATGCTGGTTTCTGGTGCACAACTGCAAAGATGCATGTGACTGGATGCCAGGTGGAAGCTGTCAGCAACCAACAGAGAACTGGACACACCTGAGTGAACATCCATAACTTACCTTCCCCTGCAATAACGTGACTGGCGTTACAAAGGCTGACGTAGAGTGCCCCCATGTGTGTCAGGATGATTTAACCTTTCTCCACTAATATTTACTCCAGGCCCCAAAGCCTATCTGAGGCCACCACATTCTTGACCAGCTTATGAGCATCCAGTTTGTTTGTTTGCTCTAGGGTGGGGAACTGCTGTTCTTGCAAACACTGTAATCATCTGAGAATGATGAAGGTTGCATGTAAAGAGTGTTTGTCATTTGTTCATAAGTGCACCTGCTCCTGCTTTTGGAAAAAGTTCAGCCAACCAGTGAGGGAGCAACAAACACAGCTGTGAGTCAGATGACCAACCAGATGTCCTGAATTTGGAGTGGGGAATGGTCATTTGCTGTGATGCTTTGTAGCTTCAGTGACAACTTGACTAGGGATTTCGCAATCCAAGTGGGGAGCCCAGCCTTGTCTGTCTATATATGAGATCTACATCTCTGGGCTGCATGAGAGAGAGAGAGAGTCTGCAGAGCTCAGCATGAACAAATTCAAGCAGACCCAATAACCAGTTCCATGATGAAGACAGCAGTGGTCATTTTGTTCCTCACTCTGGGGGTCTTCTACAGCTCTCAGGGTGAGTAACTTTAGAGCTCAGCCTCTGACCCATCTCACCTTCAAGACAGGGTCAAATGTAAAAAATCTGTTCATATCCAGCTGTTTCACTATGGACATTTGGGTGTGAAATCGAAGCATTAGTGACTCATTGCCAGAGTGGCAATATCCCTTGGAAAGGTGTTGTTTAGAAGCCACTATGAACATCTACACAAATGCCAGACTGGAAGCTGCAAACAATCGCACATACTATTCATCGTGGGTACTGACAGTGCATTTCAAATCTGACTGGAGTATATTAATCTCCTTGTTTCTGTTTAGCACAGCAATTGGACGAGAGGGCAAGAAACCTTCTCAGAGTCCAGTTTATTGGTTAGGAAGCTGGCTCCATTGTCATTCACAGACAAGAATGTCTTTAACTGATTTGTGTCTGATATTTTTCTTCATTGTGCCATTTGTATCTGTGTTTTATTCCAGATGATGGTCATGAGGTCTGTCGGGTGAGTCTAACTTTCACTGTGTATTAATTATTACTCTCCACTGATCCTGGGTTTCTATCATCATGGGAACAGCATCTCTAGGTTAGGGACATTCTGTAACTGGTGAGTCAGTATGGGACCAGACTTGACCCCAGGTCATAGAGAATCCCTGGGACTGAGACTCTGTGTGGTCAGAGTGATGGATTCCAACCTCTTTGGACAAGACATCAGCTCTGATGGGACAGTGAGGAGCAAAAGCAGCAACCTAGAGGGGGAACAGGGGAGAGAAGAGTAGTGCAAGATCGGGGAGGGGGGGTTATGTTTGAGCATTACTGTCCTGCATGGATGCCCCTCCATTCACACACCTGGTGATGCAGGCTCAGAAGCGTCTCATAGATCAGGGAGATTGACTCAGCTCTGCCTGCTGGTGAGAAGGGAATTAGGAAGTCAGTTAATCCCCACCACATCTGAAAGAGATGGGGGATGAATTAGCTAATGTGAGCTCTGGGGACAGGGACCAGCCCTAGCTCTGTGTTCAAAGCGTGCCCAGCACCATAGCCATGATGCGGCATCAGTGAAATACAATGACGCTGACAGGAACATTAACGCTGTTTGCAGGGGTTCTGCAGTGGGTACAAGGAACGTCCACGATTCTGCACTCAGGAGTACAACCCTGTTTGTGGCAGTAACAGCAGAACGTACAACAACATATGTTTCTTTTGCCAAGCCGTCTAGTAAGTGACAGAGTTTCTAGCCCATTGATAAAAATTAAAAAAGAATTTGGGTGTAATTCCCGCCCCTGCCTGCACCATGACTCTTGACTTGCTGGAAGCGGGGGAAACCATGTTAGTTTAATTCTTCATGTCAGCAAATTGCTCAGGTTATTTGATGTCATGGGGCCTTGCCAGAGGGCTGCCCTTGTTGCCCATAAGAGCTGTGGCAGCGAGTTTCTGTTTCTCTTTCCCTCTAGTGACAACCTTGGAAGTCTTTGCTTTAAGAACTATGGATATTGCTGAATCATCAGTGGAGCCAAAAGTTGAGAGGAATCTGAACCCTGTGTGCTTTTAGTTTCACCTGCAGACCCCTGCATGGAGCCACACTTCTGTCTCATCGTCCCTTTTCCAGCACCCCTGACTATCAACCTGACTGTGCAATAAAATTAACTCAGCTGAATTCTTTATCTCTGTGTTATTTTCCTCCTTACAAGGAAGGGACTCCGCTCTCCAGTGTCTCACTCAGGCTCTGCCCAGCTTACAAGCAGGTGTTACTGGGAACACAAAATACAATAACCAGTCACTTTGGGAAGTTGTCCTTGTTGACCAGAGAAATCAATCTGCACACCCCAGATATGTTCCCCAGGTCTGCCTCCCTTCCAACTCTGAGTGTTAGCAATGGACCAAGTCATGAGACCGTGAGCAAAGCCCCAGAAAAAAGGCCTTTGCCTTTGAGAACAGCTGGGGATTGTAGCAATGGGATCCCCGATGGACAACGCCGGGCCAGTGGGTCCCGCAGAGCCTGCTGCAGCTGGACCCGGGTGAAAAGGGAGCCCCCAGCTGAGTGGTGGGAGGCTGAGGAGGAATGCAGACCTGCCCTGCAGACCCCTGCAAAAGGGCTGGCGGTCCCTTACTGACAGGAGGGGGCTGGATGCTTGGTCCAGCAGGCTGGCTGTTCAGGGTCCTTTTTCCTTTTTCTTCGCCCTTTCACTGGGACTGAAGCTGAGGCAGAGAAGCGAGGCTAGAAAGGAGCCCTGGAAGCGAGCTCAGAGGGTACCTGCCAGAGGCTAAATGCTGCCACAATTTCATGCCCCTGGATCAGAGCCCAGGGCAGTAGGCACGCCTGCACTCGTGTACCACTGCCCCACCACTGTGGATGCTGGGGTCTAGGCTCCTCAGCCCACTGAGGGCCCCATTACAGATCCCCAACAGTCAGACCCAGGCCCGTTTGTAGGGTTGGAAGGTGTAAAGGGCTTGTCCTCCTCTTTCCCCATTGGCACATGTGTAGCTCCATGCTGTGCAACACTCTGGCCACCAGCATGCCCTCGTTTCTCCCAATATACGCCACCCCTGCCCAGGAAGCCAAAACTTGTTCACCCCACCCATGTGCTCCATGGGGCACAGGGACTGCAGCATTTCCGCCCATTGGGGTCTGAGCTTCCCTGGTCACTTGGATCCTAAATAGTTCTCAGGGCTCCTCCCTGGTGAGCTCTGGGATGGTGAGCAGGGCCCACGAAACCAGCAAAGCTCCCTCCCACTGACATGAGGGCTGTGGGGCACAGAGCCCAGGATCCCAGTGGCCAGGGGGGACAAAGAGTGAAAAGAAAGGGGCTGGGGTGCGGGTCATGAGGTGAGAACCACACTGCTCCAAAGAGGCCAGGATGTCATGCAGAGGAATTCGGCTCGGTGCAGGTAAGGACGAAAGAACAGAAAACAGCACAACTCTCGCAGACAGCCCCCTCATCGTCCAGGCATCTCCTGCAATGACCGAGGGACGTCTGGGCCGGTGCCAGCAAAAGGGGACATGTAGCTCTTGCGACTCATAGATCAGAAAATTGAGTTTTTTCAGGTATCCACAGGTCAACTAAACACAGCACAGTTGCTGCCCACACTCTTCACTGCCCCTGTCTACACTAGGAGCTCCGCTTCCCCACACCGCTGTCACTGGCCCCGTCTACACTAGAAGACGTGCTTCTCCACACAGCCGTCCCGCTCTGCACTAGGAGGCTAGGTGTTTACTTCAGCTTTCTTTAGCGCAGTCAAGCCACTTTAACTTGGCTGGAAACCCCGTTTGCCTCTCCCGCAGACACAGTTTAGTTAGCAGAAAGTGTTAACTTGTGAAACTGAGTGATTCAACTGCAATTAGCCCCCTGTGTCCCATAACTGGTATCTGGAGGGCAGGAGCGCCCCTGGCTCAGGAAAAGACCTGGGGCTCGAGTGCTGGGGCTCACAGCTTGAGCCCCGGCAGCCACCGTCTTGGCGTTCCTGGGGCTCTGGCACTGGGACTTGGGGCTCCAGCCCCATAAGCCCGGTGCCAGCAACACCCCTGCTGGAGGGTAAAGGGGTCAGTGACATTCAGCCTCCAGTCAAGCCTTGTTCTTTTTGTTGTGATTGCCAGGGAGGTGTCAACTAGCATGAGCTGTGCTGGTTCATTTTTGCAAGTTGAAGCCCCTGTGCCCTGAGACAGGACTGCAAACAGCCGCTTCCAGACTGGTCACTGATCAACCCCTCGCGCTAGAAAGGCCTTAGGGTCACTATTGAGCTGGGCTGCATTTCACCCTGGGGAGTCCTAGCCCAGAAGGGTGGAAGCGAGGCTTCTCAGGCCAAGTGCCAGGAATTCCTCCTCCCAGGACCGTCACATTGTGACCTGAAGGTCCTTGTTCCTAGACAGTTTATCCCTCTTCTTTGGAGGCTGCTACTACCGGCTGCTTTGCCAGCCACAGGTAGCTTTCCCGCCAGGCTCCAGGCCTTTTGTCTGTTCCCCAGAGCCCTCTCCTTTGGCAGCCACAGGGAACTTCCCAGCCTGGCTGTCAGGCCACCACGCCCAGCCCGTGGGTCGGCTGCTGCTAAATGTTCTCTGCAGCAGCCACTCCCAGCCTGCTGACCTCCCCAGTGATTTTACTGTGAATCTGACAACCTTTCTCCTTTGACAGCCCCAGCTCCTGGATCCAGGGGATTATGGGGAATCTCGGCTCATCTTTTACAAAAAGAGTTTCTGGCTCCTGTGAACTCAGAGACTAGCTAGGAAATGTGACTCCTAAGGGCTCAAACACCAGCAGGTGAATCACAAGGGCCCATTCTTTATTAACCTTCCCTCCATCGTATATTGGACGGGGATGGGGATCCTGGATTTTGAAGCTTGGGGCTGGTTATACCATGCTTAGGTTCCAGTCCAACCTCTAGCTTCTGATAGCACCTGCCCCCAGAGATGGCCAGGCCTGTGCTTCAGGGATGATGGAGCTTTTCTATCGGCCAGATGCAGACCTGGCCTGTCACAGTCCTGAGGCCCAGTGACAAGTCAGTGGATGCATAACTCTGTTCTCCATGGTGCAAATCCTAAAGCCAAGTGCTAAGCCCAAAGTTAAGGCTTTGTCTGGGGAGAAGGGAATCCCCAGCACAGAAGTGGGGTTGGGGGCACCCAGACACTTAGCCAGTGTCCAGCTGCTCCTGTGTCAGGGAGGAGAGACAAGACTGTCCTCCTTCTTCACCTCTCTGCTCTGTGACCCTGTACAGCCACCCTGTGCTATAGCCCCCCATGGCCCCACATCCCTCTGGCTCCCCATTAAAGACCTGTGCACTGAGCCTAGTCATGAGCTCCATGGAGCCCAGGGGGCCCACAGGGGTCTGTGCTGCCTTCCTGCCCTGTGCACCACAGCCACTGCTTGGACAGCTTCTTTGGACCCCAGCAGATATAGCCACCACCTTAGATCAGGGCTGCTTGAGGAAGGTCTTGCATCCTTGTTTTCATATGGACACGCTGCTGCTGGCTGCACACTGGTGCCGTGCAACCATGTGCCTCCTGACCAAGGTTGAATTTCCAAAGTGCTGCTGCAGACTGGCTGGTAGGTGCCTGGATTTGAAAGTATCTGGCAGTGCAGGAGGGACGGACACATGTGTCACGTGAAGCACAATAGCCTATGATCTGTGTTACTTTTCCATTCACTTTTGCACTGTAATGGTGTTGTTTGAAGCCAAACGGGCCATGCACAGTTCTTTTACGAATGCTCATTATGTATTCTGCATAATTGCCATGGTACCTTGTTTTCTGCTGAATCTTGTATGAGTACAGATGTGAGGCAGGTTTCTAGGTATTATACATGATTTGAGGCTCTCTCTCAGCATGGAGGCCATAGAGGTGCATGACAAAGACAGTGCAAATTGAGCTCCTTGGCCCAGGTGGGACAAAGAGATTCACACAGCACCAAAGAGATAGGAGGAGCAAAGGGGATTTGAAAAGGACACACTTTGGAATTGTGAGAAGCTTTTTTGGTGCCAGAGATTCTCCACCTTGAAACATAGAATCATAGAATCATAGAATCATAGGGTTGGAAGGGACCCCACAAGGTCATCTAGTCCAACCCCCTGCCAAAAAAAGCAGGACCACTCCCATTAGATCATCCCAGTCAGTGTTTTGTCCAGCTGGGACTTGAACACCTCCAGAGATGGAGATTCCACCACCTCCCTAGGCAGCTTATTCCACTGCTTCACCACTCGCCTAGTAAGGAAGTTTTTCCTAATATCCAGCCTGGACCGCCCCAGCTGTAACTTGAAACCATTGGTTCTCGTTCTGCCCTCTGTTACCACCGAGAACAGTCGAGCTCCCTCCTCCTTGGAGCAACCCTTCAAGTAGTTGAAGGTTGCTATCAAATCCCCCCTCAGTCTTCTCTTCTGCAGGCTAAATAAGCCTAGTTCCTTCAGTCTTTCTTCATAGGGCTTGTGCTCCAGCCCTTTGATCATTTTGGTTGCCCTCCTCTGGACTCTCTCTAATTTGTCCATGTCCTTTTTGTAGTGGGGAGCCCAAAACTGGACACAGTATTCCAGATGTGGCCTCACTAGTGCAGAATAGAGGGGAATGATCACATCCCTCGATCTGCTGGTAACACTTCTTCTGATGCAGCCCAGTATGCCATTGGCCTTTTTGGCAGCAAGAGCACACTGCTGACTCATATCCAGCTTCCCATCCACCATGACTCCCAGGTCCTTTTCTCCAGTGCTGCTATTTAGCTGATCACTCCCCAGCCTGTAGCAGTACATGGGGTTTTTTCGTCCCAAGTGCAGGATTTTACACTTATCCTTGTTGAACCTCATGAGATTCCTCTTGGCCCACTGCTCCAGTTTGTCTAGGTCTCCCTGAATCCTGTCTCTGCCCTCTAGGGTGTCTACCGTTCCCCCCAGTTTGGTATCATCTGCAAACTTACTAAGTGTGCAATCTATCCCATCATCCAGATCATTAATGAAAACATTGAACAGAACTGGCCCCAGGACCGACCCCTGGGGCACACCACTTGTTACTGCCTGCCAACTTGACATGGAGCCATTGATTCCTACACGCTGAAACCGTTGTTCTAGCCAGTTTTCTATCCACCTTACAGTCCATGCATCTAACCCATACTTCCTTAATTTGCCAATGAGAATGCTGTGGGAAACCGTATCAAAAGCCTTGCTAAAGTCAAGGTATATCACATCAACGGCTCTTCCTGCATCCACAAATCCAGTCATCTCATCATAGAAGGCGATGAGGTTGGTCAGGCATGATTTACCCTTGGTAAATCCATGCTGACTATTCCTGATTACTCTATTTTCCTCCAAGTGTTTCAGGATGGATTCTTTGAGAAGCTGCTCCATGATTTTTCCAGGGATTGAGGTGAGGCTGACAGGTCTGTAATTCCCTGGATCGTCCTTTTTGCCTTTCTTGAAGATAGGTACTATATTTGCTTTTTTCCAGTCCTCTGGCACCTCCCCCATTCGCCACGAGTTTTCAAAGATAATGGCCAACGGTACTGCTATCTCATCAGCCAGCTCCCTCAGCACCCTCGGATGCAGTTCATCCGGCCCCATGGACTTGTGCACATCTAGTTTCTTTAAGCAGTCCCTAACCTGACCTTCTGTCACCAAGGGCCTCTCTTCTTCTCCCCAGTCCCCCGTACCTAGTGTAGTGGGCTGGGAGCTGACCTTGCTTGTGAAAACTGAAGTAAAAAAAGCATTGAGCACTTCAGCTTTTTCCTCATCCTCTGTCACGAGGATGCCTGCCCCATTCAGTAAGGGACCTACACCATCCCTGATCCTCTTCTTGTTATTGATATACTTGTAGAACCCCTTCCTATTATCCTTCACATCCCTTGCTAGTCGCAACTCCATTTGTCCTTTGGCCTTTCTGATTTTATCCCTGCAGTCCCGAGCAATGTCTTTATATGCCTCCTTAGTCATCTGTCCTAGCTTCCACTTCCTGTAAGCGTCCTTTTTATGCTTCAGCTCAGTGCAGAGCTCTCTGTTAAGCCACAGTGGGCGCCTTCCACATTTGCTGTGCTTTCTCCTTATCGGAATTGTATCTTCCTGTGCCCTTAGCAGGGTTTCTTTAAAATGCACCCAACTCTCTTGGACACCTTTCCCCTTCAGATCAGCCTCCCAAGGGATCCTGCCCATCAGTTCCCTGAGGGAGACAAAATCTGCTTCCCTGAGGGAGACAACATCTCCAAGAAGGTTTGGGACCTCCCTAGGAATAGGCAGAGATCAGCTGCAAACCACTACAGCTGGATTTGAGTGGTGATCTGAGCATCACTGTAGCAGTGTTGTTAGGTTAGCAGGTGTTTTACACCTTTTATTCGCTTGTTGTAACTCCTGATTGCTTTATGAAATGATTGTGCATTGATTTGCTATATATCCACTTAAAACCATATCCTGATTAGTAAACTAATGTTTGTTTTATCTAAAGCTGAGTGAACTTTAGAGGGTATGAATGAATGAGGCTGGGCATTCCCTTTTCATTGATAAATGGATGGACAAAGCTCAATGAGTCTACAGTGATTGTGGAAGGGTCCAGATCACTGTAGGATGAAAGCTCCTGGAGTGGTATTTGGGGTGCTTGCTCAGGCGCTGTCCCCTGAGTGTCCAGAGGGCACACACCCACTGCCTGGAACCAATTACCTGCAGGAGGCTTGTGTGGACTGACTCAGCAGCGTGTGGTCTTCTGGCATAGTGGGGTAAGTTGGGGCTCAGGAGTGGAGACCAAGGCATCACAGTGGCACACTGAACCAGATTCTGGGAGGGGAATGTCACAACATGGATCCCACAATATTTTGGCTTCTGGTTCATGACAGCTAAGATGCCTATGACTGGATGCCAGGTGGCAGCTGTCAGCAACCGACAGAGCACTGGACACACCTGAGCAAACGTCCATAACTTACCTTCCCTTGCAATAATGTGACAGGAGCTCCAGAGGCTGACGTAGAGTGCACCTGTGTGTGTCAGGGCAATGCAACCTTTCCCCACTAATATTTACTGTAGGCCCCAAAGCTTATATGAGGCCACCACATTCTTGCCCAGCTTATTGAGCATCCAGTAAAATGGGTTTGTTTGCTGTAGAGTGAAGAACCACTGTTCTTCGTGCATACACTGTGATCATTTGAGTAAGACAAGGGTCATGTATAATGAGTGTTTGTTACTTGTTCATTGTTGTTCCCACTCCTCCTTTTGGAAAGTTTCATCTGACTAATGAGGGATCAACAAACATTCCTCTGACTTAAATGACCAACCAGACGTCATGAATTCGGAGCAGGTAATGGCCATTCACTGTGACGGTTTGTAGCAACAGTGAAAATTTGACCAGGGATTTCACAGTCCAACTGGAGAGCCCAGCCTTGTCTCTCTATATATGAGATCTCCATCCTGGATCTGCATAAGACACCACCTGCATTGTCCAGCACAAAAAGACTCAAGCTGATCCACAAACCACTTCCACCATGAAGACAGCAGTGGTCATTTTGGTCCTCACTCTGGAGCTATTTTCCTATTTCAATGGTGAGTAACTTTGGCGGTAGCATGTATAGAAGTCAGCATCTGACCCCTCTTACCTTCAGGGTTTGACTAGTCAAAACCAGCTCAGCCCCTGCTTTATCACCACAAGCATTTGTGTGTTGAGACTAAGGAAGGGATGTGACTCACTGGAGAAGCTGTAATTTCCTTCAGAAAGATGTTGCTGAAGTGTAATTCCTGGTGCGCCCCAATGATGGTATTTCAGGTCTGACTGGAGGTGTATGACTTTCATGATTTCTGTTTGCCACAACAAAGAGACGAGAGTGCAAGAAACTTTCCAGGGTCCTGTTTGCTGGTTAGGAACCTGCATTCATTGTCCTGGACAGAGACAAATGTCTTTAGCTGCTCTCCCTTCAATATTTTCCTTCATTGTGTCATTTGTGTCTGTGTTTTGTTCCAGATGCTGTTGGGCAGGATCACTGGGTGAGTCTAACTCTCCCTGTGAATTAATTGTCACTTTTCCCTGCTCCTGGTTTATACCATCATTGAGACCAGGGTCTCTGGGTTGGAAACACACTTACAGTCATGAGTCAAGATAGAATGGAGTCTATCCTTGGCCACAATGAGGGGAAAGTGCATCCCTGGTGATTTCACGAGGTTAGAGTGATGGATTCCATCCTCTGTTGGACAGTGGAAAGAGATAAGGGATGGGATTAGCTAGGGCGTGCGCTGAGGACAAGGGCCGTCCCTTCCTCTGTGTTCAGTGCATGTCCAACACCACGCAATGATGGCGTCATTGAGGGCAAAACTGAAATATAGACAATAACCTGAGAGCAATGTTAGTCTCCCCTGCAGGGTTTCTGCAGTGAGTACAAGCGCCCACCAACTGCCTGCACCTTGGAGTACAACCCGATCTGTGGCACTGATGGCAGGACTTATAGCAACAAGTGTGTCTTTTGCAAAGCTGTCTTGTAAGTTCAGAAATAAAGGGCCCAAAAATTAAAATTGAAAGATGGTGGTGGTGTAATTCAGGCTCCTGTCTGCTTCCATCTTTCTGTACCTCCTGGAGGCTGGGTCTACTTCTTGGGTGTAATATGTCCTCTCAGCAAATATGCTGAGGTTACTTAATGTAATAGGCTCTTGACAGAAGGCTGCTCTAGGAGCTGCAGCTCTGAGTTTTGTGTTTCTCTCTTCCCTGCTAGTGACAACCTTGGAGGCCTTTGCTTTGAGCGATATGGAAAATGCTGAATCATCCAGCGGTGCCGGGTGCTGAGATGCATCTGAACCCCATTTGCTTGTAGTTTCACATGAAGCCACATTCTCCAGGGCTCCTGACAGCATCGCTAGCTCCCTACCAGCCTGTGCAATAAAGGAAATTCAGCAGAAATCTTTCCCTCTGTGGGTTTTTCCGCTTTGCCGAGGACGGATGCTGGTCTTCAGTGTCTCACCCAGCTTACAGGCAGGGGTTAATGAGAACACAAAGTGCAATAACCAGTCACTTTGGAAAGTTGTTATATCACCTCCTGCCATGCCATTGCCCACTAGAGGAATAAATCTGCAAACCCCAGATACATTCCCTGGGTCTGACCCTTCAGCCCTGGCAATGGAGAAAGTCACGAGATCAGGGGTGAAGCCCCAGAAAAAGGCCTTTGCCTGGGAGAACAGCCTGGGATCCTCTGATGGAGTATACAACCCACACTCGGGGGGGGGGGGGGGGGGAAGGATATATTTGTTCAGCGAGCCCCACCTCACTGACCTGGAAGAGTCTGCTCCAGCTGGACTCAGGTGAAAAAGGATCCCCCAGCTGAGCGGCAGGTGTGGCGAAGAGCAGAGACCTATCCTGCAGGTTTCTGCAAAAGGGGCTGGAGACACCTTGCTGACTGGACAAGGCTGGAAGCACCATCCAGTGGGGCTGATAGTTTTGGTTCCTTTTTCTTTGCCCTTTCACTGGGAGCGAAGATGAGAGAAAGCATGGTTGCTGGGAAGCCACCCAGGAAGGGAGTTCAGGGGGGCTGTTCCCAGAAGCCAAACGCTGCCAATGCTGCAAGGGCCTGGTGCAGAGCCTAGGTCAGTGGGTGGATCTGGGCTGCGCGATGCAGTAGATGCTGGCTGTTAGCCCACCGAGGACCCCATTACAAAGCCCTAACAGTCAGACACTTGGGGCCAAGCCCCACCAGTCAGGGTGGGAGCTGTAAAGGCCTCATCCTTCTCGTTCCCCCTTGGCACATGTGTGATCACATTGACCCATGCGGTGCAATGGCCCTACGCCACCAACAAAGGCCTCGCCCCCCAGACACCCACAAGCTCCTTGGGGTACAGGGACTGCAGCCTGCCCTCCTATGAGGTCTGCGCTGCCCTGATTGCTTGGGTTCAAAATAATTCTCAGAGCTTCTCCAAAGTGAAAGCTGGGATAGGGCCCACCGAACCAGCAGGTCTCTTCCACTCAGAAGAAGTTTGTGGGGTGGGATGGAGAGTGAAAAAAGAGGAGCAAGTGTGTAGGTCGTGATGCCAAGACAGGGGATTGGGGGGCACTGAGTTGAGAACTGCACCGCTTCAAAGAGGCCACGATGCTGCCCATTAATGCTGGCCAGAGGGAGGGAAGAATGAAAGACCAGGAGAAGGCACCACACGCACAGGCAGCCCCCATCCCACCATCCAGTGTCCTCCTGAACTAAGCGAGGGCTGTCTGGGCTAGCGCCAGCACAAGGGTGACGTAGCTTTTGCAACTCGTAGCCCAGAAAACTGGAGTCCTTTAGATATCCACAGCCCAACTAAACACAGCATAGCTGCAGCCCACTCCGCTTCCCATGCTGTCATCACTGGCTCTGTCTCCACGAGGAGCTCCACTTCACTTCTGTCACTGGCCCCATCTGCCGTCGCAGCTCCACTTCCCCCCCATTGCTGCCCTGCTCTGCAGTGGGTGGTGGCAAAGGGTTTATTTCAGCTTCTGTTTATCACAGTGAAGCTATCTTAACTTGACTGAAAACCTTATTTAATTTCCATGTAGACAAAACTCCTGTGGCTCGAGTTTAGTGAGTTGACGGTGTTAACCTGTTGAAATGAGTGATGTGACTGAAATGAGGCTCCTTTTTTACTAGCCTCTAAGACCCTTGTGTCCCATAGCTGGGATCCAGAGGCTGAAAAGGTCAATGACTTTCAGCCTCCAGTCTGGCTTCCTTCTCTTCATTTCACTGCCAGAGAAGGTGCCAAGTTGCATTAATTGTGGCGATTTGTTTTTGCAGCTTGAAACCCCTGTGTCCTGGAACGGGACTGCACACCACCATTTCCAGACCACTCACGAAGCAGCCCTCAGTGTTAGGAAGGCCTTTGAGTCACTGTGGACCTGGGCTGGATTTCACCCTGGTGCTGCACAGCCCAATAGGATGAAAGTTAGGCTTTTCAGACCTAGTGGCAGAAATTCTTCCTCCCAGAAACCCTAAAATACTGGCCTGCAGAGGCCAGGGACAATTTTTATGTAGGCTGCTACCACGGGCCACTTTGCCAGCCACAGGCAGCTCCCCGTCCTGGCTTTCAGGCTACCAGGGCCAACCCTCAGGCTGGCTGGTCTTAGGATAAACTAATTGGGGGAAACATGGGGCAGGTCAGCAGGCTGGATCGGCAGCTAGTGGGAGGCCTGAGTCTCACAACCTTTCCCTTCTGACTGCCCCAGCTGAGGTTGTGTCTGGCTGGTGAGTCTCACCCATATGCCCAGGGTTTAACTGATCACCATCTCTGAGGTCAGGAAGCAATTTTTCCCCAGGGCAGATTCACAGAGGCTCTGGGAGTTTTTCACCTTGCTCCATAACATAGGGCAGGCTCACTTGCTGGTGAATTCTCTGTATCTTGAAGTCTTTAAACAGTGATTTGAGGACCTCAGTAACTCAGTCCTAGGTTAGAGGTTTATTACAGGAGTGGGTGGGTGAGGGTCTGTGTCCTGCATTGTGTAGGAGACCAGACTAGATGAGCATATTGGTCCCTTCTGACCTTAAAATCAATAAGCCTATGAGCTCCTGGAGCCAGGGGATGATGGGAGAATCTCAGCTTCTCTCTTAAAAAGGAAGTTTCTGGCCCTAACAAATACAGAGGCTAGCTGGGAAACGTGTGACCCCCCTAAGGGCTCAAACACCCGTAGGTGAATCACAAGGGCCCATCATTTATTAACCTTCCCCTCTCCTGCATTGGGTGGGGATGGGCTCATGGATTTGGAAGCCTGGGGCTAGTTGTGCTGTGCTCAGGTTACAGTCCAACCTCCAGGTCCTCACAGCACCTGCCCCTTGTGATGGCCAGTCCTGTGTCGCAGGGATGATGGAGCTCTGGACAAGCCAGAGGCCTGGCCTGGCCGGTCACGGCACCAGCGACCAGTCAGAGGGTTCAGAACTCTTTTCTCACTGGTGCAGATCCAAAAGCCAAAAGTGAAGAGTGAGGCCCAAATTAAAAGCTTTGCATGTGGTGAAGGAAATCCCCAGCCCAAAAGTGGGGCCTGGGCCACCCAAATACCTGGCCAGTGCCCAGCTCTTCCTGCATCAGGGAGGAGAGACACGACCACCCCCTGCTTCACCGTGCTGCGCTGTGGCCCTGTGCAGCCACATTGTCCTACAGCCCCTGCTGACCCCACATCCCTCCTGTTCCCCATCAGACACCAGATAAATAAATCTGTTAGTCTTCAAGTGCCACAAGACTCCTTGCTTTTTTGCTTTACCAGACTAACACGGCTGCCCCTTTGGAGCCATCAAACACCTGAGTGCTGAGCCCAGCCATGAGCAACATGGAGCACAGAGGGTGCATGAGTCCCTGTCCACGGAGGGCTTTGCTGCCTTCCTGCCCGTGCAATGCAGCCACTGCTTGTCCAGCTCCTTTGGATCACAGCAGGTGTATCTGATGCCTTAGCTCGGGGACGCTGAGGGAGCTCTTGCATCTTCTTATCTTTGGGACATGGTGCTACCAGCTCTACTCAGGTGCTATGTGGCCACATCCTCTCCCTCCTGCCGAGGTGGAATTTCCAAACTGCTGCTACGAACCTGCAGGCAGGTGCCTGGATTCCAGCGTGGCTGGCTGGTTTCTGGTGCACCACTGCAAAAATGCCTCTGACTGGATGCCAAGGGGGAGCTGTCAGCAACCCACACAACACTGGACACAGCTGAGTGAACGCCCATAACTTACATTCCCCTGCAATAGTGTGACAGAAGTTGAGAGGCTGACGTAGAGTGCACCTGTGTGTGTCAGGGTGATTTGACCTTTCCCCACTAATATTTACTGCAGGCCCCAAAGCCCATCTGAGGCCACCACATTCTTGCCCAGCTTATGAGCATCCAGTTTGTTTGTTTGCTGGAGGGTGGGGAACTGCTGTTCTTGCAAGCATTGTAATCATCTGAGAATGATGAGCCTTGCACGTAATGAGTCTTTGTTATTTGTTCATCAGTGCACCCGCTCCTCCTTTTGGAAAAGTTTCAGCCAACCAGTGAGGGAGCAACAAACATATCTCTGATTTAGATGACCAACCAGACAACCTGAGTTTGGAGCAGGGAATGACCATTCGCTGTAATGGTTTGCAGCATCAGTGACAATTTGACCAGGGAGTTCACAATTGAAGTGGGGAGCCCAGCATCATCTCTCTATATATGAGATCTGCATCTCTGAGCTGAAGGAGAGAGAATCTGCAGAACTCAACATGAACGGACTCAAGCTGACCCAAAAACCAGTTCCCTCATGAAGACAGCAACGGTCATTTTGTTCCTCACTCTGGGGATCTTCTCCTGCCTTCAGGGTGAGTAACCTTGGCTGTTGCCTGTAGAGAGCTCAGCACTGGCCCCTCTCACTTGCAGGAGAGATTTGACTGGTCAAAACGTACCCAGCCCCAGCTGTATCACCACATACCTTTGGGTTGCAAAGCCAATGAGGGGACATAGTTCATTGCAAAAGCAGCGATTTCCTTGCACTGTGCTGTAAATGTCTGACCAGATCCTAGGCCTTAGACTCCTCTGCATTTATTTTGCACACATTCTGTGAGTTCCCCCATCTTCAAGCATCTGACAAAGTGGGATTTTCTCCCATGAAAGCTCATGTGATAAATAAATGTGTTAGTATTTAAAAGTACCACCAGACTCCTTGTTTGTTTAGCTGTGTTATACTGACATGGCTACCATTTTGGAACTAATTTCCTTTAGGAAGATGTTGCTAAAGAGTAATTTCTGGTGGGCTCCAACAATGGTATTTCACGTCTGTCCGAGGGTGTATAACTCCTGATGTTTCTGTTTGTCACACCAATAGGATAAGAATGCAAGAAACCTTCCAGGGTTCGGTTTGCTTGTTAGGCTCCATCCATCGTCCTACATGGAGATGAATGTCTTTAACTTCCCCCCGATATTTTTTTTCAAATTGTGTCATTTGTATCTGTGTTCTGTTCCAGATGCCGTTGGCCAGCTTCAACAGGTGTGTCTAACTCTCACTGTGAATTAATTGTCACTTTCCCCTGATCCTTGTTTTCTGGCATTATAGCAACCAGGATCTCTGGGCTAGAAACATGCTAGCAGTCATGAGTCAGCACAGAAGCAAACTCATCCCAGGGCACAGCAAGTGCAGAGTGAATCCCTGGGAGCGAGACAGTACGTGGGCAGAGTGATGGATTTCATCCTCTGCTGGACAGGGCACCCTCAGTGATGAGACAGTGGGAGGTACTAGGAGCTACTTAGAGAAGGAACGGGGTGGGGGGATGCAAAAGTATCACAAGATCGGGGGCGGTGGTTATGTTTGTGCATCAGCTGCCTGCACAGATGCCCCTTCACTCACACACTTTGTGATGCAGGCTGAGGAGAGTTTCATAGATCAGAGAGACGGGCTCTGCTCCTCCTGGCAGTGAGAGGGGAATTGGGAAGTCAGTTACTCAGAACCACAGTAGAAGGAGACGAAGGAAGGGATTAGCTAGTGCAAGCTCTGGGGACATGGACTGTCCACTCCTCTGCTGCCAAAGCATGCCCAGCAGCAGCACAGCTCAAATGCAGACAATAATCAGAGCAATGTTACTGTCCCTGGTAGGGTTTCTGCAGTGAGTACCAGAGGCCTCCAACTTTCTGCACCTTGGACTACAACCCGATCTGTGGCACTGATGGCAGGACATACGACAACAAATGTGATTTTTGTGGAGCAGTCTTGTAAGTTATAAGCCATAAAGGGCCCAAAAATAAAAACTCAAAGTGGTGGTGTAATTCTCTTTCATGCCCTGCCTCCTTCCTTCTGTCTCTCTCTCCTGGAGGCTGGTTCTTCTTCCTCTGTCTATTTTTCATGTCAGGAAAAAAGCTCTGGTTAATTTGACAGAAAGTTGCCCTCATTGCCCATAATGTTTTGTGTTTCTCTCTTTCCCGCTAGCAAAAACCTTGGAAGTCTTTGCTTTGAATGATATGGAGAATGCTGAATCATCAGAAGTGCAGGTTGGGTGCTGAGATGGATCTGAACCCCAGTTGCTTGTTGTTTCACCGTGTAGATCCCTGCATGGAGGCACATTCTCCTCTCACCCTCCATTTCCAGGGCTCCTGACAGAGTTCCTGATTCCCAACAGCCTGTGCAATAAAGGAAATTCAGCAGAAATCTTTCCCTTTGTGGTTTTTTTTCCTTTGCTTAGGGGGACTCTGCTCTCCAGTATCTCATCCAGGCTCAGTTCAGCTTAGAGGCAGGCATCAGTGAGAACACAAAATGTGATAGCACTAAATGGCTCCATGTATCACCTCCTGCCATATCCTGTCAACTGGAGAAATCGATGTACAAGCCCAGATTTGTTCTCTGCCTTCCAGCTCTGAGTGTTAGCAATGGCCCAAGTCATGAGGCCATGAGCAAAGCCCCAGCTAAGGCCTTTGCCTGGAGTACAGCCATGGATTGGAGGGACGGGATCCACAACGCACATATAGGACCCAAGCTTAGGTACCAGGGTGGGCACATGTGGCTGTGTGGGTCCAGGCTATGCATGGCCCCATGCCCGTCATCTACCCCTCATTCCTTCCAATATCCTCCAAAGATCCACGAGCCGCAGAGTCCATCTGATGGGGTCTGAGCTGTGCTGATGCCCCATACAGTGTCAACTGCACTCAGCTCGTCACATGTCTGGGGGCTATCTCTATTCCAGGCTGCACTGGAGGAGCCTGACACATAGATGACTCTGGCCATACATGCTGCAACCTGGTGCCACGTCCCAGTGACACACAGGAGTGCCTGGCGATGTACCAGGCAGTCTGGGTACAGGGGATAGTCAGATGATTGTGTGTCTGCATGTGGCACGTATCTCTTCAGGCAAGGAACTGGGCTGTGGCTCCATGGGAAAGGTTACAGGACAGCCTCCTGGAACTAAACACACTGGGGTTGATTACTGGAAATCCCTGGACAGGTAAATAGGCTGTGAGAAGTGTCATCCACAGGAGAACTGCACAGACTGGCTCAGACTGGGTTTGGCTTCCAAAGAACAGTGGATTTGGTACAAAGGGGCAGCCCTACTGAGCCAGGGTCCCCTCACTGGATCTGTGAGCTGACCTGATGCTGTTTGGAAGAGGGCAAAAGCCTGAGGGGCCTGACTTGGCCAGGGTCTCCAAGTGAATGATGGGGAAACCCATGAGCTAGCTTGCTGGAGACTCTATATTGGTTTGGGAGGCGTTTTCTCTCTAACATTTTTTTCTTAAATGAAGACAAAGCTCAGAGGTCAAGGAGCCCTATCATGGTCTATGGGGGAGAGAGCTAGATATGGTGAATTGCAAGGAAACTGCAGGCTTCAGTCAGTGGTCTGGGGAGAGAAGGACATGGGTTCCCTCCCATAAAAAGGTCATGGTTTGGAGGTCTGAGAGCTAAAGACGGTGCTCTTGAGCAAACCACAGTGATGCAGGGATGCAGTTAATCCCAGAAACGTGACAGGCCCATGTCACAGATCCATAGAGTCATGGAGCTTAAGACTAGAAAGGAGGATTAGATCTTCTAGTCTGACTTGCTGTATGACACAGGGAGTTACATTTCACCAGTTACCCCTGTACCAGGCCCAGTAATGTCTCTTTGGCTAAAGCATCTTTCAGAAAGTCATCTCGACTGGATCTCAAGACACCAAGTGATGGAGGAGCCATCTCTTCCCCTGGCGTTTTTTCCAGTAGTTTATCACACTTCCTGTTTAAAATGTCTGTCTAACTTCTATCTGGAATTTGTCCATCTTTGGTTGGACATTCACTCTTGTGCCTTTCTCTGACAGAACAAAGAGCCCTTTAGTACCCGGTATTTTCTCCCCCTTGGCTATAATAAATCTCCTCTCCACCTTCCTTTTCACAAGCTAAGCAGAAGCAGCTCTTTGCATGTCTCATGGGCAGGCATTTTCTCCAGTGCTCAGATCAGTTTCGTGACTTTTTTCTGCACCCTTTCCAAGTTTTCAGTTTCCTTTTCATAGAATCCTAGAATCCTAGGGTTGGAAGGGACCTCATAGGTCATCTAGTCCAACCCCCTGCCAGAGGCAGGACCACTCCCACTAAACCATCCCAGTCAGGGTTTTGTCCAGCCGGGCCTTAAACACCTCCAAAGATGGAGATTTCACCACCTCCCTCGGCAGCTCATTCCAAGGCTTCACCACTCGCCTAGTAAAAAAGTTTTTTCTAATATCCAGCCTCGACCTCCCTAACCGCAACTTGAGACCATTGCTCCTCATTCTGTCCTCCGTTATTACTGAGAACAGTTGAGCTCCATCTTCCTTAGAGCATCCCTTCAAGTAGTTGAAGGTTGCTATCAAATCCCCCCTCAATCTTCTCTTCTGCAGACTAAATAAGCCTAATGCTTCCAGTCTTTCCTCATAGGGCTTGTGCTCCAGCCCTTTGATCAATTTGGTTGCCCTCCTCTGAACTCTCTCTAGCATGTCCCTGTCCTTTTTGTAGTGGGGAGCCCAAAAGTGACCACAGTACTCTAGATGTGGCCTCACCAGTGCAGAATAGAGGGGAATGATCACATCCCTCGATCTGCTGGTAATACTTCTTTTGATGCAGCCCAGTATGCCATTGGCCTTTTTGGCAGCAAGAGCACACTGCTGACTCATATCCAGCTTCCCATCCACCATGACCCCCAGGTCCTTTTCTACAGTGCAGCTACTTAGCTGAATGTTTCCCAGCCTGTAGCAGTGCATAGGGTTTTTTTGTCCCAAGTGCAGGATTTTACACTTATCCTTATTGAATCTCATAAGATTTCTATTGGCCCACTGTTCCAATTTATCTAGGTCTCCCTGAATCCTGTCCTTGCCCTCCAACACGTCTACTGGTCTCCCCAGCTTGGTGTCATCTGCAAACTTGCTGAGAGTGCAGTCTATTCCATCATCCAGATCATTGATGAAAATGTTGAACAGAACCGGTCCCAGGACCGACCCCTGGGGCACACCACTCGTGACCGGTTGCCAGCTAGACATGGAACCATTGATTCCTACACGCTGAAACCGTTGATCTAGCCAGTTCTCTACCCACCTTATAGTCCACCTATCCAACCCCTACTTCCTTAATTTGCCAATGAGAATGCTGTGGGAAACTGTATCAAAAGCCTTGCTAAAATCAAGGTATATCACATCAACGGTTCTTCCCGCATCCAGAAAACCGGTCATCTGATCATAGAAGGAGATGAGATTGGTCAGGCATGATTTACCCTTGGTAAATCCATGCTGACTGTTCCTGATCACTTTATTTTCCTCTAAGTGTGTGAGGATGGATTCTTTGAGAATCTGCTCCATAATTTTTCCAGGGATTGAGGTGAGGCTGACTGGTCTGTAATTCCCTGGATCCTCCTTTTTCCCTTTCTTGAAAAAAGGCACTACATTTGCATTTTTCCAGTCCTCTGGCACCTCCCCCGTTCTCCATGAGTTTTGAAAGATAACGGCCAGCGGTGTGGCTATTTCAAAATGTGGATGCAAGAACTGGGGTCTATATTCCAATATCAGCCGTGGCAATGCTTTGCTCAGTTGTGAAATCACCTCTTGGCTCCTAGAAGTTATTCCCCCATTTATACAGACAACTAAGTGTCGCATTAGGCATTTTTTCTACATCATGGCACTGGAAACTCATATTCAGTTTCTTGCCCACTATGAACCTTCACTCCTTTTCACAGCCTCAGCTCTCCAGGAGACTGTCCGCTGTTCTCCAGGGTGACCTAAATGGGGGGCTTTTCATTTGGCTGCATTAAAATATATTTGGTAGGAGTGGGCCCCTCTCACAAAACAATCCAGATTGTTTTGTTTGACAGTCCTATCCTCATTATTAGATGCCACTTCACCAATTTTTGTGTCATTCACAAAATATATCAGCAGTTATTTTATAGCCACTTCCAGAGCTGTGATGGTGATGGCCATGCCTAGAGCTGATCCATGCAGATTCCCCCTAGGAACACCCTCTTTCATTGACAGCTACTTATTGAGACCAATTAATTAGGCAAATAATAATCCTTTGAACATGTGCCCTATTGCTATTTTAGAATTCTGATTTTTTTAAATCAGACTAAGTATGTTGAAAGTCTAAATCTATGACATCCATGAGGCACCTTCATCAGCCAAACATCTGCTCGCTCCTGGCGGGGAGAGTCTCCACACACCTGTTACAGGCCGGCAGGCAAGTGGTTGAATACTAAAGCAGCCAACGCTGCTTTAGGAACAGGGCACACGCACCCAGGATGTGCTGGCTTACTGGAGCATGATAGTAAAGGCCAGCGTGAGTGATGGAAGGCAGCTGTTCCGAGCAGTCAATGGAGCACTGCTGCATAGGTTTGAATGTAAACAATCTCTCCTCTCCACAATAGTGAGCTAAGATTTATGACTTTGGTGGAATTGCCCAGGTGTGTGAGAACAATTTAACTGCCCTTGCTAACACTTATTCAACCCCCAAGTGTTTTCGAAGGTGCCACTTTGGAGCATCCTGGAACGTGCAGTTTATCTGTCTTAGGGATGCGGAATGGTCTTCATGGAAATAGCTACAATCGTCTGGCAAGGACCTGTCATGCACAAACAAGAGCATGTGTTAGTTGTTGCTCAGCACATCTGACCCTCCTGCAGGAAAAGTTTTAGCCAACTAATCACGGAGCAACACATGAACCTTTGACTTAGATGATCAATGAGACAGCATGAATTATGAGTACGGAATGGCCATTTGTTGTACTGGTTTGCAGCAACAATGACAAAAAAGAAAGGGATTTCATAATCCAAGAGAACACAACGTTTCCTCTATATATAAGATCTCCAACCTTGCACTGCATTGGGAGAGTGTCCGTGGAGGTCAGCACAAACAGGCTCAGTATAGACCCACAAACCATCATGAAGACGGCAGCTGTCATTTTGTTCCTTGCTCTGGGGGTGTTTTCCTGCTTTCAGGGTGAGTAACTTTGGCCACAGTCTGTATGGAGCTCAGTATCTGAGCCCTCTCATTTCATGACTGATTAGACTGGTCAAAACTGCCTTAGTTCCAGCTGTATCACCACAGAAATTAAGATGCCAGACAGGACTAAGTGGTGAAAGTGCCTCAATTCCTTGGAAAGATGTTACTGAGGAACCGCTACGGACATTTACCCAAACACCAATCTGGGAGCTGCAGTCAAAGCTGCAGTTATTTATGAGCGAACATGGTAATATTTGCAGATATAACTGGGGTGCATTTGTCTACAAGCTTCCAACAGACATTCCTTTGTGGTTCTCCAGCCTTACCGTAAATCTGCATTCCCACGGTGGGGCTGTTTCTCATCTCACTCACGCTGCTATGGGGGGGTCATGGGGGTTACATTACTGTAAACCTGGGGTTAGTCTAGGAAACCTTCCCATGGTCACAGCTGCCAGTTAGGAGGCAACATCCATTGCCCCCAGAGATGAATGTTTAAGTGATGTTCCTACCAGTGTTTCCCTTCATGGTGTCATTTGTGTATGTGTTTCTCTCCAGATGCTGTTGCTCAGGATGGTGAGGTGAGTCCAACTCTCATTGTTCATTAATTGTTACCTTCCCCTCTGTGTAATGTCAAATAGTCCGGCGTGTGTGCTAGAAACACACGAGGACTCAGGAGTAAATTGGGAGCAGTCTCAACACCAGACCACAGAGGGCAGAGCAAATCCCTGGGTCTGAGACTCTGTGTGCTTAGAATAGCGGATTGCATCCTCTTCTAGGCAGGACAGTGGGAGACATCCACAGCAACACAGAGACAGACCAAGGAAAGGGCCAGTATCACAGAGCAACTGTTTTTATAGATTTGATCACCTGCTGCCTGCAGAGATGCCCCTTCACTCACACACCTTGTGGTGCAGGCTCTGGAGAGCCCGTTAGACCAGGCAGATCGGCTTTGTTGTTGCTCTTTCTAAGCAGTCAGAAGGTACTGGGGAAATGAGTTAACCTGAACCTCTGTTGAGAGAGCCGAGGGGTGGGTCAGGCAATGTGAGCCCTGGGTGGCAGGGGCTGTCCTGATAGAACCCCCTGCCCCACGGGACACCGGCAGGGCACTCGGGCGATGCAAAGACTGACACTGACAATAATAATGACAGCAGCCAAAGGGGTTCTGCAGTGAGTACGAGAAGCCGCCATCTGTCTGCACGAAGGAGCTCCATCCGATCTGTGGCACCGACGGCAAAACCTACAGCAACAAATGCTTCTTTTGCAAAGCAGTCTGGTGAGTGCAGCAAGCCATGGCCATGGAGGGGGTGGTTTCCCTGCTCTGGAGGAGAAGGGGTTAAAAGCACTGTTCCCTCTAAGCTGTGTGCATGTGTGCGCACACACAGGTCATGAAACCTGCGCACACAACAAAATAAAGTGTGCACAAAAAAATTCAGTAGTGCTCATATTGGTGCTCACAAAGAAACGTTTTTGCACACACAAGGAAATTGTTTGCGCACACAGTCTACGAATAATTAGAGGGAACATCGAAAGCCCTGCAGTAAGTGAGCAGCCAATAGGTGCTGGCGGCTGCAGAGCCAGCCAGGGCTTAGGAGCTGGTATATACAGGGGCTGCAGCCCCAGCTTAGGGTAGTCTTCCCCTGGACGGCAGGGGGGAGGCAGGACCAAGGACAGCTCTGTGTAGCCTGCCAGGCTCAGCTGGAGCCCAGACCTTGGCACCAGGGTGTCAGGCACCTGCGGGCTGCATGGAGGTGACCCAGGGAACCTGATCAACTCTGTTAGGGGTTGAAACAGTGCTAAGGAGCGGTGATTAGGATCCCCAGGGTGGGGCCTGGAGAAGTGGCTGGCTTGAGTCCCTCCCTGCCTCACCCAAACTGCTAGCGGCCAGTGACTCAGGGTGAGCCTGTCTGGACTAGACCCTGCCCCAGAAGAGGGAACTGAGGAAAGGTTTTGGCCAAAGGACTGAAGCATGAGACAGGGATTGGGAAAGATGGAGCACAGGTCACCAGATGGGTTTACACTTGAACAATGCCCCAGAAACATCCCCAGGAGGTGCTAGACAATGTCCACAGGCTCATTCATACCAATTAAAACACAATCATCGGGTAACTCAGGCCCCTGCCTATCCCCACGTGTCTTTACCTGCCAGAGGCTGGGTCTGCTTCCTTAGTCTATCTTGTCCAGCTCTGGTTATTTTGGCCTATTGGGACCTTGACAGAAGCTTTGCCCTCATTGCCCTGGAGGTCTGCGGCCCTGTGTTCTGCATTTCTGTCTTTTCTTCTAGGGAAAACCTGGGAAGTCTTTGCTTTAAGCAAGAGGGAGAATGCTGAAACCGCAATGATGCCAGAAGCTGAGATGGAGCTGAACCCTTTGTGCTTTTAGTTTCCACCACCAGATCCCCATGTGGAGCCACAGTCCCAGCTTGCCCTTCATTTCAAGGGGCCCTGCCAGTGTCCTTGTCTCTCCATCTCCTTGCTCAATAAAGTAAATGCAGCTGACTTTTATTTCTGTGATTTGTAACCCTGCCCTGCCCAACCATCCTGCCCCCATTCTCCCCAATCACCCCCAGGATCAGGAGCCTGAAGGGACCCTCTGAGAGGGGTCTGAGTGGCCCTCATTGCCCTGTGCAGCAGGCCAGCCACCTGTCCATCTTCCTTGGCTTTCATCAGGCGGGTGAGTTGCCTCAGGATGGGATTACCCTGGGGGAGCTCTTCCTTTACCTCCTTGACAGATGAACATAGTGTCGCTAGCACTTTGCTGCCACATCGCCACTTCCCCTCCCACCAGGCTGAGACAGATTGTCCAAACAAGAGTTGTAAATGAACTGGTTGGCGCCCAAAATTGAGAGCAGCTGACCCAGCTTTAGGAACTGGGTCCATGGAGCCCAGAATGGGCTGGGTTACTGGGTCAGATGGCACCGATGAATGTGTGAGGGTGACCAGGTGGCTGGTCTGAGGAAAGCCAAGGAACCCTTGATCTGTATAATTGAAGGTAAATAATCTCTCCTCCTCTGTGATGCTGCAATATGATTTACAGTGGTTGTTTCTGAGTGATTTCAAACAGGCTCTGAAAACACCAAAATCTGTTCTTAGCAGTTTCTTGCCCAAAATCATTGCATTTCACTACTACTCATCTGGCCAGCTCTGGCCGGAAACCTCAGTTCATTTATATATTTAATGTCTATAATTTGGGGCATGGAGTAGTGGGGGAAGTAACACAGGCCATATAACTAACAAAGTCAGACCAGTTCTTCAACAGGCTTCCAGCTAGCACATTGTAGCCCCATTTCCTTTCCTTCATCTGTTTTTTTTTCTTTAGACTACAAACCTTCCAGGGCAGGGCTGTTACTCAACATTTGAGTGAATGAACCAGGATATCTGGGTGTCAAACAAATACAGAATAATAATACATTTAAATCCAACTACTATTTCTTCTGATTAGAAACGCAGAGCTCCTCAGACCACCAGCCAGTCTGGTCAGAGGGCAGCCATCAGGGAGGTATAACATTGCCTAGCTTTTTCTTCAGCCATATGCAAGGTCGTCTTTGTTGGCCACTGGTGCGAAGGCTGGCTGCAGGTTGACTGTGGCTCACCTAAAATCAGTTCAGAAGGATCCATGAGCGATGTGACAGCTGAAACCCAAGAATGCATGTGGGGGGGGTCAGCTATAAAAGATGGGTTTCCAATATCACCTGCAGACCGTTTGTTGTGCCATATCGGTGACACAGAGAATTCGAGGCAGTGTGTGCTGACAACGGCTGCCTCAGTGACAAGCCTTGCGTAGAGCTGTGTGTTATCCAACCTGATGCGAGAGGACCGGGGCCTGAGCAGAGCACAGCCCTTCCACGGAGTAACAGAGGAGAGAGGGCTCCACTGTATCACTGGAGCATTTGTGCATTTGCTCCACCACCGCACTCAGAAAGGCGTTGTGTATTTTTCTCAGGTGGTTCAGCTATAGGAAATATCTATCCAGGGTTATACCGAGGTGGGATGGGTGGGATTTGTGTCTCAAGTGATGCCCATTGGTCTGCTCCAGCCTTATCAAGACAGAACACATCCAAACTTGTTTGTTATCGGCACCAACTGAAATACTGCGCCACCCTAGTCAAGTCAGTGTTTGGGGGTTTGTCTCTTTTTGTGCTAAACCATTCAGCTTGAACACAAATTTAAATCCAACCAGCACTGATAGCGCACATCCATTTGAGGACCTGTAGCTACATAAGAGGAGCCCCACATCCCAAGCTGACAACAGATGTGACAAGCGTTGAAATGCTGGGTTAAGTCAGGATCCATGGGGTGACTGGCCTTTTAAGGGGAATCAGGCAAGTTTTTCCTTTTCTGCCTATTTAAAGCTGATCTGGGAGTAACAGACAGCCCAGGGGGCCACTTAATGAGTAGCTGATAAACGCACACCAGGACCTAATAAAAAGTTTACCCAAGCTTAGCTAAGCAGAGCACATCCTCAGAGACAGGAAGGTCCTAGGGAGAGGCAATCCCGGGAAAGCTAATCCGTAAAGGTCCCTGGAGAGGAACCTCCTGGCGAACCACCGGAGCAGGGATCTGGGAGATGCTCCTAAAGAGAGGAGATTTCCAGAGGGAGAGCTGCAGAAAGCAGACACCCAGGAAGGCTGGGATCTCAGCCAAAGGATCTCCTCTAGACCGTGGCAGGAAGGAAGCCCAGTGTGCCAGGAAGCTACTGCCAGGGAGAAGGGGCTTCAGGAGAGAAGGGACTCAAAAAGAGGAGCAGTTGCAGAGTGAAAGTGCTCCCGGGGAAGGGACAGGAGCAGCTCCGGGGGAAGAAACTGGGACTTAGCAAAGTGATACCCTATCAGGGAGAGAGCCAGAGCCCGCAGAAGGCTCCACAGAAAGCTAAGCTCCAGACAGGGAATTTGGCGTGAGAGTGCCTGGGCTATGGGGCCAAACCATCAGACTTGTCCACCGGAAGGGGTGCATTTTCCAGTGAAAGCAGCTGGCAGAAAGTTTCACTGGTGTTTTGGTTAGTTGTCTCTTCTGGTGACTAAACGAGATCCTCCAAAAAGGGTCATGCTTACTGCCTGTTGGACATGTTTATACCCAGGCCGAGGGGAAATCAATGCAGGGTTCACCCACAGGGGGCACTTTAAAGAGTGAGAGACTGGCTATGTGGGGATACTTATTTTGCAAGTTATTTAATTATTACATGCCAGGGATTAACCAATAAATCATGTCCATTGGGCAGCAGTACTGAGTTGTCTTTTCCCAGAAGGCGACAGGTCACCACCCAACGATGGCGGACCTTGGAGAGCTCACCAGGGCTTACCCACCTTTGGACTGATTAATAATGCCCCATTGTTCTCCCACCTGCAAGGCTCTGGCGGTGGCTGGAAATGAACAATAAGTGCTAAGGAATTTGGAGCCAGCTGGGAGAAATGAGGCTGTTGACTAATATGTCTGGACTCTTTTCTGGGATTGGGCTGAATTTCTACGACACCAAACAGAAGCCTAGCTGTGGCACTGCACAGAGCCCAGGATGAAAATCCCCCCAACCCAGGACCACTGTCAAAAGGCTCTGGGCTCAGTAGCTTTGTATCAGGTGCATGCCCTGCCCAGCTACTGGGTCTTCAGAGACAGAGAATCATCTCAGTACAAAAATATCTGATCAGGCGAAAGATAACAGGGGCAAAGTGCGTGCAGAGTGGTAATTTAGCTCTGCCCCAGAGGAAACTGGTCCTTCCTGCGTCAGGGTGACTTTGGACAGTGATTTTGCAGGCGGGGTGGAGAGTCAGCCCTGGGTTCTGCCTATGAGGCTTATTAAGGGATCATTTGCTGAGCAGCATGTGAACAGACTCCATGTGCATTGCACAGCTGCCCTCGCTGGGAAGGCAAAAGAGACCTTTGTGCTCCTTGCTTCAGTGCTTCTCTGTTGCTGCTTCCCAGGTGAGTGAGGATTTGTTAACAGGATTTGTCACTGTGCTATGAAATCGGAGAAATGACTGATTCCCCAAAGGAGATCTTTGTGAAAGGGGTCACTGAGGGTGTCACCCACCTTTATGCGGCCTCCCTCTCCCACTGACATAAATGGGAGTAAGACTGGTCCCTAAATATAAGAGGGGCTCGCCTGGTTCCTACAGGGATCCCACTCCTCTGAATGGGACTGTATCTGGGACTCCTCCTGACCTCCTGTGACCACACAAACAATGCCAGTGGCTAAATGGCCGGACTCCACAGAAGCTAACAATCCTGGGACAGGTTTGCAAACTCCATGTTTATATCCCCCATTAATCCATGGAGCAGCAAATCTGAAGCTCATTTTTAATAAACTATTGAAAAGCCTCCTTTATTTCATAACATGGTGCAATTCAGTGCAGAAAACCTTAATTTCAGTGGGAGTTTTCACACAAGCAGGGTTAACATGTATAAACTTGATCACCCTCAGAGATGATTTTTGTCTCACTCTAGCTTGTGTGTCTGCATTTTTTTGTTCCAGGTGTTGTCTGTCAAGGTGAGAAGCAGATTAGCCCAGTTCTTCCTCTTTATGAATTCTCACTTTGCATCCCCACCTCCAATTCTTGACTTGGACGCACAGCATGGCCACGTTCTCTAACGTCGGTGAGGAGAGGTGGAGTTGACAAAGACCCAGTGACAGAGATGGTGGTATGTTACCAGTCTGTGTTGTGGTATGTAGCCCTTGACCACACCTACATTTAGCTGGCATGCGTATGTTAATCTCTGTTTTATTTCATACATGTATATCTTTCTTTATGTTAAAGAAATCCCAGTTCTGTAGTATTATGCTTAGCATGACTTTTGTATTAGGAGCTGATATGCAAGGGACCTACAGGCTGTGTTGTAGAAATGACTAGTCTGTATGCAAGAGCTTTGCAATAGGATATAGCAGGAGTAGCTGTGAAGTTACACTATTGCTCAAGGGTGCATCTTTGTTCTACGGTCTCTGATGAAAACCCTCAGCTAAGCTATTTTAGATGATAATATACAGTTCAACAGGTGAACAACAGCTCGAGGTGAGGCTTTGACATTTTTGATAGGATACCACAAAACTCACAAAATTGGTAAATAAGAAAAGGGGAAAGGTGAGGAGAAATATTCTAGTAGGGAAAATACATCAATTATACTCATGAATCCCTGAACCAATGACAGGTCCAATAAAGGTACCCTGACAATTTTGAGGTGAGGACCCATATTTGGGTAAAGAAGAATGAGATAATTTAGTTTATTTTTAGATGGGTATACAGATTGTTATGTGTAAGAAGAAGAATTTAAGACCTTAGGATTTGGGAGGGAATTTGAAGCTTCCATTTCCTCAGCTCTGAGCTTAACTTTCTCGAGAAAGGATCGTCACAGACTGCTCTGCTTTTCTTTAGCTAGTCTTCATTGTTTTATCTTAGTTCAGGGGACAAGGTTTGCTCGGCTCTGCACTCCAACTGAAGCATCAACATTCTTACTTCAGGGGAGTGTAAATATAAGCACCAGTGACCGGTGAGCTATTTTATAGAAAACAACTTGTTACAGCCTGTTATCAACGGTATGGGATTTTCTGGATGCATTGATGGATATGCTGTTATTTCAGCATACATTTATCTATTAGTATTCTTACCAATTATATGCTTTATGCTGTTAGCAGTAAAGAATTGTTATACAGTATCTTAAAGCCTCTGTGTCTGATTGTTCCCCGGGGACATCCATGGTTTTAATCTTCATTTATCTGTGGTCAGGTTCAGACTGGAACCTACACTCTTTAAATTAGCTGGATAAAATTCATATTGGCTATTCAAAATTCCAGAGTAACTATAGACTTTGGCTACGGGCACCCAAAGGTCTCGTTCAGGTTCAGGGTCTGATGTGCTGGCATTGAACAAACCTCTGAAGACCAAGCTTTGGGCACCCATTGCAACTACCAGAATGGGTTGGGAGACAGCTGGATGTAAATTACAGCAGCCTGAGAATTGCTTTAAAACTACCACCTGGTAACCCTGTTTCTGTGCCAAGGACTGGCTGAGTGAGGCAAGAAAATCCAGCCCTTAGTTGTCACTTCTGCTACTTAGCTTCTGACAGCAGATCAAACAGCGCAACCACCTGGCACTAGCAAACAGAAAGAAATCCAGAGGAGCCTCCCTGCTTACAGGATTTCAGTTCACTGTTCTCCTGGAGCAAATTAAAAATCTAGCAGACTATACCGTCTGCTTTTCCCAACCCCATTTACATTGAGACACTACTGAAAATGCTCTGGGCTGCTGAGAAAAGCCAAATCTGCAGGCGAGAGAAAGAAGGTTTAAAACCAGAGTTAGCAGTGATCAAATGATCTTTGATGTAGTTCTTCTCTTAATGTGCAGTTGAATTTCTTGGTACTTCCATGGCTCATTACAGCTCAGACGGACAACATGCTGTATGTAGCCTGACAACAGCTGTCCTGTTTACACAGAGGTAGAGTCCATAGGGAATCAACATCACAACGATGCCTTGAAACCATGGTGATGGGCCATTTTACTTGCATGATGTGTACGGACAGAAGGATGGCTCCGAGGGGAAAGACTAGGGCTGAGAGACAGGAGAACAGGAATGTGTTCCTGGTTCTGCCGGAAGTTTTCTGCATGATGTTGGACATATCACTTCACCTCCCTTCATCTGTGAAATGGGGATAATACCAACATACTTCTGATGGCTGGTGAAGCTGATCAGTGCAAAGTGCTGGCTTTACTCAAAGTGATTACAGTACATCTCTGTAATTATTCTTGAAGGCCAACTGTATCAGGTACCCTCTGGTAAAGGAGCATGCCTGTTCTGCACAAAGGAGCACAATTCTGTGTGTGGTACAAATAATGTGATGGGCTGCAGGGCTAAAAATTGCAATGTAGGTGCTCAAGCTGGAGCCTGGGCTCTGAAACCACATGAGGAGAGTGGGCCCAGAGCCATGCTCCAACCCAGGCCCAAACTTACACACTGCTGTTTTTAGCCCACATCTGATGACTTAGGCCAGTTCCACCCATGCTGTGGGTCTTTTCTTGAAGTGTTTGGGTACCCTAAGCCAGCGGCTCTTAACCCCTGTGTCGGGACACATTACTGTGTCACCACATTGTGGTAAGCGTGTCTTGGCAAGCTGGGGAGATGGCTGGATTGGGCCTGGTGCGGGTGGGCTGGTGTGTCCTGTCGAGTTGTGATATGTCACCAAGTGTTTCACGACCTGCAAAAGGTTGAGAACCATTTCGCTAAGCCAACCCCTTTGCTTACAGCTAAATTATACTCAAAAACCTTTGTGGTCAAACAGCTGAAGAAAGGAGGAACACCAGGAAACCCCATAACAGATCTATAAAACCTTGACCATTGACTGATAGGTAATTGAATGATCCAGCTGGAATCCTACAGAACTGATCTTGTTAATGAGTAGTTGAAACAGAAATGGCATCTTTTGGTACCCTGATGTTGAGAGCACCATTTCAGCCAGAAAAGCTTACAGCTGTTTTCCCCTCAAAGCGATAATATGCAGCAGGGCAGATGTTTTGCATCATAAAGCAGCACCTAAACAGCAACTTGCATGTCAACAGCCTTCCCGGCTGGCTATTATGGCACAAGAGTCCACACACAGGGGGTCTGAAGTCCTAAAACCTATACTCCAGTCTTTGAATTCTAACAACTGCTTTGATTTGCTGTTATGGTCTGACCAGATCTCATGACTTACACTCCCCTGTATTTATTTTCCTCTGTTTCTGTAATTTCCCCATCTTCCAGTGTCTGACAAAGTGGGATTTTCTCCCATGGAAGCTCATGCGATATATAAATTTGTTAGTCTTTAAAAATGCCCCAGTACTTCTTGTTTGTTTTGCTGTACTAGACTAACATGGCTACCTCTTTGGAACTCCTAGAGCAATGTCAGTTTAGTTTATTTCTCTGGAACTCTCCTTCCAGGATAGGTCATGGAAAATTTTGCATCAGGTACTATGGACCATGAAGGCATATCAGCTCTGAGAACCAAACTTCCTTTGGCGCAAGGCCATGACTGCAGAGAAGATGCAAGGGACTATGTTCCCCAGTCCACTCAAATTTTCTGCTGATGCTGCTTTAGCAGTAATTTATTCAGTCCTGCTGCTCCCTAGCTGTGCTTTTGTTTTAGTTTCCATGAGCAGATCACTGCAGAGAGACCCATTTTCTGTGCATCCTAAACTCCTTGACAACCATGAGAGCTTCCCCTTTTGGTTTTGCTTGTGCAATGAAGTCCTTCCTCACTAAAAAATTCTTGGGGCCATTAATCCTGACAAGTTATGGGGACTGGAAGCTCTCTTGCTCCTTCTACAGGTAAAAGGGGAAAATGTAGAGTGTGTTGCTAGCCTCTAGTTTTTTGCATATTAGGTTCTGGCTCTCCCTGTACATAAAATGGGGGAATTGAAGGAGTTCCTTGACTGCTGTCAGGTTTATTTGCATATGGTTCAGAGGAATTTCATTGAACCTCCAGCCACTTTCTTTGGTGTTTCTATGTCTCCTGCTCTCTGGAATTATGTGTAATGTGCTATGTAATTGAATTGATGTGGAAGGCTGTAGGAGCAGAAGCATTTCCCTAATCTAGTTGTCAGTGGGCTCAGGTAGGGTAGCTGAGTGACAGCTCACATAGGAGAACAAAAGAGAAATGTGACTTTAAAGTAGGGTAGGTTTTTTTGTGTTCTATTAGGGTAGTAGTATCACCTGTAGCAGGTTTTTGCTGAAGAGGGTATGTTAAACCTAGCAGTGACAGCATAGGTCTGATTTATTCAAGCAGGTGAAGTTAGCTTCATACCTGGAGCATTCTTTGACTAAGAGTGGCAGGCTACTGGATTGAGCAGAAGTCTGCTGGTATTGTATACTCTAATCTAGCTGATGGGGCTGTCTCCTTGCTTTTCACCTGATGACTACTGATTGGAATTGTGAGTATGCCTGAGGTGGGGGTTGGGGGTTGTGTTTTGAGTAAAAGTTTAAGGCCCCAAAAAAGCATGAATAAAAGGACCTGAGATTTGCACAAGATGATATGTGGGGAGTTGGGAAGCTTTCCCTATTTTTTTTTTTTTTAAGCCTAGTTAGCTGTTTGGTAAGCCTTTATTTTAAATAGCTGCCATGCATGTTGATTGAGGGAGGAGGGAGGCTGTTAAAGATGATCAGGGTTTTATTCTTGCATTCCTAGAACTGGGGAGTGCATATGGTGTTGATGGAGCCTGATCTCAGAGTTATATTCATTCTGCAGTGGAGCCCTGGCTGCTGTCTTAGTCAGCATATTGAATGTGGCCTTAAGAGCAGGTGTGAACACCTAGCAAAAGCATTACAGTGCTACAGGCACAAAAACTATATGATGCCATGACACACCTAGGTTTGTCAGCACCATCAAACCACTCTTGGCCTCTGTGGAGTTTTAGCTGCTTACAGCTTGATGGCCAAGGAAAATTCACAAGGGCCCTGTTGTTGCCCCCCCCCCTCTGTATTTTCCCTCAGCACTGAGTAACAGCAGGCTTCCAAACTGACTTCTGGGATGTCACAGTCAGTTATTGTAGTAGGGTTGTCCCTTTATTATCAATTAAGGTGCCTCAGGTTTGAATCCTCATCTCTCAAAATCTAATTCACCCAACACTGATGTTTTCAAGCGAATTAATCTTGCCCTCTGCTTGCTTTCTCCATACATAACATGCTGGATTAACATTTAAGTGAGAGCACAGATGAGATCTGGAAGTTGCATGTTGTGACCTTTCCTTCATAAATCCCTGATTCTTTTTTTTTTTTTATCTCTGGACACCAGCCATGCAATTTAGAGTCTCAGGTCTACAGAAGCATACTTGATTGGAGTTGCACTGTGAGACTCAGCATACACAATGAGGCACATCTTTCAGTGGTTCAGAACTAATGAAACAGGTTTAACTCAGAAGATATTTTCTAGCATGATCAGGCTATAAATAGGTGGGTTGGCAACTTAGCTTTGTCAGAAGTTGCTGTAATAAGCACAAAAATAACTCCTGCATTTACAGTCTTGTTTTGCTCTAACCACTAGGTGTAATAGAGTCCCTACCACCACCTCTCATGGAAGATATGCAGGAAAGTTCTAGTTTGAGAATCCCTCAAGGACTTTGACACAAACTAGGTGAATAATTCAGTGGCACCTGGACTTTAACTGCTCTGTGCCTGGGTGCTGAAGGAGATGTAGGCACCATGGGGACTTTCTTATTGGAAATGCAGGCACCTCGGGGGTTAGACAAGAACTGAGGGAAGGTTTTAGAGGATCTCAGTGGTGATAAAATGTTGGCATTAGGAGTCTACATCCCTTTGTGGATCTACACCCGCTGTAAAGAACTGACTGGAAAGCAAATTTGCTTGTTTTCAGTGTAACCTATTCACTTTACTGTGGATCTTTCATGTCTATCATATTAGGGATCCTGGAATTGCATTTCATGGAGTATTTTTCCAGGCGGGTCTCCTCATGTTTGTCTGATCTTCCCTGCCTTTGTCAGCTCCCATCCTATCGCAGCTGATAATCAGTTCGAACACCCCAGTGTGTGTGGGGTGGGGGTAAGAACATTATGCTAGCTCAGGGCTCTCAAACACATGGCCAGTGGGCTGCATGTGGCCCCTAAAGCTATTTCCTGCAGCCCACAATGACACTATTGTTACTGATATTTGCAATATTATTGAATGAAAAGATTTCAGTGGTGCAGCCCTCGGGCTAACGTACTAGTCTTCATGCAGCCCTCGTGGTGATTTGGGTTTGAGATCTCTGTGCTAGCTGTGTAAGAACAGCTCATTGCGTCCTGGAAGGCTCTAGTGCTCAGAGGACGTCCCATGTACAACTTATGCTGAAGACTTAGAAAGTCCCTTTCTACAGACAATTTTTGCAGCAGTTAGCCCTTCGTCAGGGTCTTCCTCGTAGCAAAGACTTACCTACACTCTGTCTGCTGTGTTCAGGGAATAACTGCAGTCCCTTGCTGTGAGCAAAGCCTAGCTCCAACATGCAGTGCAAATGGAATGGCACTGTGATTTATCTGCATTCCCAAGTCATGCTACTGGAGTGGGCCAAGATTTTTGGCAGTTACTAGTGATGTTGGGTGCCTCCGTTGTGAAGAGTTTAATCTGAGAGAACTTGAAGGTGCTGGCATTCTGGGCTGGTCCACTTTGCTTTCTGAAGTGCCCTTGAGGATACCTCAAATTGGGCACCAAAAAAATTGCTCGCCACTTCTGCAAATCTTGGCTTTGGAACATTGCTGGAGAAGTGACTTAACTCTAGAGTAGCTTGTGTTTTGATTGTGCTGGGGGAAACTGCCGTGCATTAAGGTTCTCTACCATAGCTGAAATTACAGACGATGTTTCTTCCTAACAGATCTATGCACCACAAAAACTTTTAGTATGGTATCACATAACAGATGCATTTAGGATGGCCAATGAATTCTCAGAAAGAAAATAACTTTCCATTAAATGTTAATGATCCGCTTCTTTACCTGCACCCATTACACTGCACAAATGCAATCCAAGAACAAGCTTTCTTTGACCCGTTCCTGATTATTGTCCAAAAGAAAATGAATTGGGGTTGGAGAGATCTGCTAGAGAGTGACTGAAAATCAGCAAATAATGCCATGGCAGAGAGAGAGGGGAGGAAATGTGCCACAGCCTGCAAAGGCTCATAGGAACTAAATGCACATCCAAGCACCTGCGGTGAGTTAAAGAAAGCTGTACGTGCTCTTAGAGAACAAACGACATAAATATGTGTTAAAGGATGAAGCTTGAGGGTCCAAAGGGGAACATTGCCTGAAAGTGAGCAATATAAATAAAGATGATCTGTTATTCTGTCTCTTTCTGACAGTGTGTTTGATGGATGGCCAAGAGCTGTCATGATTTCCCGCAAGCAGGCGGCTAACTAACGACATCCCATAATAATGTAGCTAGGTGAGAGGCTAAAGACCTGAGGAAGCAGAGTGGTTCAGAAACTACTGCAAAAGGCTGGGAGTAAGGATGAAGACTCTAGCATTAGTCCCAGATTCAGTCACTGACTTGTTGAAATGTTGGTTGCTTCACTTCTTTGTACAGCACCTAACACAAGAGGGCTCTGATCCTTCATTCGGGTTTTTAGGAATAGTTCACCACCACTATTAATAATAAGCCATTCACCTCCTATTTCCAGCACAGGACTCTAGCCATTTGTATTATGCTAAATAGTTTCACTCCCATTTTGGTCTTTGCAACTTTCAAAAACTGGGGTGGGGTGCTGACTTTTCTCCCCTTTGAGTATATCTACAAAGATATGGGGCAAAGCAATCACCAGCTCACACAGACATCCACACATGAGCTCTGATCAGACCAGTGTGATGAGAATAGCAGGGTGATCATGGAGGGATGGACAGCATCCTGGGCTAGGATCTTGGACCAGCCCATTTGGACAGTGTATTCTGCCACCTCTGTTGCAATGGCCACACTGTATACAGTAGTTATGCTCACTTACTCAGAGCCAGTGTCTGGATCTGGGCATTTCTTCACCCAGCCAAACTAATGATAAAAGGCCAGTTTCCCTTGTGCAACTGTCAACTTCAGGGGCTTTACGTCAGTGCTGGTTCTAGCCCAGATTTTCAGAGACATGAAGAGGAGGCAGGTACTCAGCTCCCTTTGGCTGTCACTAGAGTTGGGCATCTAACTTGTTTCCTCTGTCTTTGAAAGTCTCTCTGTAGTACTGCATTTAAATCAGTCCCTCCCACAGCTTTCTTATTTGTTGCCCTCAAACAGACACAAATGTTTCTGCACAGCTGTGTCACTCTCTTTGACTCCTGTGACTTCCATTAGACCCAATCCAGTGTCCCAAGGCAGAACTGAGCCGCTGGATCTAAAGATTTTCAGAGTACAACTTAAGTGGTCAATTTTATTTCGCATGCCTCTGTGGAAACAAAACATCAGTGCTTTTCTCTGTGTAATTCCACTTAGTGCTTTGATTTCTACTGGGTAACCACACTGCAAAAGTAACCAAGAAGCTTAAGATTCTAGTTTACTGCGTAAATGGATTGAGATCCTTGTGATCAACTTGAAAGTGTTTTGTTTCAAAGTACAGTAAATCAGAGCTACTACAGAAAACCCCTTTTGCTTTCCATTCAGAAGACAGAAATGGGTAATAAACTCATCAACTCTAATTTAGAGTCAATTTTTTTAAAAACTGTAATTGCACCCTCTTGTGGTCACTTTTACTCTGCAGTGTAACAACCTGCATTCCTTATACCTAGTGGCAGAAAACATCCCTTCTAATAAACTGCCCTAAAAAACAACACTTTTAAAACCCAGTCATCTAGTGGGGCTGTAGTCATCAGGACTTGAGGTTCTGAGTCACGAGCAGGAGTTCTGCATTTAACTGAACAGGCACATAAAATAGCAAGCTACTTTAAAAATAAGATGAAGTAAGACTGAGACTGTCAGTAGCTCACTGGTAAAAAAAAAAAATCTTAAGTGTGTGTGTGTCTCTCTCTCTCTTGCTAAACTCTTATGCCCCAGAAATTAAGATTTTAGGTTAAAATCTACAAGATTCACTGATTTCTAAAAATCCCCAGTCACCTAATCTGACCTACACCACAAAGATCATGTGTAAAAGTTGCAGTATACCTAGAAATGCTGTGATTTTTCCAATTCTAATATAGTGCTGGGGCAATCAGAACTGCACACTAGTCACTGTGAGCACACCATGGATTTACTAGTGGAATTGTTTCCATTTTATCCCTTTCCTAATTGATTAGCTTTAACTGTTATTGCAGATTGAGCAGATATTTTTCAGAGAGCTATACATGATGACGCCAAGAGTTTTCTGAGCTAATTTAGAATAATTTTGCTCTGTAATATATTTTTTCCAATGTGTATTCCTTTGCACTTATTGACATTGAAGTTCATCAGACATTTTGGCACAGTTTAGGGAGTTCCCTTTAATTCTTCACTGTCAGCTTTGGACTTAAAATCTTGAATAACTGAGCCTCATTTGTAAACTTTGGCATGTTTAAATCCTTTTTCAAATCATTTATGAATATGCTGAACAGCACAGGTGCCCATATGGATCCTTGGGGACTCCACTATACTTCTCCATTGTGAAAGATGACCATTTATTGCTTTCCTTTCCCCCCTCTCCCTCTTTCTTTTAATCAGTTACTGACCATGAGAGGATTTTCTCTCTTATCCTAGGACTGCTTACTTTGCTCAAGTCTTCAGTATGGTACCTTGTCAAAGGGTTTCTGAAAGTCCAAGTGCACTGTGTCCACTGGATTACCACTAGCCATATGTCTGCTTGATACCCGCAAAGAAAATGAATAAGTTGGTGAGGCATGATTTCCATTTACAAAAGTCATGTCAACTCCTCCCCCACATCTCATGTTCATTTATGTGTCTGATAGTTCTTTTCTTTATTATAGTTTCAACCAATTTGTCTGGTACTCATGTTCAGCTTACCAACTGGTAATTGCTGAGATTACCCCTGGAGCCTTTCTTTAAAAAACTGATGTCTTGCTAGCTAGCCCCCAGCTATCTGGTACAGAGACTGATTTAAGTGATAGGTTACATACATACAGTTAAATGTACAGTCCATTATTAGGGTAACCTATCCCATTAGCAGACCACTGTTTCAAAACTTCTCCGCTTCTCACGAAGTATTTCTATCCTGGAAATCTGTAAGTAAGTCGGTGTGACTTTGGCTCAGAAGATTCTGAGACATTTTGAATTTAAAAAACCCCACTGACCCTTTTATTAAATGCAGATCTTTATATTAAGTTAACAGCTTTCTGGTTTACTTTTCTACCAGTTATTTAGGGCTGGCACAAAGCCATAAGGAGCAGTGGATAGGAAACTAAATTTTCTGACAAGTCAGTCAGCCATGCTGTAGTGCATTCATCTTAATAGCTCATTTGTCTCTGCTGCCTTGACACTCTGACACTAACTCCCACAGCTCTCTTGCAAAGCAGCCAAGCTCTTCAATATTCTGTTCAACATCATCGATCTCATCTGCCCTGGCACACAGCAGACTCCTATTTCACACATGCACATTTCACCACAATAGCTGTGTTACAAGATCAGCGTTAAGAGAATGTATCTAATTCATTTCTGCTTTAGCAGAATGTAGGAATGAAAATTATCAATGGCTATTAGTAAAAATCAACTGCAAGTAATAAAAGGTAACTGTAAATGGTATACAAGTCACATTGTGGCTAATACCCTTTTACCCTCAAATTCCAACAGGTCCTGCACTATTCAGCATTTTCAGTAATGACTTGGATAAGGGGTTGAGAGTACACTTAAATTAGAGTTAGAATTCATATGTGAATTTGATACCATTACCTTAGGCTTGAACAGAGATATCAGCTGGCTTCCTTATTCAAAGAGTGATTTTCCCCCTCTCTCTACCTCCCCACCTTCTAATATGTTGTTCCACATTGTCTAAATCTAAACAACTGCTCTGATTTGCTGAAACAGTCTGACCTTATCCTATGACTTATGCTTCCCTGCTTTTATTTTTCCTCCCATTATGCAAGTTCTCCATCTTCAAGTATCTGACAAAGTGGGATCTTTCCAGATCTATTTTGACAAAATCCCATACCCTATCATGATAATTAGATGCAAAGATAAGATTATTCACAGAGAGGGGGAAAGCAACCCCTTAAGTATTGTGTAAGGTCACTACAGGATGGGAGAAGAGTGCTCCTTGTTAAGAAAAATGTACAAGAACATAAGACATGTAGCCAACCTGTTAAGAAAAAGGTACTGTATTATTTATTATTTACATAACTGCTATAGTTCCTTAAGAACAATATATACCATCTTTATCTGAAAGGGACAGTCTTCTTTCAAATACAAGAACTGCATAATGCAGGACTGTTAGTAATGCAGAACAGCAGTCACATCACACTTCTATAGTGTAGGCTCAAGCAGCGCCAAGTAGATGATGCTTTAAAAACAGTATGGCTGAATATTGTAATAGAAACACAGTGTTTGCACTTTGACAAGATTAACTAGAACAGAACAAGGGGTTTTGTTCATGCTTTAGTAGGAATGCAACTCTCATTCCCTTTATCTGGTTAGGAGAATATTTTTCTTCAGGCAGATTGCTTTTCACATCAAGAAGGTTGGATTTCTCTCCCCTTGTTATTTTTTGTATTTTGTATTCCAGTAACTTACTGCTTTACAGTTCAGATTTGTACACAAGTGTATATTTGCCTTAGACATGGTACTTTCCAATTTTGCACAAAGAAATACTGACATACTAATACATACCAAACTTAGACAGCTTGTATTTTATGGGAGAGGAAGAGAAGGGAAAGAGGACTGATATAATTTATAGAATGCCAAGACTGGCTCCTTTCTCAGCCTTTTTGGTCTGAAACAAAGTATTTTTTTTCCAGTTTCACAATGGTGTTGCTCTTTAATTGTTATGGTGGTATTTTTGGCAGCAAGGAAGAAGAAAATATTTTAAGTAACACCAGAAATGAATGCAAGAAAAAGCAACTGGCTTATTTCTTTCCCTTTGAACTTATTGCTGTGATCTTAAACAAACAAACAAAAACCAACCACAACTGGAAGACCAAGAATAAGCAGTCATTCTGGTGTTTGATTCAGTGTCCAGCACTATTGTACTCTAGCAGAAAAGCAAGGTAAGGTCCAAAGATCATGTTTCCTTCACTTCAGTGTCACAAGACTTTATTAATGTTACTGTCCTTGCTTCTTTGAAAGATACCTGAAAGAAATAAGCCAAATTGATTTTTAACTGAAAAAACATGGGAAGGAGGTGGAATAATGTTAGTAAACTTGAGCTCTTTTATAACAGATTATTACTCTAAGTAAGAGCCAATATGCTTTAGAAAGACTTATTACAAATGAAGTAATTTAAGACATATGACAATCAACATGCTGGGTGACAAACACGGTGATTAGAGCAGGCCTTGACGAATCTGTTTCTGGTCACCATGGTGATCCATTTTAGTAGTCTGTTGCTTAGCTCCACTACAGAAATGTAATGGAGGAGCGCCCTCTGGCAAACAAAAGTAAAATAGCTGGCACCTAGCTGAGAGTCAATTTTGTCCACTCCTGGAATGGAGGCAGTTTTCAAGGTTTCACCATCCTTTACCTCCATGAAAAGTAGATTTGCTACCCTCTTCAAAGTGTCTGACAAAGGGGAATTTTCTCCCACAAAAGCTCATGTGATAAATAAATCAGTCTTTAAGTGACACAAGACTCTTTGGTCCTTCCCCACCCCCCTCAGTAAACACAGTGCTCCACATTCAACCCCCTCAAACCCTTCAATCAGACCTTCTGAAAAAAGAATGCTTGTACTATGCCTGAAGGTCTATTAAGTTAAGCTCTGTGCCAGTGGTTCTTGTTTCTTTTACTGGACTAGACTGACACAGCTGCCCCTTTGAACCTTTTGCGAGGTTTGTGTGGCAGCGTATTGCGACCCTACAGGACGTGTCAGCACACCCCCCCAGGCAGAATCCAGCCATCTCCCCGGCTCTCCGCGCCACACTTAGCCCTGTGGAAGGGGGCAGTAATTTGCTCCGACACCGTGGTTGAAAACCACTGTTCTGTGAGACAGAGTGGGAAGAGAAGGATTTCCAGTGTCCAAGACCTTTCCTGAAAAGCCACCTAACCACAGCCCCCATCTCATGCTAGATATCAGTTAGCTTGACCAATTCCACTGACTGCAACTGCTGTAGTATCACACAGGGGACAGATGCTTTCCCAAACCCGCAGATCCCAAAACATTCAGGATGTTAGGTCATAAATCAAAGCCTTAAATTCCAACCAAAGCTAGAGAGACTCATCTCGAGAGGCCCTCTCACATTGAAGTGTGTCTGGTAGTGCCGTCTTTCCTTCCAGGTCATTTTAAAGCAGGACATAATATTGACAGGGTGGGGGAGAAAGAGGGCAAAAGTGGAGGAGGAGAAAATGAGACATAATACTTACCTTTCCCAGTGTTTGTGGTTCAGTTCCAAAAAGTCATCTAATTTTGCTATTTCTTTGAGGTACTGAGTAAGCTTTAAGAGCTCCTTGTCTTTATCCCGATTTAAATGTGCTTTCATGAAAGGCCTTATCTATTGAGAGACAAGATGAAATATGAACATTGGACTAAAATGAACATAACACTTCTAATTCTTAAACATTTGTCTATTTGCCAAGTAGGTATACTATGCGGAGTAAGTTAGATGTTCTGGCCAGTCAGTCACTCAAGAGAACTACCCAAGATTTTGTTGTAAAAAAAACATGGATGGCTGGACCAGAGACATTGAGTTATGATTTCCAGAAAGTTTTCTACAGAAACTTGTACCTCAGAGATAGAAAGACCCTTAAGAGAATACTACTGTTCTCAGTCTGTCCCTATTGTCCTCTCAACAGAGGTTACAAAACCATGGCAAGAAATTAAGGCTTGTTCAGGAATTTTCCAGTCCCAGATCAATTTGCTGCTGTTTTGGCTTGAAGATGCCAGTTAAGGGTTCTTTGACTTCCAAGATAAAGGGATACAGTCAATCAGCTATAAGAAGCTTCAGGGATCGCATATGCCCAAAATTCTCTTGCCAGTTTACAGCATTACAATCACATTTCCCCATTCCTCAAAGGGGTGAAATTAAGTAAGATAATACACAAAGCGCCACCAAATAAAGCTAAGAAGGAAGTTTCTGTGTGACCCTTGTTACACGTAACACGAGTGCTTACAATACAAGGTTTCCTTGTATCCCTCCATCTATTAAGCCAAAATGCCTCAGTCCCTATGAGATAAATTGTATAGGCATAAGGAATAGACTAAGTAATTAACACCTACAATATTACCTATACGTTTCTGAATATTCATGTGTCAGGCATTAAGAGCTCAATATTTTTAGAGCTTCCAGAACTAGAAGCAAGTACAGCATGTCATTTGGGAAAGGGGTAATTTCCCCCTTTCGAATGATAATCTCCTAACCCCGCAGAACTGAGACCCAAATCCCAAATCTCACTATTCACATATATCATGGGCTTTTGGACCATCAGTGAAGCCCAAGTGGAGTGACTGATCAGATTTTTCAACCTGAGGCAAAAATTTAATCTTGAGTCCCTCTCTGCCAACATTCTTCCTCAACAGCCACTCCAATTTTTCTTGCTGTCTATGTAATCTGAGCTGTAACACACTTGTGGTTTACTCCCATTCACAAGTAATGATACTATTCTGTCAGTCTTGCACTTCATCAAGTCTCCCTCTCATCAGACCGAACAGTCAAGTGATTTGCACTGGTCTGTTACAATTTCTTATACAACTGGATAGATTTTACAATAAGGGATGTAAGAGTAGTTTTCAGCTTCTTGAATTGTGTGGCATTATTTCAACTAGAAGTCTCTTCCAACATGAACATTTTACTAAGTGATAGCTTCACTGACAAAACAAGGCTTTAATATCACTTTGCTGACAATTGCCATTGTCGTGGTACATGTTATTCCTGTGCCTCATTTTAGCCACTCTCCATTCTCCCTGGTGTTTGCTAACAGCATTTTGTCATACACGTCTTTTAGGATTGTGTCCTGGAGTAATCTCACTTGGTAATCCCCTCACAGAAAGAGCACTGAATCTTCTGCTTCCCAAAACAATGCACATTTCTTATAAAGATTTCATGTAATTTCACCAATTGCTGCATTCAGTTATTTGCATATAAATATCATCTCAGGGTCCTATTTTTTGGATTGACAAGATTTCTGTTCCTCATGGACAATACTGCAGTTTAACCCATTACTAGAGATTCAAACCATATGCTTCCTATTCAGTAAATCAACACTAATAATGGAGAGTCTAGCAACAGAAATTCATTACAAATTGTTACATATGGGAACTTGCATTTCCACCAATTTCACAGGAGCAAGATACTCCTTGTAAATACAGTGACAAGGTATTCTATAAGGTTCTTTTCTGACCATTAAGCATACTTCTCAGATTGTCATTTATCCCTGTTTGTATAGCACCAGGCCCTGGGGGTTCAACTTGACTGTGGCCTTTAGGCAATATTACAGTTTAAGCGTACTATATACATGCATGATATAATAATTTGTCTTCCTACTTCAATTTCTTACTATAACTAGCAAATCAAATACAATATTCAGTACATCGCCATTGCTACTGAAAAAGGCGCATTTAGTCCAAATAGGTCTTTGTGTTAAACAGTCATATGTACTGTGTTTTGTCGATCAAAAACTCAGAGCACTTTAAAAATACAGCAAAGAAATGTAAAGCAGCTATAAGCTATCCTTTACTGTTATTTGTTGCTGCTTTCCTAATAATTTCATTGAAAGTTACCTTTAATCCATTTTGTGGGTTCATTAGAAAGTTTCGCCCAATATCGTCAAACATGATAGTATTTTTCTTACTGTAAAACTCTGAAAATTTACCCCATATAACACCAAGAGGCTTCACCTGCAAGTATAAGTGTGTAAGAGTTACCCAGGGTAAGAGACATGATGTAAAGATTGCAAGCAATATATGGAAATCATATGATCAGCACTGCAAATCTACTGCACTTTTTACTTGCACTCTCTTCTGAAAGAATTAGCAGGTGTGTGCAGTCTATGGTCTCCAATACAGTGCTTCAAAATAATTCATTAAATATGTAGATTCAGTATGGTCACCCCAAGAAAAGCTGTCTTGTGACAAAGGTGTGTTCTTCCAATAGACGCATTTGTTATTTTGTTTGGTAGTCACCTTATCCATTCTAACCGAAGAACCACTGTAAATGGAAAATGCTACAGCCAGATTGGTCTTTCCAGTGAAAACTACCCATACTTCAGTTGGTTTTCTTACGTGAAAGACCAACACAAACTTAAAAAACAAACAAGAAATACCTAAGGAGGTTCCAATCACCAGCCATTTTAGATGAGAATGTTACTGTTAAAAAGGAGAAAACCATTAATCTAGGAAATATAAATTTTTCCTACATCTATTAGTCCTCGTCTTGGAGTGTGCACTGTTATCATGGCAGCACTGTCCAACATGAAGGTGATCTTGTAGTTTGCATTCGTACTCACTCCCAGCTCCTGGACAGCAAAGACATTAAGAATTGAAAATTCAGACTGAGATAGTTTCTAACCTGTGGCAATAAAACTGATTTGTTATCCCCAGCAATTAACCCCACAGAAATGAGATGTATTACTGAGCCACCTGCAGCTAGTTGTCTGCTCTCCTATCCAAGAGGATAAAGCATACAATTCTAACAGCAAAAGCTCAGGAGTGTATTTCTGCTGTTCTTAGGATCAAATTTAATATTTAACACCAATATAAAAGTCAACATGAATTCAGTGAAGAGGCAAGAAACAGAGAGCTTCTAACCCTTCTCAGTACCAACAAGAAGGGACAATGTTCTCCAGAACGTCTAGATGTTTGAAACCCTGTTCAGTCTCTAGCTCTGAGTGTGTAACAGATTGTGCATGTTCTCCTTTCTTCCATTTGTTCCAATTATAACTTAAAGCCAGGCCCAAAGACCCAGCAAAAGGATACTAAGTTGGGAAAACAGAAGAGTTAGTGCCTAACGAAAGAATCAGCCTTGCGATGGCTGTGGCTCACCATTTATGGACGTGGCCACTGCTGAAATAAGGGTGTACGGACAACATGTCATTTATGAAAATGAATTTGAGTAAATGAAATGGCATTTCCATTGAAGCTTCTTTCTAAAACTATTATAAGACACTAAACTTTGCAGATGTGGCAAATATAAATTTTATATTGCTGACTATTATGCTATTGCGGATGCCAGAATTAAAATTCAGAGCCGTGCACCAAGTAATCAGAAACCATCCACTGCAGCAGCTTTCCTACTGACATCCAGCCACATCTGAATGACTTGCTTTGTGTAACTAAGTGAATCTTCTCACAAATGAAGAGCACTCTCTATATGGATCAGTGTTACTGCGATACCAAAGTGAAATGCTAAGCAGTGCCTGAATTCCAAATATCTGTGCATGGTCAGAATAAAACTAAACAAGAGTTAGTCTGCTTCACTTTTGTTTCACCTCATGGTACCACTTAAGGAATGTAACAGGGTGTGGTGGCCCTTCAGAGACAGCTTCTGCACTTTTTTCTGTTTCAGCCCTTTAAGGTCAGGTACTTTGGGAATGATTGTTCCCAAATGGAGGATGCAAACTGTAGGCTAGAAACAAACAAGCTGTGGAAGAGGACAACAATGTAAGAGCCGTCTTCTGCTCAGTTTGGAGGCAGAAGCAGCAAATTGCTATTGGTGGGCACCTCAAGTGACCAAGACTGAAGCCTGGACCACTGTGGAGCTCTCAGCAGAGGAGGAAACCAACTAGAGCTGAGAAGGCCTGAGTGTGAAGTAGCTACAGCTGGGTGTGAAACAACTGATGCCTGGAGTTCTTGGTAGAAGGTCACACAGCCTTCTCTGAAGCACTGAGGTGATATGGATATCCCTGCATCAGAGGAAGGACTTGGTGTCTGCAATCAAGGGGAGATTGATGCAAGTATCCCAGAGAGTGGCCTATGATCAAAGGAAAGTAAATTAGTGGTTTTCTAGACTTCTTATTTCCCAGGACTTCTCTTTACCTATGACAGGATTTTGTTGGTTTTTTTCCCCCCAGAGTGCTAACCAACCAGAGGGGGGAAACTGAGGCAGCAGCCAACCTCATGTAACTGGTAAGCAACCCTTTCATAAAGATATTTAAATCACATATGTATAGTGGCTTTAAACTATGCTTTAGTACCTCAGTAAACTGAAGTTTAAGCTGCCAGAAATTTCTTTCACAATCACTGCTAGTGAGTAATTAAAAAGAAAAAAGGGGCAGGGAAGTCTGACAGACCTCTTTATTATAGGGAGGCTCATCTTTAGAGTTAAGGCTGTGTAATGTTTACATTCTGTCCCCAATTTCACTCATTCAGAACTCAAAGTTTTCATACTGTGGACATAAGTTCTATCACTGATCACTACCCAACAGTGATTTTTAAAAAGATCATGACTACTGAGAGCATCAGCAAAGTGGAAAATACACGTTGCCCATTAAAGACACTGAAAAAGATGGAAGCCGCCCAGTGAAAACAGCAGGCAGATGGAAGGTGTAAACTCGGAATGGACACTGGTTTCGGTTTGACTGAGTTTTGAGAATCTGAGAATTACTGTTGCTAGCAGCAACGGTTCCCAGCTCTGGTGGCAGCTAATTGCCTGTTTTGCTTAAATAAGTAAACAGGATGCAAGGGAAGGGCTTGTATAGACTGAGAGGCACAAGAGGGAGCAGAGTTCCAGCTGGGGAAGGTGCAAGGGAGGCACTACAGGACCTCTTTCCTGGTGACTCCCAGAATGTTACAGGGATACCTCTGGTCCACTTTTAAAACTTGCATTCCACTTACGGAATAGTATGAAATATTAAAATTACAGATTATATATGCAAATGACAGGGCAAAACTGCATGCCCTGTAGAAACCCTAGCACCTCTTGGCGTATATTTTAGCTGTGCAAATTTAACACTTACTGCAATTAAATGTGTAGAATTCTAAACTTAGGCTTATTCTGTTTTGTGAAGGAGACAGTTTTAAACACTTGCAATTCCTAGAAAACCCTAACAGCTTTCAATCTCTCTTTCCACATGCCCTTGTTGCTAGTATTGTTATGTAAGCTGTGGAACAGCCTGATTAAAAGTTCCAAATGTGTATTTCCCAAATACTGACAACACTGTAGAAACAAATGGTATTTCTAAACATACAACTTACTTTCATTTTAGCTTCAATCCACTTCATATTAGTAGCCGCTAAAACACAAAAAGAGGAAGGAAAAGAATACTTGATCAGGATGCAGAGGTAAATTTCAGTTCCCTTGAACTATTACACTTGCCTGCTTGGTACCTCCATTATTACCCTCAAGTTAGTTTCAATTAAATGTTTTACACAGAAAAACAAACATTCTTTTTAGCTTGAAAAATGTAATAGATCAAACACTGCATACATGTTAAAAGACAGGCTATTAAACAAAAATTAATCCTAATCATGTTACTGCAGAAGAGCTAGAAAAACAAATTAAACTGTAGTTCAGCTACAGATAAACCTCAACATGCAAGAAGACAGGAATCAAAACTAGTCTGGTGGGACACGTTGGTGACCACCTCCTAAAAAAATGGGGACAGCTTTGTTTGTTGCCTGCCTCCTCCGCTGAGAGGTGCTGTTTATCCTGTAGTTTGGGATATTTGAGACATCATCAAGCGTATGGTTGTTCATCACAGAGCTTAATCCCTTCAATTACTTGTTCATCTGTATAAATTAATGTTCAATATAATTTTATACTACGTAGATTTCCAAACTACATTGAGTTATTTGCATGGGCAATATACTGTTCATAGCCACATCAGATCTATCACCTTTCTAAAACCAGATCTAATCACTACTGAGCATGAACTGACAACTCACTCTGGGAATAAATACAATGTAGCTAATAGTAAGGTGCTGCATCAGGTTTTATGATACACAGCCAAAACTGGGATTACAATTAACATCTCTCCTGCGGCGTCTTACATGCCCAACAATTTACAAGACAACTTTCTTTGGTAAAGAAAATAACTTACACCAAATTACAATGTCATAATCTTCATATGCAGATGTCAGAAATTCATGAAGGTATGGCCTCATTAACTCTACGCCAGTTTCTGCACATGACCTATGGTCTGGGAAGAAAACCAGTAGCTCATTATTACTTTAGAATATTGTTCCTTAAGTCTCACTCCAGTATGGGCCCCATCTGTGAAACATCTCAGCACTCCAAAATCCAACAACATTCTCCTACACCCTATTATGCAAGGAAGAAGCATTCCCGGACAGAGAACTAAAGCAGAGAAACACGGGCTTGCCCATACCTCTTAGGAGGTCAGTATCTGATAGTAAGAATAAATAAGGCATAAACATGGTCACTAATACTTCCTTCCTTATTTCAAAAGGCAATCTTAGTGACATTGTTCATGCCTTACTTATTCTTACTGTCAAACACAACCAGAGTAGTCTGCCTTCTTTAGAAAATGGCTTCCTGGATAACTCTCCTTATTCATAGATCCCTTTCAGCCCAGGCTCTTGCTAATGACTTAGAATTCTGATCCCAGAGTACATGTACATCACACACACCTATACTTTTTTTGAGTGGGAAGAGAGGGGAAAAAGAGAGAAGATTTAGAAAGAGTCAAATTCCATAATGCCCATATATCCCAGTAGAGTCTGTGAAGCCATAAGAAAATTTTGCTGGATAGAAAAAACCATTTTGGTAGTTTTTATATGCAATGTATTATGGATGAGCATTTCACAACTTCCTGAGAATCAGTGTTGAACTCCTCTCCCAAAAAGAGAGAAACTTCATCTGCACTTTGACAATCATTCTACAAGTTTTTTCCCCCTCCCCTGCCAGCTCAATGCCTGGGAGAGAATACAAAAGGAAACTGATAAGAATGCAGTTTACTCTTTTTAAAAGCTTTTCTTTGTATTCCTGTGTATTGCCACTTTAAGTTAACACTATTCAATGATGTTAAAGCACACGGCTATTTAAAATAGTAGCAATGCAAAACAAAAACCAAATGGTACAAGGTAGCAACAGAACGATGCAAGCAGAAGTTATGAGATGCGACTTCTAAGGGGGAAAACACCTAATAAAGGCTACACTAGGGCAGGTCTGCGGTCTGGAAGAATTATATCAGTGCAGCAAGCACATCTGGGGAAGATGCTCTATACCAACAGGACAGCACTCTTCCGCTGGCATAATCTGTCCAGCTCCATGAGAGGCAGACACTATGCCAGTGGAAGAGTGTCTCCTGCTAGCACAGTACAGCTGTGTACAGTACTTAGGCCACTGTAACCTGTGTCGTTCAGAGGGTTATCTTTTTTGCAGCCCTGAGTGACACAAGTTAGATCAGCTTAAGTGGTAATTTAGACCTGTCCACAGTGATTAGTGAACAGATTAACATCTTAAAAAACAAACAACTTACCAAACAGTGTGTAATCAACATCTAATACCAACAGCTTTTTCCCTTCCCTAGGAGGATTCAGAATTTCCACTTTGTACTCTTTAACTCTGCGGGAAATTTTGAGTAGGTTTTCTTCCCTAATGCAATCGTAAAAACAGTTATAGTTAAAATGTGCAGGTTGTACATTCAGCAACATAGTCTTCTATTAAAATGGCTATAACGCACCTATTTTCTACTTCAACGACTTCTTCTTCAATATCAAAATCATTGACAACATCATCATTGTCAGGGGGTGGTCCGAGGACCTCCTCCTACAGAGCAGCAAATAAAAATAGAGCAGCATTAAAATAAACACACTACATCTCAAGATTTTGTTACAACAATTTAAACGGTTTTCTCTCTTTCCTGTCATCTAAATGCTTTTTGTTTTAACAATGGCGCAATTAGTGAAACATTTGAGAGATGCTAAAAGCTTATGGAAGAACCAATACTTAAGACTGATTGCTACAGCAATTATAACATGTGCAAATCTGCTATAGGTCTACAAGCAAGCTCACTTGACATACAAGGCAGCAGCAGCAAAGCCGACACGGTGCCACTATTCTTACATGAACTTGCCTCCGGAATACTAGAAATTCAGTCATAACTAGGAAACATATGCCAAAGTGCAGTTCATAATTTTAGAGAGACAAACGGGCAAAAAGAAAATGTTTACCAAACTCTCTTCACGAGTTCCCATCATCATGATTTTAGTATTTGGTTTCAGTTTGAGAGCTCCGAGCTTAACATCATTGTCTGCAGGTTTGCCTACAATACAAGCAGATCATTGTTTTCTCACTGCAGTTGAGGGATTCACCCGTACTAGATACCATGCCACTGGAGCCTCAGTGACCCTATGTCGTTAACATGTTCAAGGACAGACTATTGTAACCCTGTATTAATACACAGAAAAATGACAAGCTAAACTAAGAAGTGACTTGTGGTACAATAGCAGTTAAAATTTCCCATCATGACAGGGGCTTCATTACCCCAGGTACTATACATGAAGACCCTGTCACACTTGCAATTTATTTTCTTTTAAACTTTAAATTTGCAGAAGTTTTGCATCAATTTATATGCAGGCATGATGTACAAACACTAAGCAACATCATGATGCGTGACAACCCTGCGAATGCACCCATCAGTTTTGGGAGGAGAGAGCTCCACGGGTCTATACATCTTGGACGCATAAAAGCGGGTTCTTCCTCTGATGAGCTTGAATCGCCACAAGTAACTACTGTGAGGAATTACCTTTCATTTTAAGTCCAAGCAGCTTTTGGCGCTCTGGTAGCACTCCTGTAAGGCCTCTGAGAGACTGTTTGAGATCTAACACTGTATCATCCTCTGACAATGAAGTTATGGAATATTCCTGTCCACCCCACTTTATTATGAGAGAGAGAGACATCCTTGAAGCATATGTTCAGTTTTCCAGCCAGCAATACCTGCAAGGAGAGAAGAAAGAAAGAAAGACAGACATTTGTAGTTTGGCTTTTTTTTTTAAAAACACCACCGCATACCAGGCCTAAGAAGGGAAGTTAATTGAAAGGCAGTGCTTGTAAGAATTCAGCTTTAGGTGGTTTCTTTACAGCTGTTCGTTTCCTGTTACATGTAGTGTATCTTTAGATTGATGATAAACTTTAAAACTGAGGGAGAAAGTACCCAGCTAAAACTGCAGTTGTGGTTACACTGATATTGCATTTACCAATGCTACATTCGTTGCTGGGCTTCCCAGCATATGCTCATTCACCACACAATAGTACTGCAGCATCGCAATGACAGTCACTGCAAATCACAATGCTTTATGGAACCATTAAGCAATGAGCCTGTCAGTGTGAGCTCTCCATGTGCAATTAGAAAAGAACAAACTACATCTATACAAATATTTCTAATCCTGACAGTTAAATTTAAACATTAGCCTTCCCTACACCATTACAGATGTGTAAGACCTGCAACACAACACACTCCAGGGCATGTTTTATTGTGCCATTGTCAAAGTAGGTGTGTGAAAACAAAGCCAAAACACATGCCCACACAATGCAATTATACCATAACAAGCACACTTTACCTTATAGCTCCCTCACAACAACCCTATCTCAGTTTACATAGAATCACTCCTCCAAACTTATACAAAACAGTTTACAGTCAAGTCACACACAGACACAAAAAGCAGAGGGAGAGAGATGTTAAGTAGTATAGGAAAGGGAGGAAAATGTGTTTTCTGTTGAGATTTGCGCACAGGTGGAGAATCAATGAGAGGCAAGGACAAAAGAAGGCTGTTCCAGATTAACAGGAGGGACAGAGGGTCACTGATGAGCTTGTCCAACGGGACAAAGAAAAGACTGGCATTAGAAAGCAGAAGGAGCTGAGGATATCTACAGGAAGGGAATGTAAATGTTTCAAATAAGTAAGGGAAGTTGGAATTACAGACTGAAAACAAATATCATATGCTTTGAATTTGGTCCCCCCTTCCCCCCAATGCACCTTCCAATTTTTTAGGTCTCAGAATTACCTGGGGCTGAGCCACAGTAATCCTCAGCACACTTTAGGTTTTGTTAGGTGCAGGGAAGTAGCTGATCAATGCCACCCATGAAAATAATGAAGATGAGGGATGGCTAAGTATAACCTGCTTACTGAGTACACCACAGTCTATACTTCCTCATTAACACTTCTAACTGCCCCATACGCACGGTAGACAGGAAAGGTGATGGACTAAAACCCTTCAGAAACCCAAATTTAAAAAAAAAAAAAGTTCTTTGAGACAGATAAGCCCCTAATATTATTTTGTATGGTCACTTGAAAAAGAAAATTGTGATTTGTATTAGAGTAGCTTTTAGTGGCCCTAACCAAGGTCAGACGGTAAGAATGTATAAACACACAGTAAGAGGTAGCCCCTGCCCAGAAGATTTTAAAGTCTAAATACATAAGAGGAGACGTGTATCATCCCCATGTTCCAGGTGAGAAACTAGGCTGCATGGATTAAGTGATGTGCTCAAGATCACATAGAGCATCAGTGGCTGAGGCAGAAACTGAAAGCAGATCTCCTAGCGTTGTCCCTAACATACAAGTCTTGCACAGCCATGCAGGCAACCATCTTTTCTTGCTGGACTTCACCGCCTTCGGCAGACTGGGAGCAGAAGCAAAGAACAGATCAGAATTAACTTCCTGCACCGTCAAGAGACCATTCGGCGTTGGAACCGACTGGCGGTCTCGACCATGCCCGAGACAGGCCTACGAAAAAGCCGACTTGGATCAGAGCGAGCAAAGGACTTCACGCACTGCTGAAGGTCTATAACAACTGCCTCAAAAATCCTCCCCCGCCCCCCCAACCACTTTGGGGAGCCACAGGGGTGCAACTTGAGCTGAGAAGAGGGGCTCCTCTGCCCCCTGCAGCGGACAGCTCTGACCCAGGGGGGCTGCACAAGTTCTGCTGCCCCACTTCCAGGTGCCCCCGACGCGCTGGTTTTGCAGGAGGCGGCTGAGGCCCAGGGCCCGTCTCCTCGGCCCGCCACCCGCCGGCGGGGCCCGTGCGGAGGAGGCCTAGCGGCCGCCACGCTAACAAACAACGGGGCCGAGAAGCAGGGTCCGCGGGACCGATTATAACCGCCGTGCTGCGGCCAGGGCTGGGGCCCGGCTCGGCCCACTGAGGCGCGGGCCGGGGACTGACTGCTGGGCCCCCGCACGGGGACCCGGGCCCGGCCGCTGGCGGAGACGAGGCGGCCCGCGCTGCGTCACCCACCGACCGGCGGGGACCCCGGCCCCGGAGACCCGCCTTCGCTCACCCTGGCAACGGAACCGGCGCTTTCCAGGGACCCGCCGCACCGGAAACGGAAATTGGCGCCGCTCGCGACCCGGAAGTAGTAGCGGAAATGCGTCACAAGGACCCGGATGGAGTGTGGCGCGGGTGTCGATAGGCCCGCCCGCCGCGTAACCCGGATGTGCACGTGAGGACGGCGGGGCCGGGAGGAGCCCTGGGCCGGAAGTGGGGTGCCCGCGCCGGCGGGGGGGGCGGTTAGGCCCCGGGCGGGGGTCGCGGGGGCCTTGGCTGGGGTAATCTTCGAGTGCCACCCAACTCCTTGTTAGGGTAGGGCTGCCAGACGCCAAAGCCTGGAAGGGAGGACGGGGAAGTAGGAAAAGGAGGGCATCGGGGGTCACGGGGAGAAAATGTAGTATTGATGTATTAAGTCTTAATTCTTTTGTTTTTAGGGGGTTCTGGATCGCTTCCCTCTAAAAATAGGGTCTTCCAGCATCATTGAACCCTTGTAAGTAAAAAGTCAGACAAAACTGTGGAGTTTTAAAATGCCAGCCGGACAGAGGACGTGAAGGTAAAAAGGAGGACGTGTCTTCTTTCTGCCAGACATCTGGCAAGCCTACTCCTGTCCTAAAGTGTGGTGCACGCTGCGTGTCAGAGAGATGGTTCAAACCCTGTGTGATGAAGTAAGAAAACCTCTTGAGCTACTGTGGTGGTTCTTTTCTGTTCCTGTTCATGGGTGATGGGACACAGGGGTGTGATAACTATAGGTACCACTGGGGGGGGAGAGGCTTTAGTGCGACCTTACCTGGACCCCCTGGGGGTGACAGGTT
>ML682007.1:1659430-1921165 GCA_007922195.1 Podocnemis expansa
AGAGGCTTTAGTGCGACCTTACCTGGACCCCCTGGGGGTGACAGGTTGTGGCCGGTTTAGACCAGGGGCAGGGCAGCTGGATAGGGAGGAGAACAAAGGGAGGAGAGGGGAGGAAGGAAGATGGAGGTCGGAGGGGCAGGACCTCTGGGGGCTCGTCCTGGGGGTTTACTGTCAGTCCTCCTGGTTGATCTGAGAGCCAACTGTCCTAGCTGCTGTGCAAAGTGGATTGCTAATAAATCTTCTGACTGCTACACTGGCTGAGTGTCACTGCTGATTGGGACGGCTGGGACCCTCGTGGAGGGAGGAAACACCCCCCTCCCCCGGAGACAGGGTCGGACCCTCTGAGTCTGGATTTGGGGGCTGGCTGCATGGAGCGTGGAGACCCGGGTGCTGAACGGGAGAAGGCTCCACCATAGCAGAGTCCTGGTGGGCTGTGAACAGAGGGGATCCAAGAGGCTTTTCTGGGTTCTCTGTGACACCCTGAAAGTAGCCTCAGTATGTAGCACTGTTTGGAAAATGGGATGAAAGGATCCTTTTAAATGGCTGTGAAAAACAGAAAATGTGAACATCTCAAACACAATCCTGCCTTAAGGACTACTCCCTATGGAAAAAAAAACAGCAAGGAGTCGTGTGGCACTTTGAGACTAACAGATTTATTTTTCGCATGAGCTTTCGTGGGAGAAAATCCCACTTCCTCAGCTGCTTCGAAGATGGGTGAACTTACAGAATGGAATGAAAATAAATGCAAGGGGGGTGTAAAACATAGGATCACGTCCCTATGGAAAAACTCTAGATTGTATAGGGTGAATGAGTTGAAAAGCAATTGTAACAGCAATCCAAACCTGAGAGGTGCTGAGTATCAGCCACTGACTTCAGTGCATGCTGGAGCTGGGCCTTAATGTGCAGTTTATGAATAGACCAAGTGTCTAGAATCCAAGGCTTTGCAAGCCCCTCGCAGTGGTTTTTTGCTGAGGCAAAAATCATCAAAATTGTTCATTCCCCTGCCCTTCCTCTAATTAAATATGTGCCAATAAAAAATGAAAATGGGTGTCTGTGTTCTGTCTTAGGCAATTTACATACTAAAAACACTGTGTGTTCTGCAGTGATGGAAGATGTCCATGGACTGCTCTGTTGTTTGTTGCAGAGCTTGGAAGGTGTATAGTGCATGATGCAGGGGATTACAGGGAGAAAAGATGGCCTTATGATTAAGGCAATTGAATGCTGTTCTGGAAGACTGGATTTTACGCTTGCCTCTGTTAGAATTTGTGTGTGGTGTGCTTAAGCCAAACTTTTCATAGGTGGTCAGAAACTCTGTGTTCCTCATTTCTGAGTGCCATACATTTGACCTGTCTGGCAGGAGGCCAGATTACCGAAAGTGCTGAGCAGCCACAACTGCATCTGAAGTCAGTGGACGCTGTGCTTTGAATGTACAAAATGCTCTATTAAGCTAAGTAGTGAGATACCAAACTCTCATGGGGAGGGGTAAATACCTGAAGGTCTTTAAGTGACCACTGTGGATCCTGGGCTCTGAATGAGGCAGGGGTCCTGAGGAAAAACTAATCTGTGATCATGAGATTCATAATGCATACGCACAAGGGCAAGCTTAACTCTGAAATTTCCTAACTTTTCACTGCTTGACTTTGCATCTTTGCAAATGTTCAAGAGACTCCTATTTGCTGTCACTAAACCTAATACATACTATTATGAACTTTCTATATGTGTATTTTTAGATGTTTCTTGCAGTAATTGCATGAACACCACTAAAATGCAAACTTCCCATTATTTTCTATCTTGCATACTTTGCATTGTATTCTATCCTAGTGTTTCTGTTGCATCAGATGATTTGAGGTGTTGGCATTTGTCCAGCCACTGTCACCAGCTTCCATATTATCTCGGAGATATGAGACAGTCTTTTGCAAGTTTTAATGAGATGCTTCCATGCAGGCTTTTCAGACCAGAACAGAGCTTTTGTTTCTGAGAGGCAGCAACACTTTTCCTGCTGATGGCTAAAAGTTTGGCATCCAACTTGTTGTTTGCCTGGGTAACTAATGAGCGGTAAGTGGTGATGACTTAATTTCAGAAGTTGTAGTTATAATGCGAAATGATAAAAAGGCCTTTGAAATCACTGACAAGTGAAGCAGAATGATTTTTAAAAATGACTGTGGAGCAATTGTAAAGCCATATACTTGGTCTACCTGTTAGAAGTTTGTGCCTTTCTGAACTAAAACATTTTTCAGACTAAACCACAGGAGAGATGATGACTGAAACAATGAAGTTGGGTTCTTGTGATTTGGTTGCACACTGAAAGGCAAACTCCATGGATTGTTATCATACCCTAGTTACATAAATGCAGCATCAGGATAGAAATGACAGAAAAGAAATTTTCAAAACATTTCCTAGAAATGACTGTCTGTCACTGTTCATTATCTCTGTAACTGACTGGTGCGATGGTTCTTGCCCTGTCAGATGCCATTTTCTTGCTTCCCAGCAGGCGCACCAATGATTCTGTGGCGTAGGATACATGGGCACTGATATTGCACCATTAAAGCCATGGGGAGTTTTGCCATTGCCTTCAGTGTGAGCACAGCATGAATCCTGACAAAGCAGAAGCTCTGTGTATGCAGAGAACAAGGGATTTTCCACATGGTCTCCTATGAGTGCTTGAAGGTCTTGGACATGCAGACAAAAGTAATTTTCAAAGGATGTGGCTAAAGCTTGTTCTGTCACTATGTGCTCTCAGTCCTGTTAGATGGCTTCAGGACTAACCCTACCTCTCTAGAATCTGCACCTCTAGGTAGGGTTACCAGGTACCAAAGCCTGGAAAAGAGGACAGGGAAGTACAAAAAGGAGGACTGATAGAGAAAATGTAGTATTAATGTAACATACTTCTGGTTTTAGGGGGCCCTGGAGTGCTTTCCCTTAAAAATAGGGTGTTGTGGGGTGTTCCAGCATGCTTTAACTTAAACCCCATAACTAAAAAGCCAGACAAAATCATGCCTTTTTAAAAGGCCTGCTGGACAGAGGACGTGAAGGCATAAAGGAGGACATGTCTTCCTTTTGCCTGACTTCTGGTAACCCTACCTCTGAGGGAAGTCCTCCATGCTCATCAGGAGGGTTAGACCTGAGAAGAAAAAACATCAGGTAGGTAGCCCCTCTGCTGGCTACAAGAGGCTTGTCACCTAAATAATTTGGTGTTGGTGCATGGCTGAATTTGAGGTGCCTCAGTCGGTAGCATTTTTACAATCAAACGAATCATCTTGGAGGCATTGTTCCCACAATGGGGGCTAAGAAGTGCCTGGCATCTTATCAATTTCCAAAGGGATAGCCCTGTTAGTCTAGTCCACCAAGACAAAAAACCAAGCAATCGTGTGGCACTTAAAGCCTAACAGATTTATTTTTCGCATGAGCTTTCATGGGAGAAAATCCCACTTCGTCAGTCAGATGCTTCAAAGATAAGGTCACCCATCTTCGGAGCACCTGAGGGAGTGGGATTTTCTCCCACCAAAGCTCATGCGAAAAATAAATCTGTTAGGCTGTAAGTGCCACACGACTCCTGGGTGTTTTTGCTGGACTGGACTAACACAGCTGCCGGCAGGCGTGAGAAAGGCTGGGCGAGTTGTTGCAATGCTGGGGAGCCCCGCGGGCGGGGCGGGGCGGCTCATTCCCCACGGCAGGGGGGGGGTCGGCCCGTCCCTCCCTGTGCGGAGCCTCCGGGGCGGCCTATCCCCCCCCCGCCCGCTCAGCTGTTCCAGCGCCGGGCGACAACAAACGCACGGCGCAGCGGGGGGAGGAGGAAACCGCGCTGGGCTTCCCCCGTCCCCCCCTCGCCCCGCGGGCGGAGTGGCGCGTCCCGCGCGGCTGGCGGGGTCGCGCGCATGCGCCGTCGGCGCGCGGGGGCGGGGCCTGGAGGGAGCCGCGTCGTCGGCCCGTCTCGGCGGCGCCCGGAGGATGGTGCCGGGGGGAGCCGCTCTGCCGCCGCCCTGCCCGGGCCCGGGGCCGCGCTGAGCGGAGCGGAGCGAGTGAGCGTGAGAGAGAAGGTGAGTGCCGCCCCCCATCCTCTCAGGACCCCGCGCCCCTCCCCCACCGGCCGTTTGTCCCGCCGAGGCCGCCGTAGGGCCGGAGAGCGGGGCCTGGCGGCGGGCCGGTTTGCTCATGGCCCTCACCCAGCCCCGCACACCGGAGCCGGCGCCGCCCCCCGGGCCTGGGCTGAGGGCAGGGCTGTGGGGGAGGGTTTCCCCACCAGCCCCCAAAGAAAACTCGCTTTTTAAAAAAGCCGGAGCTCGCTGGTGCTAACCCGCCTTTCCTTCCGCGGCAGGAGACGCCTGCCAGAGCTTTCTCCTCCCTGGAAGCGGCTCCTCGGCGGGGCGTCTGGCCCCTTCACCTCCCCTTTTCACTTTCTTTACGCTTCAGGGGACCCCCGGAGAAGGCGGCTTTAGTAGGCGGTGGTATAGTCTGGGCTCTCTGCTGTAGTTGTAATAGAGAAATCTTCTCCAACGCTTCGTCTTCCAGACTGATGAGATGGCAGGGTGTTTTTTTAACGTAGGGTATTTTTGGGTGTCAAACTGAAAAAAAAACCCAGGAAATCAGTCTGATATTTGTCTCATCTCTTTGATGTGGGGTTTAGCAAAAACAATGTTGCATTAGAAGTTGTTTTTTTTTCCTTCCTCTTCAAGTCCTGGTGGATGGTAAAATCATCATAACGCGCAGTTGTGGTTCTGGGTGCCAAAGGTAAATAGTCCACTGGCTGTGAAGGAGAGAGACGGCGGCTGTATCTTGGGCTCTGCGTAGGGTTGCCAGAAGTCAGGTGAAAGGAGGATGTGTCCTCCTCTTTACCTTCATGTCCTCTGTCCAGCAGGCATTTTAAAAATACATGATTTTGTTTGGCTTTTTACTTACAGGGGTTAAAGGATGCTGGAGCGTCCCTGAACACCCTATTTTTAGAGGGAAGCATTCCAGGCCCCTCCCCCCCCCAAAAAAAACCAGAGAACTATTACATTAATACTGTCTTTTCTCCATGTGTTCTCTAATGTCCTCCTTTTTATGCTTCCCTGTCTTCCTTTCCAGGCTTTGGTATCTGGTTAACCCTAGCTCTGGTCGGTTTTTCGTACTGCTGCGTGTCTTGACGTGCAAGGATTACCATTTGCCTTTACCAAAGACATGCAGGACACTGTCTGTTAATCTTTAAATTTATTAACATTGTTGAATGACGTAATGAGGAAGGGGTAGTCTTTGAGGGAGATTTTATGCAGCAGGATTGAAACCATTTCTCAGTGCACGTTCTTTCTGGGTACAAAGTGCGTGATTATTGTAGTGGGACAATATTTGTCTTTGTCACACCGGTTTCGTGCTCTCATAAATCCATTGATGTCGTTGCCAATTCTCTCAGATTTGTGTGTTTGAGTAAACACCTGGGGCTTCTGTTTATTGAAACTGGTGGAAGTAGCTTATGATCATGGTTCTTTAGCAGCTTACGTCTGCAGGACACATTTAAAAAAAATGCAAACAAAGCCAATAAAACAGTAAGTGGCTTGGTATCTGGCTTGTAAATTGTGTAGTCTGCCTTATGCTTTATAGTGGTTTCTTTAAAATCAAAAAGAAAACCCCTTCCCTTCTATGCTGCTCACTAAACTGGAGGTTAAAGACTCCTTGGCATTCGTTCCCTTTTGTGGAGACTGTAGGTAGTTTCTTTTTCAATCCACTGTAACACAGTTTTATATTAACTTTAAGTTTATAATGCACTTCCTGTACATTGTGCTTTTTTGGGTCCAAGAACTATAAAGAATATCATTTTCACTGTATGTGCACATACCTTTTTTAACATGCAATGTAACATGGTTATAAAAATTAAGCTAATGGGAATTACATGTTCTAGAAGCACGGTGCATACTTCACACAGAAACCAGGCAGCCCTCTGAAACTTCTTACAGTTCATCATCCCAGTATGTTCTAGTGAAAGTTTTGATGTGTTCACATCTTGAGTTTCCGTATCTTTTAAATACATATTTTTTCCAAACGGTTCCAGCTATTCATTCTTCTTTGCTATCATGTAACTCTAATGTGGGGAAAAAAATGAATCTATTGGCAGTCCTGAAGACTGAAGGTCTTTATTCTCAGAATAGGTGTTTCATTGGTGGAAGCAGTAGATGCTTTCTATGTGTTTAGGGTTGACCTAGCAGAATTTTCTCTAGTGCCCTGTCCCCACTACAGTTTCTAACTGGTTGTGCCAAGCTCTGCAACCTGCAGCTCTGTAGCCACATGTGGTTCTTTGGCTGCCCCCCTTCTGGCTCCTGACTCTGCCTCCACCCCATGCCACTGGGGACACTGTAGGAGACCCGTGCCAGGCTCTGGGCTCCTCCGCAACCCACCACTGGGGACCCCAGTCCTGGTTCTGGGCTCCCCCTACCAGGGTACCCTGCAGCAGGTACCCCCTGGCCCAGCTTCCCCCTACAGCCCACCAGGAGTCTGCACCCATTGCAGCTCTCCAAACATTTGCTTATTGAAGGAATTTTTTAAAAATGTCTCTCTCATCTTTTGGGCTGCCGGCCCCTGTGATTGTGTAACCAGTTTTCTTGGTGCCTGTTTCTAAATGTTGCTCGTGTCTGCATCCAAAGTGGACACACACAAAAAGCAGGTTAATGACAGTGGTCATGTGGTCATGAATCCTATAACAAGTTCAACGCATTGTTTCTTTGTACAGTGTAGGATACCCTCACAATGCCTGCTTACCCGGCTTGATGGATCTTCCTTCCTCCTAGCTTCTGGAGATGAGCCATCGTATAGTGCATTGTCCTATACGCTGCTGTTTTTGTTCTGTGTGCATGTCTTCTGGGTACTTGGTCCCCTACAGAAGCACTAAAGGATAGCTGCCCAGATTTTCCTAGACTATACTGATACAAACATAGTTGGGTGGGCTCACAGATACCTTTGTGTTGGCAAAAATCTGTGTGAACACAGACTGGTTGGCTAAGATGACCAAGTCTCTGACTAGAAGATGTAGAAGTGAGCAGGATCCTAAGGGAGTGTCAGTCTCCATGTCAGTTCACTCTGGCATTGCTGCTGAAATGTTCACACAGAGATGCAATTTGTTCTGGTGGTTTTTGAAGACGTGCACTCCTTGGACTAGATTAAAACCACCAACTGATTTCACACGGTTCACAAAACAGGCAGCCGCTCTACATTATCTAGTTTTGAACTGGCGATGCACGTAAGGTTCTGTATTTCTTTCATTCCCCTGGCTGACCAGGTCCTCTGTTGTTTCTTTACTGTCTGTTTTTCAACCCCTTCAGCCAGAGTTCAGTCTTCAAGGGATATAGGTTTTTGCCTATTTAAGTGTGAAGAATAGACTGGAGTCATATTGTATTTTACAATCTAGTTTTTAAAGATACAGCTGCCATGAAACAATTGAATGCTTTATTTGGCGCTGTAGGAATACAGAGGATGACATTCTTAGCCCCTTGTTATTTATAACCTAATTCAGATACAGGGAACGCATTCCAGGCCAAACTGTACCTTGCAAACCGTTACCCACATCTGAAACGCCATGGATAGTCATGTTTACTTCACTGGGGAGTAAATATAGTGCTTAAGCAGGCACACCTGTAAATTTTGGCAGATTGGTGTCTGAGTAGATTGGAGCTATCCAAAGACGTGTGTTGCACTCATGCACTCTGTGTATGTATACACATGTAACAGTAGATGGTGAGTTAATGATAGTTAATTTCTTCCACGAAGCCTAAAATTAAAATTTAAAAAAAAAATATTGCAGCCATGATGGTAAACTTTTAACCTTGCATGTGAAATTTTTCCATGCAACGTCTCTGGGAGTTAATGGAAGTTAAGAATGTAAGCATTGCAAGAGGATAGCGTACCTTTCTCTTTCTAGGCACTTGTTTAAGCACTCTGCTGATTATGCTACTTACGTAAACTTAAATTTACTCACACCCTTCCCAGTAGCTCATCCCATAATCTATAAGAATGACCCACTCTTCTGTGAGCCATTGGCAGAAAAGCATGTGTGCTGTAATGCCTGTGAATAGCTTGAATTGGATAGTTTATCAAAATGGCCTCAATACACATTTGTCTTTAATTTTGGGTGAGTGGTTGGATCCTGAATGTTTTGCTTTCATTTAACAATTCATTTGCTTTTAGGTGAAAATATCACATCTGTTTACTTGGCCTTGTCAGTGCTGTGGCATTTCATTTTATTGTGCCAAATAGTAAAAAATACCATGTGTGTTCACTTCTTGTTCAAATAGTAAAAATGCTGTGCCTGCTTGTGGGCTTTGCATTTGCATACTATATTCTATATTGAGATGATTTTGGAATTGCTGAGCTGTTATCATAAACCATGAAAACTATGGGTTTTAGCTGAAGTGCTGACAAGTCCCTAAGTATAGTGTTTCAGTGCATACTACTAATTTTCCATTTCCTGCTTAAGAGGTATAGTTATTTGCAAGGCTACCCCGTCTCCAGCCTTTTCTTCAAAATTATTAATGTGCTGTCATAGTTGGCAGGCTGAGAACATACTGTGACTTAAAAGTTACATGTAACCTATGCATCTCTTACCGTGCTGCCCTGGGATGGGAAGAGAAGAGCTTTATCAAAACTCTGGCAACAGAATTGTTCTGTTGTGTCATATGTAAGCCCTCAACCCAAATATTGGACTTCACTGTGGGCTTGTACCTAGCATTGGATTCTTCTACGTAACTGGCATATAACATCATCCTTCCAGTTCTGTCTTCTTCTATATTTCAAGATGATGCCAGCTTACAAGAATCCAACTCTCAGAAGAGTTCAGAATTTTTATATTTCAAATCTCTTTCTCCCAAGAACAGAGCAGGCATGCAGAACAGAGGGACATTGAGATGTGCACACACTCAGAGTACAGCTGGTGGGTCTAATTTTAGGTTTACCAGCCTGATATTGAATCTGTTCATAGTTCTCAGTCAAAATAATGTTTAACCAAGGTCTATTGATTCAGAAAACTCAAAGCTTCGCACAGCAATATTCTTGTAAAGTAAGAAAGATTGGGGAAAAAAATTAAATGTGAATGGAGACTTTGGACCAAATTCTGCTTTTATACTCCTGCACCCACAATCACTAGGGTTTCACAGATGTGAGTGCAGAATTACATTCCTTTTTAGTTTCTTGCAGATTTCTCCAAGCTTCTCAGGACATGAACTTGTGAGTGTCTTTTCTGTCGATAGAAGCCAGTCGGGGAGAGGAGCACAGAGCGTGTTGCAGGATGAAGCCCTTAGAACAGAATTTGCAAAAGCAAGCAGTTAAGCCGGGTCTGAGCATTTTTGAAAATATTCCACGTTTAGGGTGTTCTTGTAACTACTCTCCGTTGTGTTGAGGATTTATCTACATGAAGAAATTGGTGTAGTTTAGCTTAAATGCATTTAATTAAACCAGTGTCAGTTGTGTGTGTGTGGACTCTTACATTAGGTTAAAATTTATATTGGTTTAGCTTGTCCCTAAAAATTTATTGATATAGGTGATATTTAAAACTTCGAGTCCATGCACACAGATCACGTCAACTTTAACAGGTAGAGATGGTAGTGAAAATGGTTTAGCTTTGTATGTAGACCAAGCCTTAGGGGGGAACCTCCAGTTCAAGGGAAAGTATGTGAGCTTTTTGTGAGTGTTTAATCACTAGTTTGTTGGTACTCTTCTCAGCAAGCTTTTATCTATTATCTTCTGAAATGGATGTGACCTGGAGTTGTAATAAATTTTATCAGCCATGTTTTTCAAAATGGAGTGCCTTAAGTTAGGCTATTAAGTCAGCTTTCGGCCACTTATGGTATATCCATGAATCAGCCTCCTAGCCCAGGTAGTGCTAAAAAGAGCTGGACATCTCTCCTCCCAAGAGAGACCCAAGCTAGTGTACAGGGTGGTTTAGAGCTCACCTGGCTAGCTGGAGCCTCCAGCAGTGCCACAACACACAGGTAGTTTTACTGTGAGATGCACGTGGAAGTTAAATCATGACTGCTGAGTAGGCATACCCTTAAATGAGTGTCCTCGTTTTTGAGAAGAGATTGCCTTCCAGCTGCTCATACTGACTGTGTTTTTCCCTAAATGTGATGGGGTAAAGGGCTTTTGCCCAATCAGAATAAAAATTGAAGAGCTTTTTAGTTTGTATTGAAGCTTGGAAGAATGGACTTCACTGCTCCCGTGTAGCAGATCCTGTTGCAAGTTGGAAGTAGTTGTATTTTAGACCTTGACACCTGCACATTTCTAGGGAGGTACTGTAAAAGGGTATCACATTAATAGTGGTTGATTTGTTATGCAGCATGCATCATTGTCTCTTTCACCAACAGAAATTGGTCTAAATAAAGGTATTACCTTGCCTACCTCATCTTGCTTGTTATTCAGTGACAGGATTTGCTGTGATTTTCCAGAGTAGGCCCTCTGCATAATATGTTGCCTATCAGTTACATCATGTTACCGTTGTCAAAGATGTTTTTAAAACTAGGTTTAGAAATTTAAACTGTACAATGAAAAAATATGCATATACAGTTTTTTTCTTAAGGTCCAGTGTGTAGGTTTGTGAATTTGAAGAGGAAGAGCAAGCTTGTCCAAAATAACTTGAGTTTTTATGATCCCATTTAGCACTCTGTGTTTCGGAAACCAGGCAAGTTCTGCTTGAGTTTGTGATGTGTAAGGAGTACTAAATAGGGTTCTTAAATAGAAATTTAACTTTTCTTTTTCTGCATACGTAGCTGTTGTGCTGTACAGGTGACTGTTCAGGCATGACTTTGGGATGTGTAAGAGACTTTTAAATCAAACCCTTGTTGTTGGTCTGCATGTATTTTTTCACAAGTAATGTAAACTTGTAGATCAGTGTTATCAAGCTGTGCCTCAAAGGCTTAAAAATTGCAATATTCATAGACAGTTTGATCCTTAAGGATTGTTGAGTTTATGCATTTAGAAAAAACAGAAGCTGTGAAAAATAGCTACTTAAAATTCACAGTAGGTTAATTTTTTCCCCCATAAGCTCTTCGGTTATGTCTATCTTGACTTTCCTTTTGAGTATAAGCTTGCAGTCTCAGCTTAGTCTAAAAATTTTTTTATATAATCAGCTTGCATCCAAAGTAGCCTTTAAAATGCTCTTTCAATGCATAAAGGTTTCTTTAATTTATAAAAGAGCAAAATATAAATTAGTATTTGAGGGGGGTGTTTTGTGCAGTTGGAATAGTGTTTGAGTGACTTGGACAGAGGTTTTGCTTATTCATATTCTAGGGTTCTTGGGATACTGTTTTGACTGGATTCTTAGTTCTTGTATGCTGTCACATAATACTACTTAGAAAGTTATTGTGTGGGAAGTGTAGTGTGTAGTTATTACTGTTTTTGTATAAGATGGAAAGATATAAACTCACAAAACAGCACATTTCTATTAAAATAGGGGGAAAGGGGAGATTTGTACTCAAAAATCAGTCTGAATTTATTGAAAAGAAAAGAAAAGAAAATTCAGATGTCAGTATTTGGGTAGCCCCACAACCCACGACTTACTGAGATCAGACTGTTGAGGATACTTTGTAAATTTGTTAAGACTACGTGTTTGTGGCTTCTTTTGATCCAGTGTTGTCTGTGAATAATTGGTAAATTATACGTCTTCCTGAAAAGTGATTTCATGATGGCTATGGCAGGTGGCTGTTATTACTGCTGGATGGTATTGGCCTTTGATTGCTTTAACTCTTCTAGAGCTGAAAACACTTTGCGTCCCTGTGCCTGGTGCACATCTAAACACACCCTTCCATTCTGTCTGTAATTTTTGACTGTTTTATTAGTTTTGCCTTTGATGGCCTGTGTGAATCTTAGTGTTGTGTGTATCTCTTGTGCTGCTCCTACACTTTAAAGGGTAACGTCACCTAGGATGACCACACTGAAATGTAATTCCATTGTTTTAAAACATATTTTTATTTAGAATTTTCCATTTCAGTAGCCTCCCAGTAACCGTGGGCATTGAGGTGTTTTTTCTTTAAAAATATCAAAACTAATTTTGCAATGTGCACATCCCAAGGTAAGATACTGTAAACCATTTTCCATCTTGCTGAAATGACAGTTTAACAGTCTGATAGACCATTAATGTTACAAAAATGTCAGGAATGGAGATTGTTCATAACTCCAAACAAAATGTTATAGTCTGTCGAATGTTTACTACTGAACTGGTGTTAGTCTCTCTGCTGGCCCTATTCATTTTTTTTTAATTAACCAATTTTCTTAATAAACTATGATTTGTTCAGTCAATTAGCAGGTGAGTCTGGAGAGAAAAACAAAAATGAAACATGTTCAACACACAGATGCCTGAAAATCCTTGATGGTTTTTTAGCCTTCATTTCTAGTCTGCATCGCCCAGCACCTTCCCAAATCCACTCAGCTGAAAACAGGTGCAGGTTGAGAGTGGACCGAATCAGTTACTGATTTGCTGGTGATCTGTGTGAAATGCATTGCCTTGTTCCATTCCTATAATGGACAGGTGTCTGTCTCGTGAAAATCATTACAGTAGGCTCCTGCTGGCAATCTCAGGGGAAGGCCAGCGGCTGAAAGTGCATGGAGACTAAACCAGTTTGCTCCTTAATGTCACCCTACTAGTTTATGGCTGAGGTGCATTAATGGGTTGCTATGGGGAAACATATGCTGTGTCTTTTGCAGCTAAACAAAACCCTTCAGTTTCCACTGCTATCAGTGTAGTCAGGTTCATAAGCAGACAAACCAATCCTTAATTCCAGAGCACTACTTCAGTGGGCCACTGTTGTGAAGTACATTAGTGTAATCAGGATGGAGTTACATTACTGATTTAAATTAAAAGAAATAATGCTTGCATAGGGGTATACAAACACAGAGGTCAATGAATGTCACAAATAATAAGTAAGATAAGGCTGCTTAAGTTATTGAATTCAAGTTGTGGCGAGAAAAACCTAAAATATCATGATTGTGAAATGCAGAGTTATTGCAGCCGGGACAGTGTGGGTGAGATAATATAGACCGGAGGAGACTTTAGAAGACTCCCCAGTCTGGTCCCCTTCACTCATGGTAGGACTTAAGGATTATCTAGATAGGTGTTTGTTTCACTGGCTCTTAAGATCTCCAGTGATGAAAATTCCACACTCTCTCCAGGCAATTTATTCTAGGCTTAACTACCCTGACTGATAGGTTGTAGGTTAGAAAAAACGTCCAAAATTGCCCTGGCTGCAGTTTAAGTCCCTGGCTTCTTGGTTTGTCCTAAGCATGTTTCCCTCAGCCTTGTAACAGTCTCTTAAGTACTCAAAAACTGTTATCATGTCCCCTTCTACTCTTCTCTTCTCCAGATTATACAATGCAAACTTCTTTTCAGTCTTCCCTCATAGGTCCATGTTTTTTAGACCTATAATCATTGTTGCTGCTCTTCTCTGGAATGTCTCCAGTTTGTCCACGTCTTTCCTGAAATATGGCTCCTAGAACTGGACACAGTACTCCAGCTGAAGCCTAATCAGGCAGAGTAAGGTAGCAAAATGACTACTTGTATCTTGCTGACAGCATTCCTGCCAATGCGTCCTAGAATGATGTTCTTTTTGCAACAATGTGTCATTGTTAATAGGAATTTAACTTGTGATCCGCTATGATCCCCGGATCCCATACCGCCGTACTCTACCTCCTTCCTAGGTGGTCATTTCCCTTTATGCATGTGGAATTAATAGTTCCTTCCTAAAGGAAACACTTTGCATTTGTTCATAATGAATTTCGTCCTTTTACTTCAGACCATTTCTTCAATTTGTTCAGATCGTTTGGTTTATAATCCTATCCTCTAAAATGCAAGACCTGCCCTGATTTTTCTTCTCAGACCTGAAGAACTTTGTGGCTTGAATGTTTGTCTCTTTCACCAACCAGAAGTTGGTCTGATAAAAGATGTTATCTCACTCACCTAATCTTGCTAATCTCCTGGGACTAGATGGCTGCATTGTAACTTAAAAAAAGAAAAAAAAATATTTTAGAAGTTTTTTCAAAAATAGCTTAATTTATTACTTAACACTTTACAGATCTACCTTTACTTGGCAAGTATTTCAAAGCTGCTCCATCTGAGAAGGCCAGAGAGAGATTTTATGTTAAACTATGAATTATCAAGTGGTGTCTGTTGTTTTCCTCCTGTTACCTAGTGGGATTTTAGAGCTAGCATGTTTATAAGTGAGTTTACACAACATGTCTTCAAAGTGGAAGAGCATTGTCCAAAAAAAAAGCCAAAACCAGCGCAGTAAGTCATTATGGAAAATAGCTAGCAGAACTCAATAGAATAAAAACTTTGTTGTCTGGGTTTTTGAGTTTAGCTCAATTGAATCGTTTACTGATATACAGCCACACCGTGTTCTCTATTCATACATTCATCATGCTAACAGTATGAATATTTCACAGCTTCCTGCGAAGTCCATAACAATTTCTGCTTCAGCTTGAGGGGGGAGGGGGCAAGAGTGGGCAGCTGATGGCAGCTCCTGTGGGGAGTGGTGGTGATGGTGAGACAGGAGGTCTGCACTGCAACCCTGAGAGGCTGCTGCAGCTCCCTGTCCCCATGGGCTTCAGGATAGTTCTCCAGTGCTCCCAGGTGCTGCAAGCAGTCAAGGCTCCCCCCCCCAGCACCCAGTCACAGTGAGCAGTGCTTTCAGCTAGAAGTTGCAGTAGGGGGCCCCTGCACCTTCATGTTGCCACATGTGGCCCTGGAGTATCTGCAGACCCAGAGCTCCCACCACTGGTCCTCAGCTACCAGCTTCTGCAGGCAGTGGGGGACCCTGTCCCTAGTCAGTCCTGTTTTATCGTAGGTAGTTATTTTTAGTGAAAAGAAAAGGAAGGTCTTGGCTTCCATGAATTTTTGTTTACTGCCTGAGACCTCTCTCTGAGTGTGACTATAAATAACTGTGACAAGCTCTTAACCTGATGGTTGGCTGTACATTGAGAGTGAGCTGATTACTTCTTTCTGTCTTATGCTGTTCCCAGGCTGCTACGAGTTCACTGAAAAGGAACAGAATGGCTGTGAAGGAGAAGTTGGAGGCAGTGTTGCATGTGGCCTTGAGGGTCCCCAGCATCATGCTCTTGGATGTCTTATACAAATGGGATGTCAGCTCCTTCTTCCAGCAGATCCAAAGAAGTAGCCTCAACAACAATCCTCTTTTCCAGTACAAGTACTTGGCCCTCAACATGCATTATGTGGGTAAGTATGTGCACAACACAGAGATTATTATAGAGTTACAGATAAATGGGTTTTCTCTTGCTGCAAGAATTTTAAGTGTGCAGTAAAATGACTGTAGTGTATTTTGGCTATAGCACTCTTTTGAAGTAACAAATAAAATGATGTGCGGTTTATCCTAGTAATCCAGAGATCCCTTTCTAGAATCTCCTAGTGAATTGTCAGGATGAGGTTCATTGCACAGCCTCAAAAGGATTTATGAGAGTTGTTGTATGTAAATTGGCTGAAATGCTGCTAAAAGAGCCGAGTACCAGAATGGTGTCAGTTCTACCCAGCACTGCTGTGCATCTGAGAGATGAGCAGGAGAGGTCAACTGTGATGTAAGAATTACTGTAATTAACGTAGTTGCTTGAGGCTACCTAAAAGACTAGAAAGCAGTAAATAGGTTGCTGCCTGTGAACTATGGCCTGCAGCTTTCTGAAAGCCAGCTTTCAAACCTGATTATTTGAACTACTATACAGATATGACACTTTGGGTTAACATCTTAAGCCTGAAGATAATACAAACTCTGACAGTGGGTTGGAATGTGTAACAAATCCATGTGCCACAGACAGAATTTCTAGAGAAACTACACATGGTTCAGGGAACTGGAACTACACAGCTGGTCCAAAGAGCTAGCTCAAGTGCCAGAGGCGTGCGTTTGGGAGGTGAAATGATCCTGGTTCTGGGACCAGCACGTGTGTGCTCTTTCTGTGAAGGGGGGAGTGGATTGATTACAACTTGGACCCACTCTTGTTGGGTTTAAAGTCTTCCAAGCCTCAGATAGTACCTTGGGGCTGGAGGGAAGGATAGTATGCAAGCTCCTTGCTGTGTTTGTGATGCTGCTTTATAGGCATTGGCCTACAGAAGATAACCCACAGCTACAGCCAGCTGTGGAAAATACTCTTTGGCTCTGATCATTAGAGGCCTGTGGTTTTCAAGCAATATAACTAGGCTTTTAATCCTGGCTCTGGAGGTGTAGGAAAGTGATTTTTATCTGTTGAATTCTTGCCTGCAGCATATTTATTTTGTTTACATATGAAAACATTCTGTAGCCCTTTGTTTGCTAGTTTAATATGAGGCTTGTGGAGAATTGCAGGAGTACACTTGCTGCTCTTTTAATGTCAAAACCGGCTAGTGGTGGTTACTTTTTAGAGGAGGGAGGGAGGGGACAATGAAGTAGTGCCTGCTTGATAATACTTAAACAAACTAGAGGATACTAGATGGATATGGCAGTGGCTGTGCAAATAAAGGCTCACTTGCAGTGAATGTCTTCAGGAATTTTAACTCACAAAACCAGTTTGTAAGGAAAAAGCAGTTGCAGAATAAGTCAATTTTTAGAGGAATATACTTAAGATAAGTTGTTTCAGAACTTCCTTTATAGTTATTTGTTACCATGTTAGCTGGGCATCTATTCCTCCAATACTGGAATGACAGCATGTCACTTTTCTTTTCCTTTTTGCCTTCCCTTCATCCTCCTTACTGCTTATTGCAATAATAATGAAGCAGTACTTTTCTGTCGTATTTTTAAAATACTGAGTTTTATTGCTGTCACTATTCCAGTGTGTAATTGTTGCTTTGGGAAGATTTCCATAGCATTATTGACTCCATGTTTGTTTTGCTGGGCTAGACTAACATGGCTACCCCTTTGGACCTTTTTTACACAAAGGTACACCTGTTTAGCTAAAACCAGTTTTGAATCTGGTTTATGTTTGTACAAAATCCTGTGGATACTCTTCAATTGATACAACTTTGGCTTGCATTCATTTATCTTAAGTTGATTTCTTGCCGATTTAAGCTAAGTAGATATTTACAATGTGTGCCGGCCTCCTGGGATAACCTCCTGAATATGCAAAAATCAGGGCAAGCTGCAAAACCAGGGGCCAAACCCGCAAACCACTGATGGGTGGTACTTAACCAAGTCTCCCAGTCTGTTGCAAAACATGCTTCTGATTCCCCACACCAGTTGCCATGAAGCATAACAAAATAGAAACAGCCCCCTCTTTTATGCATCGGCTCCTCTGTTTCTTAGCCTTTTTCAGGAAGCTCGCATAACAACCAGTGGGGCCTCTGAATGATTGAGATGCTAAAGGAGCACTGAAGTAAGATAAGCCCATTGCAGAGGAACTCAAATGAATTCTTTGCATTAGTCTTCACAGCAGAGGATGTGAGGGAGATTCCCAAAGCTGAGTCATTCTTTTTATATAATAAATCTGAGGAACTGTTCCAGATTGAGGTGTCGTCAGAGAAGTTTTTGGAGTAAATTGATAAATTAAACAGTAGTAGGTCCCCAAGACCACATGGTATTCACCCACGAGTTTTGGAGGAAGCCCCATGTGAAATTGCAGAACTGCTACCTTTGGTACATAACCTGTCATTTAAACCGGGAGGGTAGCTAAAGTGATGCCAGTTTTTAAAAAAGGCTCCAGAGGTGATCCCAGCCATTACAGGTCAGCAAGCCTAAGTTCAGTATGAGGCAAATTAATTGCAAGTGCAGTAAAGATGAGAATTATCAGACACACAGATGAACATGCTTTGTTGGGGGAAAAGTCAGCATGGGCTTTGAAAGGGAAATCATGTCTCATCCATCTGCTAGCATTCAGGGTGGGGGGGTCTACAAGCACGTGGACGGGGTGATCCAGTGGATATAGTGTACTTGTACCTAAGAAAGCCCTCGATGGTCCCTCCCCAAAGGCTCTTAAGCAAAGTAAGCTATAACAGGTTAAGCAGCAAGGTCCTCTTCTGGACCAGTAACTGATTAAAAGATTGGAAATAAAGGGTTAGAATAAATAGTCAGTTTTCAGAAAGGAGAGAAGCAAATAGTGTTGTCCCCCAGAGCTCTGTACTGGGTCCAGCATTTTCAGAAATGATCTGGAAAGGGGTAAGCAATGAGATGGCAAAATTTGCGGATGATATAAAAATACTGAAGGGAGTCCAAAACAGACTGAAGAGTTAAAGGGATCTTACAAAAAATGAGTGACTGGGCTGCTGAATGGCAGATGGGATTAAATGTTGATAAATGCAGAGTAGTGCACATTGGAAAACTTAATCCCAATGATACCTATAAAATGATGCAGTCCTAAGTAGCTGTTACGGCTCAGGAAAGTGAACTTGTAATCATTGTGGCTAGTTCTACAAAAACATCCACTCGATGTCCAGTGGTAGGCAAAAAAAAACCCCTAACAATGTTAGGATTCATTATGAAAGGAATAAATAAGACAGACAGTATCATATTATCTCTTCATAAATCCATGGTACACCCACATCTTGAATGCGGCATGAAGATTTGGTCACCCTATCTCAGAAATATATATTGGTATTGAGAAAGATACAGACTATGACAGCAAATTGATTGCAGGTAGGATAGAGCTTCCATATGAGAAGAGATGAAGACTGGGACTTTTCAACTGGGAAAAGTAGCAGCTCAGGGAGGATATGAAAGAGGTCTCAAAAATCATGTCTAGTGTGGAGAAAATAAATAAGAAAGTGTTATGAGAAGGAATAAATAGCAAACTAGGTGACAATTACCAGAGGGGTAGATGTGTTAGTCTGTGTACAGCAGAAACAAGGAGAGTCCTGTGGCACCTTAAAGATTTACTTAAATTTCTTCAAGCACAAGCTCTTATGGGCTGCAACCCATGTCTGATAAAGTGAGTTGGAGTCCAGGAAAGCTCATGCCTGAAGAAATTTTAGTCTTTAAAGTGCCGTAGGACACAAACTAGAGGTTTCCAAATGAAATTAATGGGCAGCAGGTATAAACTGAACTAAAGGAAATATTTCTTCACACAGCTCACAGTCAACATTTGGAAATCTTTGCCAGATGAGGTTACGAAGGCTAAGACTTAACAGGGTTCAGAAAAGAACTAAAGTTCCTGGAGGATGCGTCTTTCAATGGCAGTTAGCCACAAAGGGCAGTAGGGGAACGAAACCATACTCTGTAGTTTCTCTACTCTATGTTTGCCAGAAGCTAGGAATGACCAGTGGGATGGATCACTTGTTAGTGATCTGTTCTTTTCCTGCCTGTTGGAAGACAGGATACTGGGCTAAGTGAACCATTGGTCTGATCCAGTATGACTGTTCTTATGATTTAATTAAATAAGATTAAAAACACATCTTTATCTAAGTCAGTGCAATTTTCTGTAAACCAGGCCTATAAGGGAGGATAAAGTAAACAAAATTCTTTCCCTTCCAGTTTGTAGGGGAAAAGTTTTCAAATCTCCTTCGAAAAGATAGCTATCAATAAATGGCTTGATTAGTTAAGCAACTTTCTGCAAGCAGATTTCAAGATACCTACTTTTAAAATTTGTATTTAAAAATGTCTGACTAAAACGTCTGGTCTTGTTTACAGCAGCAAGAGCAAAATATGAAAAAATACTGCTGCCACTTGTTGACGGTATCTGAATTAATTTCTCATGGACACAAAAGGGCAAAGTAGCCCTCAGATGCCAGTTCTTTGCAGGGAAGGGCCTGTGTAGGAAAGATGAGATGTAGGGTGCCTTGAAAGTCAGTAAACTTTGGCAGAGTTGACAATGGGAGCAACTTCTAGAGCTTGAGGATCCTACACAGGGAGCATTGTCTGCAGAGCTCCCATGTAGGATTGTTAATAGGAGTGTCTTGGCTGGTAACTGTGCTCCCCATATCTAATTCAAAACAGACTGACATGCAGTACAAGCTCCCAGGGTCAGAGAGACAGACCAGTTTGGGGATGCTGAGGTGGTGATCTGTACTGCAGTTGTGATTCATCCCCCTAGCAGTCAAAAGCCTCTGGGATATAGCTAGCTCTGCAGGCTGGCGCCTTTCCCATTGCATTCTTTCTTAGAGCAGGCCTGGCCTTTACAAGAAAAAGTGCGTGCTCTTGACAACAGTTTAAATACCCGTTGAGCTGTAAGTAGTTTAACTGGAAGTATCGGCTAGGGAAACCATCTGACAAACATTTTCCGGATCAAAACATTAAACTTAAGCACACACATTTTGATGTTTATCCCTTGTAAGTTGCTTTTAAAAAAAAAAAAAAAGTGAGTGTACTTCTACTGAAGTGTCCAGTTCCTGTTTCTGAAGTTCCTCTAGATTCCAACCAGACTGCCACAGTAAACAAAGGAGATGAGTCTCAGTCTCTTGAGCGTTTTCAGGTTTTACAGTCTATATGTGTATGGCTGTAATTATGTATAGCTGCTCTCCAGAGCATTATACTGTAAAGTGCACACATGTGTACTGTATATACACCCACATATACCCTGTACTACACAGTTATGCCTTTCTACTTGAGGATTATTCTCTAGAAAGAAAAGTACCGATCTCGCTACTAGAACTTTTTTCCCTTTCTGGCAGACTTAACTGGGCTTGCCACGGTTTGTCATTCTTTGCCTAAAACATAGAAGAATGTAAAATAATTTGGTAAAGGTTTAACAACATGAATTTCGTGTACCTGTAAAGTTCCAGAGGGGCAGGTGTGACATTCTCTAATACAAGGGCATAGTACATTCATTTCCACATTTATGTTTTTTTACTATAATACCAATGAGGGTAATTAATCATTGGAACACATTACTGAAGTACGTGGGAAATTCTATGTAACTTTGAAGTCTTTAAATCAAAACTGAGTGTCTTTCTGAAAGACATGCATGGGTTCAATCATAGGTAGGTGCAGGAATCTCTTTAGGTGAAACTGATGCTCTGGGCTACACTAAAGGTCAGACTAAATAATCAGAATGGCTCCCTTCTGACCTTAAAATCTACTTTAATATTATCTGTTTAAAGTTTTTAGTGCACCCGTACAAAATTGCCTGTTAGCCAGATTAGAATGAAGGGATGAGGGCATGTACTTACACTATTTTGTAATCTTGATGTGTGTATTGAACAAATCTAAAAATGCAGGCTGAAAATTAAATGTAATAGGTCTCTAAATCAACTTCAAATGGAAAATCACATAAGTTAGGATCCATCAGCAGTATGAGGTAAAAAAAAAAAAAAAAAAAAACTATGCAAATAATTCTTGTGCAGTTTTTTCCACAGTACAAAAGAATCCGGTCTCTAATTTTATTTTCTGTTTTAGCTCATTTAAATTTTTTTCTCTGAGATGGAAAATTCTATTAATTATGAATGTGCTTGGGGATGTGACCTCATTTTGGAGGATTAGGCCCCTGGAAGTCTCTCAGTAGAGCCTTTGTCAGGAAGACACTCCACCGCTTACCAGTATGGAGGGGCAGACCCTGGCCATCTTCATCCTCTCTTTCATCTCATTCTATAAAAGAACGTTGAGATTCCATACCTTTAGTCGCTGGAGAGGCAAAATGTGGTGAACCTGTTTGCAGAGTCCTTAGTTAATATCATTGTTTCTTCCCACTGTGGACAGTGCATAATTTGATTTTAAAAGGTATTTCTGTACATGTTAAAAGCCTCTTTTAACTGAATTAGTCACACAGGCAGCAAAACTGAGCCAGCTTGAAATGGTTCCCTAGTGCCGCATAGACTTGCTGTAGCAGGCAGTGCTAGTTGCTGCTGTCAAATTCACTTCCTTTATCCTCCTGCAGCTGAGCAGTCCTCTGCTTCTGTTTGCTCTTCCTTTGCCCATAAAAGGACTGTGATGTGATGGGATGCCTTGTAGCATGCTGGTGGACAAATAGGATAAGAAAATAGCTATCGTCCAGAGCTTTAATCTGCAATCATGCTGTGATACTGAATTATTGTCTCTATTGCACTAAAATAATGCACTCTCAAATTGCACCATCTTCGAAGTATCTGACCTGTGGGGCTTTCTCCCACGAAAGCTCATGTGAAAAATAAATGTTAGTCTTTAAAAATGCCATAGGGCTCCTTGTTTGGGGAAAAAAAATAAATTTCACTAAATATCTCGTGTTAACTTCCTTCAAAATGAACATGCGTATGGTAGGGGAGTAGGGAATGATTAAAGGCCGTGTCCTACCTAAGGTGATTTTTTTTTTGCCACCCAAATGATGAAGAAAGACACTGATAAGCACTTTTAAGTTTAGTGATGTAAAGTGGCATTATGTAATGGTAACTTCCTGAACTGTCATTAATACCTTAATCACTCCAGCAGTAATATTAGGGGGGTGTAGATGCATGTTGGCGATGCAGCAGTTATATAGAGGGCTGGAAGGAGGAGAATGTCTGAATTTGGCTGTCATACGATACTATACCATTTTAATCTTCTTCTGTCTAAGCTGATGTGCATTTCATTATTGACCAGATTTGTGTGTTTCTCCTTCCTTCTTAACGATGTCAAGTGCTCTTGTAAGGCAAGGGTACAAATATATGGAATGCAAGCACATCCTTCCAACCTTCTTCTGTCCCTTCCGTTGCCCACCCCTTGCAAAGCCTCATCCACAGCTCCAGACTGAGAGGGGAAACAGTCAATTCACTGCAAAACAGATTGCATGCCAGCGTATAAAGGGTGCTGATGTGAGTGGCATATTTCATATCCCTTCTTTCTAAAATGTTCAGATCACCTCAGTAAACAAAAGGATGAAATCTTGGTCAAATGCACCTATATACAGGCATCTTCACTTTTTTTATGCTCAGGTAGTATTTAGATAAATGAGTGACAACTAATTTTCAAGTGTTCTATTTTAAAATAAAGCTATTTTTAAGTAGAGACCAAGTCACAAGACTGTGCGTGTGTGGGTTTTTTCTCTTCCTAAAAATACCTTATCGTGTTAGCAAGATCACTTGCTGTTTTGAACTCTTTGGATGAGGGCTGTATACTTTATCTTGCAATTATGGACACAACGGAAGGGCTGAAGAACTCTGGCCGTGCTCAGATTTTTAGCAGTCTTTATTTTTTTCTTTCCTTTCTCAGCATTGTGGATTGCCAATGCCAAACTGTATTACTGCTATGCCAGCAGGTGTTCTGAGCTCTTGCTGAGCAGGTTTCACTGCTTGGTGATTCCTTTAGATAATTTTTCCTTCAGTCCATTTCATAGTTTAAAATTTAGACATTTATATTTTTGACATTACGTTGTTAATACATTTTTACATCTTTTTAACAAAGTAGTTCTCCTTAGAAAGAGACCCGAATTCATATATAAGCCTTTTAAATTTTGATTTGGCTACTGTAACTCTTAGGGTATGTCCACACGAGTCTTTTATTTCGAAACAACGCTGGTTTCGAAATAAAAAACTGAATGTCCACACGACGTTTTCTTATTTCGAAATGACAGGCTCTGTCATTTCAAAATAAGAACCGTCATTTAGAAACAGCTTAAACCCCATTCATTTCAAAATGGCTGTTATTTCGAAATGGTTATTTCAAAATAAGGCCATTTGGACATGTTGTTTCGAAACAACATGTCCAAACGGCCTTATTTTGAAATAACCATTTTGAAATAACAGCTGTTTGGAAAGCAGGCTTTCCCTTAATTTGAATTAACATTTTCTTAATTTGAATTAACTTATTTTGAAATAAGGACTTAATTTCGAAATAACTCATTTCAAAATAATGATGTATGTGTGGACATAGCCTTAAAGTGCTGGTCCTGAATGCAGCACCCCATGTTAATTTAGGTACCTAGTCCATGGAACCATAAAACCCTTTAAGATCCTTACTGTGGCATCACATCAAATTGCATTTGGATGCACATTTTCTAAGATTTTCTTTGTAATTTTATAACAAACAGACTTTTAATACTATAATTTATATACAAATGTATTTTCTGAATTTTCCAACAAGGTCAGAATTAGCAGTCTGGTTGGTTGGCCAAATTGCTACTTAAACTTCTATATAAAATTCAGTTCTGTTCAGTGTGCCCACTCTGCTACAGCTTCAGAAACCAAAGAAACTTCTGTTTTCTGTTGGGTTTTAAAATCTTAATCAAGCATTCTGCAATGTTTTGCTGATGTGCAGTGCATTTCTTTGAAATCATGCCTTTGCATAATGAGTCTGCTACTAAATGATTCTTTCAGTAACGACGTCATTTACTTTCTCAGAAGTCATGGCTGTTTCGAGGCAAAGGCTAAATTATTGTAAGAGCCACTTCCTAATTAAGTTGCAAAGAGTGGACTGTGAGATATCTGAAGAATCCCGCACATGGTAGCCAGTTCCCTTCCTTGCTGAAAATCGGGATAAAGGAAATTGAGAGAGTACAGTGCTTCAGTAGTTGGGCTTTGTATTGTATGAACAAATATTTGAAATCATTGAATGACTCTAGATATGTTTGGTTAATCAGTGCAAGAAGACATATTGGCAGTGTGATCACTATGATAACCATTGTGCATACTTAAATGTTTCTGTGTTTATAAAACTGATGGGTTTTGTGTGCACACATCCACATATATGTGTATGTTAATGTGTGTTCTGCATTGTGCAAAATAACTAACAGAAGAGGAAGATGTATGCTTATTTGCTGGAGCTACACAAACATTGCAGGGTAATTGTATTTGATTGGGCAGCTGTTTTTAAAGCTATGGTATGTTGATGTGAAAGATTTGAGACTGTTTCCAGAAGGTTACTTAGCTCATAAATGAGCTGATCAGTAGTTCTCTAATCTGCTGAACTCTCTCTTGAAGACATTCTCTGGTGTTGTATACAAAGGTTTTGGCTCCCAGTAAGCCTGTTAAATTTTAAAAACTAGCAGGCTGACACTGTCTTGAAGAATTATTTAGTTAGCACTGGTAGGAGACTGCAGAAGCTGCTCCTGTTGCTGCTACTCTTGTCTGGCTAGTGATGAATACTGATATGGATTTTGGCATCATATCTAGTCTTACAGGCTAGGCCTGTGGATTAATTTCAGCTTTGAGAATGTTGTATAAATTGTACTTGTGGGCCATAGCTAATGCAGGAGGTTGTCTTGGATGCTAGTGGAGATGTATTGACATTGCACTTTATTCTTTCAGTTTCTCCATTTCTGTTATTTTTACATGAGTTCAATTAGTGAATAAATTCGTAGATGTTAAGGCTAGAAGAAACAATTATGATCTTCTAGTCTGACTTTCCTGCACAACACAGGTTTTAGACTCTCCTCCAGTAAATTCTGCATCAAGACCATAACTTCTGGTTAAGCTAAGGCACATCTTTTAGAAAGACGTCTAGGCTTGATTTACAGATTTAAAGCGATGGAGAATCTGCTACGTCTTTAAGTGAATTGTTCCAGTAGTTGTTTACCCTCACTGTTAAACATTTATGCCTTATTTTTAAACTGTATTTGTCTAGTTTCAGCTTCTAACCATTTGGATATTATTTACTAGAATCTTCTTCTTGAGTAGGTACTTGTAGACTGATAAAGTTACCTCCTAACCTTCTTTTGGATAAACCGAATAGACTGAGCTTCTCAAATCTCTCCATGTTAGACTGTCTACTCTGCCATCTACTCTTTGAGTGGGGCAGGCATGAGTTAGTAACCTCTCTCTAGTGTAACTCACTAGAGTGCAGCCTCACTAGAGAACAGCAGTTGAGTTTTCCATGCCAGCTGTCCAGCCATGTCTGCCCTGGCTCTTGAGTCAGTCATGAGACACAGATGTCTCGTGCATGTTGCGTAGTTCACTGGTCACTTTACAGGATTTCATGGGACAACTTGTCAGTTCCCCTGAGGGGTTGGGGGCAGAGATAATCTAGGCCTGAGAAATTCATTTCCTAGAAGGAATCAAAGTTACTGGGCAATTTAACTCTTGGTCCCCTAAAGTATAGCTCCCTCCCATCCTGCCAGCCAGTGCTGACAGCTGCTGGCTTTTTATGGCAGCAATGTTTTTTTGACAGGGTTCTGAAAATGCAGCCACCACAAGATATTGTTGGGTTTTCAGTAGAGAGAAATACTATGAACTTGTTAACTGACTTTTACGTGTAAAGTTTTCACTCACGACCAAACCCTTACATAGTTTTATATAATTATTGGAAATGGGCAAAATATATTTGAAATGTAACTATGCAAATGAGGAGATTAAATGGTTTATAAACGTCATGTCTTGTAACTTGAAGGTACTGAATTACTGGTCCATGTTCTGAAGTAACATGCAATGACACCTGGCCCTTCAAAGGAGCCAAGGACTAAAAGCAGGATATGTATCTGTGGGGTGGTGATTCTAAGAAGGAAACATTAAGTATTTTAATCCTGAAAGAGAATGTCTTCTGGATCAGCAGTTAGTGACTTGAATTCAGAAAAAAGGGAATGAACTGGGTGTCACCCACCTCTTCCTTATAACAAGACAACTAAGTAATGAATTCTTTACGCTTCCATTTGTCAGAGGCATCACAGATGATGGTGATGATGATAATGATGGCATTGTTCTGGGAATGAGGCCTCCACTTCCAAGATGTGAATATTGTTGTGTGAAGTGTCTGGTTTCCAAGGTTCAAGAGGGAATCACAAATACTGAAGTGAAAAGAAACTACTTGATATTTTTTCCACTTTAAAAAGGAATAACAGCATGTGGAGAAACTGCCATTTGAAAGCCTGACCTGTCACCTGCGTCCACGAGCTGAAACATTCATCAGTAAAATTGTTGGGCACCTTTGCTTGCCGGTTGCAGTGTGTTAAAGCCCAGCACTACCTAGGGTTTTAAACCAAGGGTTTCCAAACTCTGTCATATTCTAGTCTCGCCTTTGATTTGCACTTGAATTTCTTCCTCTTGTGTGAAGTGTCCATGGGTCTCATCTCTCATTATTTATTTGGAGTTGCAGTAACAAAGGGAAGAATGAGCACAGTATGTTCTGTAATCATCCAGCATAACAGGAGTGTATTATGGATGCGGTGACTGAACTTCCTTGCCTTTTACAGAATGGTTTGTATAGTGTTGTTCAACTGTAGCATCAGTGTTTTAGAGCTGGGTATGCTGGCTGTCATATTCTGTCTCTTGACCACTTTCACGTTTCAGCTCTGAAGAACAAAGGGCGCAGCAGGAGTTCTTCAAGTAGTTACAGCAAAGGGGGGCTAGAAAGCCGCACACCAAGATGAAGGGAAAAACTTGTGGGATTTAGGGTGACTCATGGGTAAAGTAGAAAGAGAGGGTTTAAACCAGGGGTCTCAAACACACTGCCCTAAAAGCTATTTTCTGCGCCTGCACCTACACTGTCATTACTGATATTTGCCATATTGTTGTATGAAAAGGTTTCAGTGGGGTGGCCCTCGGGCTAATGTACTAGTTCTCATGAGGCCCTCGTGGTGATTTTGAATTTGAGACCCCTGGTTTAAAGTGAGATTTGGAGAAGGAGATAGTGGTCTTGGAGTGGAACAGCAGTAAAATAACTGGACAGCACCATACTAGAAGGGCTAATCACTAATTGCAAATTGGAGGAATTAAGTGAATGAGTTTAGAGAGCTTTGGCACCTGTTCGTCGCTTCAAATCTTTAGAGCATTTGAGAAACCAGAAGGCTTGTCGCAGGTTTCTGGTTTGCTACAATAATCTTAAACTTTGGATTAGTTCCAGAGCAGTAGCCATGGCAGTCTAGTTCAGCAAAACAAAGACTCAGAAATTTATTTATTGCATGAGCTTTCATGGGAGAAAATCCCACTTTATCAGATGCTTGAAGACGGGGGAATTTGCAGAATGGGAGGAAATAAATTCAGGGGAGTGTAAGTCATGGGATCGGGTCAGACTGTTTCAGCAAATCAAAGCAATTGTTTAGCTTCAGACATTGTGGAACAGCAATTAGGAGGTGACCCATTGTAATAAGAAAGCCAGGTGATGTATTTGGTTAAGCCTGAGGCAATGGTATCACACTTACTTATAAACTCTCACCAAAGCTCTTGTGATGAATACATTTGTTAATCTTTAAATGTGCCGTGGACTACTTGGTTATTTATTCTGAATAAATGATAAAAACCTGTACTAAGGGGCAGTTTTAGCAGGCACCTGCTAATGCGACAGAGAGAGACAACTTTTCAAACAATGTAAATAAAGGTCCAGCTGAAGTTACCTATTCATCTGTCTTTAAAAGCTGGTAATTTAATTTTGGTAGCCTGGTGTGCCCGTACTTGACCTTAACATTGGCTACAGCAGTGCATGTATACTTAGCTTTTGTATCCCAAAGAGAGCCAAAGCTTGTTGCTTGGTCTGGGGGGTATAAGCCAGCCATGCCAATATTGTTAAGACCCTTCATCCAGTTATCTTCTGGGGGTGACATAAGACAATTAAAAACCTGTCCTACAGGAAGGGTTGGGCAGTCCAGCAGTCTTGGTGGTTGTTGGTTGTGTGTTTGCTGAGAGAGGAGCAGGGAAGAGGATAAATTGGCTAAATCGTGATTGTTTTGTGTTTAGCCAAGAAATAACAAATGTTCACACTTTCTGTTTTACTTTACAAATTACAAGTGTGTGACTTGTATAAAGCATCCTAATTGCTGTAGGCAAACTGTTACAGTGTCAGGCCTCAGGCTTCAATAAATAGTTGCGTTTAATTGTATTTAAAGTTCAAAAGAGAAAAACCAAAGGGCTTTATGGAAATTCAGTGTACTACAGTCATCTTCCGTTTTGTGGTGGAGGACAAAGTGTGCCTCAGACTTTGACAAAGCATTAATCTTCCGATGAGTATCTCATTTATCACAGCTTTGAGCTCTTCATGCAGGATTCAGGAAATTTTGAAAAACTGTAATAAACTGCTCTGTTGATGTGTGTGTATGTGGTTTTTGAATTGGTGAATAAATAAGTTTTATCTGCCTGTCCATAGCTGGGGTAAGAGAGCTTTTACACGACTGAACGGACTGGTGATTGCTGGGCTGTTTGTGGGTCTGCAGTGTTTTCTGTGGGCCTGTTGCCAGCTGTCTCTCAGAGCGTGTACTGTTACTGGAGCCTTAGGGGGAGAGACCGTTGGGGATGGGAAATACTGGATAGCTGGCAGTCGAGGAGAACTGGAATGTTACTACATAAACATTTGCCTGAGTTTTGGATTGCACCCTATTAAATATTGGGACAATGCCACGTTTGTAGGTTGTCTTAAAGTAACTAGCTGCTGTTATGCTACTTATTTATATATTCTTGAAATATTGTTCAAGAATCTCAGTGCTGTTTCATGCTCATAACTATTTTATGACACACTCAATGGTATAATCGACTATCAAATTTGTCACAACCTTTTTGACTGATCTGTTAAGTAGATGAGTAATATTTTTAAAACCAGTGACAGCTCCTTCGTATCTATGATCAGTATGGTGAGTTCTTCTGTAGCTGTTCTGTCCTTTGCTGTGGGGAGATCCTTTGCTCTTGACAGATTTGCTGAATGGATTTTAGCATCAGGCACTTAAGTTATTAACCTCTGAAATTAGGATCACTGGTGTTGCAGGCTATGATGGAGAGCTCAAAATGGAGGAGGAACAGGACACTGCAGTGTGCATAGGACTTCTCTCTCTTCCTACAGTCAGTCTGTGGGGAGTTATGGGGGAAGGCCAACCATTAGGTACTTAACACCAAGTCCCTGACGAAGCAACTTTGCAATGTCTCCTTTATTTAGGTATCCTGGTGGCAAGAGGTGTGAAATGAAAGACCAGTATATCATTTCTTGGTGTGAGCTATTCACTAAATCATTCTGCATTCTTGAACATTGAAGTATGTCTGCACTGGGAATTTTCCTCAGTGCCCACAAATGGTAGGTAGCCATTGAAGTAGTTGCAGTGCCAATGCAAGTTGAGGCAAAGAAAGATGTAATTTGATCCTTTGGAGCTTGTCCTTGCGTGAAACTGCATTGCTTGGGAATTTGCCTCCGCTCCAGCAACGTAGAAAAGAACCTATGTTTCAAATTGTGGTATTAATCAGGCGTTTCACATTTGAAAATTGGTAGTGAAAGAAATGAAATAATTTACAGGTTCAGTTTTGATTAATAGGCAAATGAAGGTTTGAAATGTATCCTATGGAATGCTTTAAGGGTATTTACATTGCTGTAAGTTGCTTTGGTCAACTTGTTGATTATATCCACTGATCATTATTCTTACAGTGAAGGCTATTTGCTTATGCCCATGCTGAAATTTATCTCCATTTTTGCCATGTGTCTAGGGAAGGAGGGAAACCTGGACACAGATGTCTTTCTCTTGTCTCATTGTGTGTCATACAGTCACTTTGACTTTTTCCAAGTATCAAGAGTCAATTTCACCACTGACAAATCTAGATGAAACGTGACTGAATTGAATTAGGAGGAAGCTTTCTCACTAGGAGGGTGGTGAGGCACTGGAATGGGATACCTAGGGATGTGGTGGAATCTCCGCCTTTGGAAACATTTAAGACCCGGTTGGACAAAACCCTGGCTGGGATGATTTAGTAGGAGTGGCCCTGCTTATAGCAGGGGGTTGGACTATATGACCACATGAGGTCCCTTCCAACCCTACGATTCTTTGAATTGAACTGTATCCATGTTGCCTCCCCTGTATCCTGGTGCATGGCCTTTTGTGTGTTTTTGTTTTATTTTTAAATTCTGAAGTAAGAGAAGAAGAGGGATGGTCAGTTGTGTTAATTTTTAATAAGTGGGGTTTAGTTAGTAATTTTAAAAAGACGTCAGAGGTTTAACTTCAACTTCGATCTAATTTTTGCTGCAGGTTATATTTTAAGTGTGGTGCTCCTGACCTTACCTAGACAACACCTGGTTCAGCTCTACCTGTACTTTTTGACTGCATTGCTGCTGTATGCTGGGCACCAGATCTCCAGGTAAGGAATGTGAAAATTTTCAGATGACTTGTTCTTCAAATCTAAAAAATAATTTGGTTAGTATTTTGCCAGTAGGAGGCACACAGTGGGAAGGTCTGTGTAATCGTTTAGCTCTCTAGAATGCATCTTTTTTTTTTCTTACATTGAAAAGAAATTATATGATCAACATTGACTGTGCTCCATCTGTGTTGAAAGTTGTGTAGGGCCTTGATCTTTTCCATTAATTTTAGTGGGAGATTGATCAGACTCATAAAGCCATGGTTTTAAAATACCACATCAGTTTTTCCTAGCTGTTAGAGGTTTTCTTTGCCTCCACTATGAAAAGAAATTGCTTTTGTTATGGACATAATTTCAATTTCTGTTGGATCAAGAAAAGAGAGTTCCTGCATCTTTGAGTTTCATGGATGGTTTACTAGGAAGAAAAGATGTAGTGTTCCTTTCAATTTGCTGATACCTAGACAAGGGAGAAAATGTGGAATAGAGTTACAGAGAAGGATAAGTATGGAATAATAGTCGCTGGAAGCTTTTACTGTTGGACTGTTAAACTTATTTGTCAAAATGACATTGTCCATTATTTTACTTTCATAGATCAGTAGTTCTGATTAGAAATCTTACAGTAATAAATAAACAAGGAGTCTAGTGGCACTTTTAAAGATGATAAATTTATTTATCACATGAGCTTTTGTGGGAGAAAATAATACTTAATAAGTAAAATAATTAAGTGCACCAGACATGTGGGTCTAACTGTTGAGTGAGAGGCTGTGCAGGGGCCTGAGATGATAAAACTAAAATTTATCTTTCATTTATGTTTTTGGTATTGCTGAATATAGTTAACTCAAAATGAAAACCAACTCATTTTAACTAAAGGCTTTGATTGGAGCTTGAGAAACTATCATCTTATTAAAGGACTTGCATGGGAAACATCTGAAGTATGGAATTGGACCTAATCCCTTTGGAGCCCAGTGATGGAAAACAATTTACAACATCATATTAAATTGATTTGCACAGAATGGTAGATTTGTTAATTACATGGTAAAATTGTTATGCCTGCAATTTCTTCAAAACTACCTTTTTCAAATCTGTTCACTATCAAGAAAAGTTTAAAGAGCGGTTTGGGAACAGTTATTGATGTCAGGGTTTCCCTTTAATAGTGTTCTGAATGTGGTGGGAGCGCTGTGGCCTCTTATTTCCTGGTTAGGAAGGAGGGAGCCTTCCTGACCTTCCCTGAGGAATCCTGGACTTTTCTGCCCATAGTATGCAAATGTTTATCGTAATACTTTAAAGATGGTATTTACTTACTAGAGAGAGAAGCCTAATTTTGTTTTAAGAGTTTGTATTTAAATCAGAAAAACACCCTGAATGTGCATACTCCTTCAGGTGCTCGTGAGCAGAGAGAGAAAATGGAGAGTTAGTGTCTTTTAAAACTGAAAAAAAAGGGAAAGAGTCCATAAACTTTAAATCATATGTAGTCTCTTGCATTGGATTTTAATTCTGATTATTTTTCACTGTGTAATTGTTAAATTTTAATATGTTGCCTGATGAATGTTGTGAAAAATAAGATTTATGAAAATGTGTTGCTGTATTCTTTGACCCATCAGTATATTGGTATCCAGCTTCACAGATTGATTAGACACTTTCTAATAATGAATTAATAAGCAAGGTTTTCACTTCAGTATATTTAGGGCTACAGATTTGCCATGATGTTTTCATCAAAAATTGTGGCGCAGCCCTGCCTTATGGAGCTGGGCCAGGCTTCCCATTCTGGCCATTGATACCTGCTGTGCAAGGTTGATGTGATATTCACGTTTGGCCTGGCCACCCTCCATTTGGGCAGGTGGCCAGATCTGAGCAGCACTGTGATCCCACTCACCCGGTCACTGTGCCACTTGCTCACATTTGGCCTGGCCGTTCCCCTTTCATGAAGGCATTGCAACCGGGCCAAACCAAAATAGAGTAACGCTGCAAGGCGGTGCACCAGGGAGGCAGGCCCAGCCACGTGGGGCGGGAGCAGCCACTGCAGGGAAATCTCACACATGTACGTGCATGCAAAAAAGTCTTGGATGAATAGGAAAGGTTGCACTATCTCGGTGTAAAATATAGGACCTGCAACCCTAACTGTGGTATTTCAGTTTCATTAGCCTGCACAGAAAATAAGCTCAGTTTTAAAAACAAAATTGGATCAAATTGAGAGTTGAGCAGTAGTGCAGAGTCTTGACACACCAGAGTTTGGGCTCTGAGCTTGTTGGCAGGGCTAAAGTGTGGCTTACTCATATTCTGGGGTGAATTTCCACATTCCCCTGAAGCAGCATGAACTGGTTTCAGAGGGAGTTTGGTCCAGTCTTCCTTGGCTGATTGTAAGCTCCCTGCAGCAACCTACTGTGAGAGCATAATAATGGAAGTCCCACCACTCTTCAAACCCCCCAGAAAGTTTCCAGATCCAATCAGGGTGTTTCACATAAAAAGTATGAAGGTGGAGTGTGACTAATAGGCAAGTATGTTCTGTACTGTTCATACTGTCACACTGTTGAGCATCCAGTTTGCTTTTTATATTGTTTAGTAGATGATGTGTACTAAAATTACAAGAAGCAACTATTTAGGTTATCCATTCAAATAGTCTAACATAGTGTTGCTGTTCAATTTAAAATTATTTTAATAAATGTTGCATGTGCTGGTGTTCATTAGCTGGCGTTCTATTTAAGGTGGGTGAGGAAGTAACACCGGGGAACCACAAACGTAGTGTGGTTGACAGACAACTTAAAACATGAAACAGCATGATTTACTTAACATCAGCTGGCGTTCGTGATTATGTGCAGACTACTGGAAGTTTTGAATCACTGGGGAATTTGGTTTCCAGAGCTACTTTCCACTTCATGAATAACTTGTGGTTAAAGCACAGGGCAAAGACTTGTGACGTCTGGATTTTATTCTTGGTTCTGGATTCAGATTTCCACATTTTTTTTGTATGACTTTAGGCAAGTCGTGTAACTGCCTGTCTGTAAGTGGGGTGATGTTAAAACGGGTGCCAAGGGCCTATTAAGTACTGCTTGTAAAGCATTTGGACATCCACTGCCAGAGCACAAGGTGTGAAATATAGTAGTGTGGTTAGTAAGAACAGTCACCATCCCAGTATCATCTGTGAAATAAAGGCGAGAGAAGACAGAAAATATCCTAATGCCCCTATATAGATCTATTGTATGCGTATACCTTGAATACAGCATGTAGATCTGGTCATCCCATCTCAAAAAGGTATATTAGAAGTGGAAAAGGCACAGAGAAGGGTAGCAAAGAATTATCAAGGATGTGGACCAGCTTCCATATGAGGAGAGATTAAAAAAGGTTGGGACTTCTCAGCTTGCAAAAGAGATGACTATGAGGGGATGTAATAGTGATCTATAAAAAGTCATGACTTTTGAGGAGAAAGTGAATAGGAAGGTGTTCTTTACTCCTTCCCATATCACAGGAACGAGGGGTCGCCCAATGAAATTAATAGGCAGCAAGTCCAAAACAAAAGGAAGTATTTTTTCACACAGTCAACCTGTAGAACTCATTGCTAGGGGATATTGTGAATGTCAGAACTATAACAAAGTTCAAAAGAGAGCTCGATAAGTTTCTGAGGGTGGGTCCGTTTGTGGATGTTAGCAGGATGGCCAGGATTGCAGCCCCATGCTCTGAGTGTCCCTAGCCTTTGACTGCCAGAAGCAGGGAGCAGGTGACCGATGATGGATCATGCCTGTTCCATTTATTCCCTCTGAAACAGCTGGCATCGGCAGCTGTTGGGAGACAGGATACTTGGCTAGATGACCTATTGTGACTAGTCTGACCCAGCGTGTCTGTTCTAATGCAAGTTAATGTGAAAGGCAAATTCATGTGTCCCCTTCTGGGAAAGAAGCACCCAGCCTCCTCTGTTTTATGCACACTTATATCAGCCTCTTATTATTCTACAGTGTTTTACTGGAAATCGTAATGAGTCCTGCTGCAGGCAGGGGATGGGCTCTTAGGTTAGAGAAAGGAACCCTGCATAATTTCAAGCTTCCTCTTGTGCTATAGTTATCTCCCACAATTGGCAGGATTGAGGATGGTGGGATTCCACAAGGAAGGAATAAATAATGAGTGAGACCTGTTTGTTACATCTTACTTAGTGTGCTTTTAATATGATGTGATGTGTGAAACCTTTTGGGGGAGCCTACTTGACATTAATTGAGGAGACTCATCGTAGGTGCTGCACACCTCTTGAGTTTGGAGAGTCTGGCTCTCGTTTCAGATCCTCCCACCTGAAGCTCAGACCCTGTCCATGCTCTGCCTCCTCCCGCAAGGCTTCATGCCCACGTAGCTCACTCCTGTTGGCTGTCCCCCTATTCTACCTCCTTTCTCAAGTCTCCCCCACACCTGCTGCTTTCTCCTGCAGGGAACAGAGCTGGAGGTAGAGTGGGAGCAGGAAGAGGAGGCAGAGGCCAAGTGGGAGCTTCTGGAGGCGGCAGCTGTTTCGGGAGGCTTAGTGTCCAGAAACATCTTATAACCATGCATGAGACTGATCAGCCAACGTAAACAAGCGTGACACGACACAATTAGGCAAGACAACCACTGTGTGTTATGGCAGTTGACGACAGAGCAGTTTTGTTAAAAATGGAAGACTCTTTCTTGTGTGTGTAAGAATGTAAAAGTAATGGTCAAATACAAGCACTCTCTCAATTGTCCCTTTGTTCAGAAATACAGGGTATTTCTGTTTGAGTTCGAGTGGCTTTCTCTAACTTTGCAACCTGGACTGGCTTTAAGAGCCACATTTCCATCTGGAAACCTGATCTTAGCTTCATAGTTACATCCTGGGAGATTTCATTGAATAAGAAAATAATGGTTTTGCTCTTCTGTTGTTTCACACTGTTCCAGTATAATGAACGGTTCTGAGAAGTAAAAGCTGCAGTTTAATAAAGCTTTAATTGATCAGAATTGAGTGCAGCCCTGTCAGCATCTTTTCAGAGCGCTGCAGCTGTTCCTAGCCTCTTCTGAATATCTGTGCCAGAAGATCATCATGCTTGCGCTGCTAATGTAATAAGAAAATCACTGCTTTGGTGTTAATTTTGAATAAGAAATGAGGGTCTCCTCCTCTACAAATACTACTTAAAAATTGTGCTACAGTTTCCATTTTGGTACTTTACAGATCTGCAATGTTCACAGGATAGAAATTATTTCCCTTCAAATGTTGTTGGAGTGGGTCCTGTAGAAAAATGAATGCATCACTTCTCTCGAGTATGAGACGACGCACCTGCACTTGAGCTCAGAGTCTCTTGAACAGCAATGTCTGTCATGGCTGTGCGTGTGTCCCGGGCTGCCTCATTCTCCGATATGAGTACAGAAAGGGTGTAGGTGTTACAGCACTTTCTCAGTTCCCTTTCTCCCTTCACAATAGGGAGAATGAACCCAGCAGGTGTCCAACTGGCTGCCCTCCTCAGAGGTCTTTTACATTGTTGGTTTTTTCCAACCATATTTTGTTGTGATTTCTTATCTTCACTTTCCCAGTCAAAGGATGTTCCCCAAACCCCACCCTGGATCAGTGACTGCTGAACACTGCTTTGAGGTGCCTTGCGCCAACCGCCATGACTCATGGTGGGTTTCAAACACTGCCTGTAGACGGGTCCTCTTAGAGGTAATTGCTAATGCCTGTTCTGCCGAGGGGAGAGCTATGCTTGCTCTGTGCTCAAGTCCTCCTCTTCTAGGGCCTGCAAATCCAGGGATTTTCAGCTCAAGCTACTTCACTAAAGTTGTCTCTTTGAAACCCCAAGGTGATGGTTGCTGCCCGAAGAAGGAAGATAAAGCAGCCTTGAGAATGAGCAAGGGAGGGCTTTGAGCACTCAGTGCCCATCCTGACCCAGGGACTCTAGGCGGTCAGTGCAAGAAAAACCAAGTGCCAGGACTTACTTTCAGGGTACTACAGCTAGATAAGTCCTACAGTTCAGAAGTCACTGCACAGCCATTGGCTGGTTGAGTACCGTAATTGGGGACTGCTTCCAACAGGTCTAAAAATTTAGATATTGAGCAGAAAAACTACTGCTAGAAAGCTGTATTTCAAATGATTAAATAGAAGAGGTTCTGTATGTAGGTGACCTAACAAAGCCTGGACCCAATCCAGGCTATGATTCTAATGATCCTCAGCTACCTGTTGCTTTTAGAGCAGCACATCCTTGCATTCAGCTGTGCTAAGGTTCAGCTTGCAGTCAGCTCAGCATGCTACCTACCTATGCAATCATATTCTTTTCTCACCCAGTGATATCCACGCTCTTTTAAGGGGAGAGGTGTTCCTACAAGATAAAAACAAAGCAAACCAACCGAACAAAAAACCCGACTGCTGCCGCCTCTTGAAGTTCATGGAGCCTTCTGTTGAACTACTCACCCCTCTCTTTAAAGAGACATCTTCTGAGCAGCTATCATTTCAGCCAGAGAAATGAGAGATCTTTAGGCACTTAAACTGAACCCCTCCATACAACACCCAAAGGAGCAAGGTGGTGTGAAGACCTCCTCTGACTGCATATCAAAGGTGATCTCAGAATTTCCTTTAAACCAACTGTCTACCAGTCTTCTCAAAACCCACTTTGCTTTGGGAGAAAAGAAGCTGCACGTACTAAATATACGCAGGACTTCACTTTATTACATCAATAGGGATCAGCCTGTTCTGCCTGTCTTGTTCTAGTTACAACAGGTCATTCTACAGATCAGGCTGTCTTGTCTCAAAGAATATCGAAATGAATCATGCTATGTAACCAGTTAGCTGGTGAACCTCTCCTACTGATCATTGAGGCTTACTCCACCAGAACTCAAAGAACACCTTCCACTTGCTTCAGAAATGTGCCAGTACTCAAAATCTACAAAGCAGTGGTGTGAAGTTAACCAACCCACTGACCTCTGTCTAGGTGCAAGGACAGATACTAGATTTGAGAGAGCAGTGTTCCCATCATTCTGCAACAGCTGTCGCTGAAAGTCTTCACTCTCACTGTTTGTAGCCGATACTGGTTGTCTGTCACCTACAGTGAGATCCACAAATGCATACTTGAAGTAGAGAGAACATTTACATATACGCTACATTACCTGTGGGTGTTTGAATTGATGTGAACACAGACCTTGTGATCTCCCCTGTGACACTAGATTTGAATTGTGAAGGAACTGATGGAGTGTTGTAGCTTCTCTGCCCTTTGTCCTCACACTGGAACACAGGATACATGTGCTCCGCTGTTCTAAAGATTCCAGTCTTGCTCACGTGCATGCATACCAGCTGTAGGGTCCGCACTGAGATCTCAAAGAACCAAAGTTACTGGAGGGCAACTATTCTTGATTGTGAATGTCAGGGACTGTACAGTATCCATAGCTAAGGCTGAAAATGGCCTGGGTGAAGGCATGCAAGCTACTCAAATATACAACTCTGTAATTCAGGTTTCTTGTTTCCTAATAGATGGTATAGGAAACTTGATGTGCTCATTGCTTCTCTTTTAAGTCTTTTTAGAAATTGCTCATATTTTCATTGGCAGATTGGAATCAGAATCTAGTATTTTTAGTACAAAAAACCTTTCAACTTCTCTGTCATTCTGAAGTTAAAAATTAAAATCCCCTGGGTTGGGGTTGGGGTTTGGTTTGGTTTGGTTTTGGAACTGTCAGGTTGATCTCAGTAGGAAGTGCAGTAAACTTTTCAACTAAAGATTGCCTTTTGAAAATTCATGCTAAAGAAAGTTTTAATATCTGTCATATTTACAGGGCAGTGATGGTGAGAGGAGAAAAGAACTGTGTATAATTAGTGTTGGGAAGAGGAGGACAAATGCTCTTTCTAGAATCAGTCCTCTAGATTTCTCCTCTGTCCTCCTGCATTTTAATAGCTGGTTACTGTCTAAAGTGCCCCCATTTCATCATACCTTACATGTGCTGTAGCACTTCAAAATCTGCATTGGGCAGGCAAGTCTGTCATGGGTGGCTCAGAGAGAATTTTGATGTGTTTGTTTTAGTGTTCAGGACTAACACCTGAATTCCAGAGGCTTTTTGCAAATGAGAAGGTGAATTGCTTAAGGTGGAAAAAGCAACTGCTTTATCAAGCAGGAACAGAGGCAAAATATTTCTTCATGTTTAATTGGCACAACCTTCAGTCTCAGGGTGTAGTGAGTGTGTTGGATAACTAGCACTGAATCCAATGCACTTTCTAATCTGTAGTGAAGTGTGAGGAAGGACTAGCATTTCCTTTGGGCCCATCTGTTAATAGATTGCTTTTGCTTTAACTAGCGACACTGCTGTATTGTCCCCAATGTGTCCTTTTCATTTGGTGGAGCTGCTAAATATTCATAGTCTTCCTGCTAAGGTCCACAGATTTGTCATCATTAGTATTTTTGCCTGCTGGGGCCAGAACCAGATGTGGCTGTCACTGGCAGCAAGGAGTACTCTGCATCCTGACATCCCTCCAGGTTTTTCTCTGCTTCTCCAGCAGCTGGTGACTGAGCCCTCCTGCTGCAGTGCTTCTCTGAGGGAAACAGCAAACTTTATATAAAGTTTAGTTCCTAGCTGTATCCCAGGGCTGCTTTGGACTTTTGGAGAGACTGTCCTCACGGCTTTGTGCCTCTTCCAGGTATTTACAGTGGCTGGTGACCTTTCTGGCCTCAGGGAGCAAGGTAGTCCATGAGAAACTCAAAGGGTTGGTTTCACCTGCTTCCTCCTTTTTGCTGAGGAAGTTGGCCAGCTCTGTGGGCAAGATGCACTTCTTCACATCATGGTTCAGATGATGCCCCCTTGACCAACTAGCAGGGCAGAGAAACTGGAACTGCTGGGCAAGATGCAATGCAGACCAAAGAGCATTGCTTCAGTCTTTCTGCCCAGCAGGAACAAGGCCAAAGAACTGGGTCCTGTGCAAGCAGCCCACTTACCCTGTCTCCTTAAGGGGGTGAAGGCATGAGGACAGAGCACCAAGGGGGAGATTCTGCGTGAGACCCTACAGCCAGCAGCATCAGCTGTGCCTCTAACTGTAGAGTTCAGCTGCCTGCTTCTCCACAGTGGTGTTTGAAGTACATTGGCCACTGACAGAGAGTCCTCACAAGTGTCATAGTGTTCGTATGCACAGAACGTTACAGGAACATTACTCTTTCAGTTAGGAACCATGACAATCTCAGGGCACAGCTATCTTGGTTCTTGTATTGACAATCATTAGTCCACCAAATTGTGCATCTTGGTCACCCACAGTCTCCGCTAGTGCTGTTTTCTCTTCAGCGGCAGAAGTCTTCTCTATGGCATCGTGCCCAGGGGAAGATGGACCCAATGTGATGACAACTACTTTACTTTAGGTGTCTGTAAACGACAATCATATGCCCACCCTGAAGGTACACTGCTATGAAAATCCCACGGGAGCAGATCTGTGGTCTTTTGCATGCAAAATAGAAAATTTTTCTGTGCTTACCTGAAAAGCTTTCCTTGAGGAATAAGGTTCACGTATCCTACCCACTGTACAGACAAACGAATTATCCAGAAAAGAGATGGAAACTGGAATCCAGGGATTTGTCATTAGGTAGCTTTTACTGTGCTCTGCATCAGGGGAAGTTGTTTTTCTTTGAAGTATATTAATCGCCAGTTTTAGAAATTAGATTGAATTAGCTTGGCTGCAGCAGTTATTTCATTTGGAGGGAACTTCAAGGTGGCAGGGCATTCCACTGTTGCCAGTGACTGGTATGTCTGGTTTGGTCACCACGCTGTAAGTAGGCTGACCATAAGAACAGCTGCACTGGTTCAAACTGTGGTCTGTCTAGCCCTGTATCTTGTCTTGTGACAAGTGCTTCAAAGGGACCTTGTTAATTGAAGAAAATAAATTTTTGTAGGCAAAGATAATGTCCCTAGTCTATTATGGGGGACACTAACAAAATGCAGCTACTGTTCTGATCTTGAGGACAAGAAAGGGACTTAACTTGCCTGGCAAACACACAGACTTCCTTACATCATGTCCAGCCCTGGGAGGCTGTACATCTTAAAAGTAATAAAGTACCCTCTCTTTAACTTCTGTACTGCCATGTTCCCTGTCCTCTTTGTTAGTGAGGGAATAGTTTCTTTGGGGTTGTGTCCACTTTCCTGTTCTTAAGCAATCCAAAATGATCATCTACACTAATGACACTATGGTCAGATTTGGGGGAGTGGGAATTTATACATGTGGGTATGTAAATGATTATGTAAACTATTTCCTTAAACTACACTTAGTCTACTGAGGAATAGATGCAAACAACAATTTAGAGGCACAGATACATAAGCTGTGTACATCAGGTTAGTTCAGCTGTCTGAGTTTTTATTAAGCACTATGATAGACATTCAGATATTAATGTTAAACATGACCTTCACCTCGTATGCAGGTTTAAAAAGTACAAAGCAGGAAAAAACTAGATAAGATAAGTTAAGGATGCTGGTGTGGTGGGGAAAGAGGTGGGCTTCAGGGTATTATATGAAGAACAAAACCTGGCTGGTTTCATAGAACTTTGCCGTCTCCTTTTCTTAAATGCTCTGGTGCTCTTGAAGCATATACTTCTGATGTCTTAAGCCTCTCTTTTTCCATGGGCAGTGTTCGATTTGCATACACTAAACTGAGGAAACCAAATTTCACCCCCCAAAAAAGAAAGTGAGTTGCTCATGAGAATGTGTTACTGTTGTATGCTGGCGTTCTTGAAGATAGCTATATGACATACAGTGGGACATTTCATTTCAAACCAACAGTGCTGGAATACCATAGGAGGGGAGGGTTCTATGGCAAGTGAAATTAAAAGAACTGCTGCATCATGCATTCAAGTAGAAAAGTTTACCTTGTTTTAAAATGTTTTCTGTTACCCTATCCAGCGTGCTGGGCATCTTGGGCTACATACCATATCTGGGTGCCTATGCAAGCTAAAACTGCTCAGTCACCTATTTAACATGAACATCGTTCATTAAAATGTAAATGAGAGGTTTATGTAATTCGTTAATTCAGGCTGTGATTCAGCAAGGCACTTTAAGCATGAGTAGTCGATTTAAAGTCAAATGTGGTTTGACACTTTTCCATTTAAAGCATCGGTTGTTAAAGTTGTACAAATGAGCTTACTGCAGTTTCATCAACACATGAATCAGAAAGGTTTTTGTCACCCCTCCAGTCACAAAGCTGCTAACCATGGAGCTGGGAGGAGAAAAACTGATGAACTGAAAAGAAATTTTTAAACAGACATCCCTGAAAAGTGAAATAGTCCTTAAGTCAACAAGTAGTTCCTTTCTGAAATGACTCCTTGTAATTTCAGTCCGTTAAAGGCACTGTTCGGTAAAGGTGTATATTTTATGAACAAATATATTCCTTTCAAGCTGGTTTAGAGATGCCTTAATATTTTGTTTTTGTTCTTTAGGGATTATGTTAAGAGTGAGCTGGAGTCGGGATATGAAGGGCCAATGTATTTAGAACCTCTCTCCATGAATCGTTTCATGACCGCTTTAATAGGTAGGTGCAATTTAAACATCTAAAGGGTGGCAGAAATAAATACCTGTTTCTTAATTCTCTTTCTGATCTCTTCTGGACTCAACTTTTTTTAATTTATTGGGCCTGAGTGTCTTTTACCATTAAGGTTTTTAAATAATAATAATAATAATAATAATAATAATAATCCATACCTTTCCATACAGACAATTAGATCTATGCTGCTCTAAGATGTAATTCTGTCTTCAGGGGTTCACTTACTACAACTTTACTAATAAACAAATTCTCTTTGATTGGAAGTCTGCTCATTAATTAAAATGTTCATTGTGCCTGTTTCCTTAATATCACATGGGTAAAGTTTTAATTTTAGTTGATTTTTGGGTTACAAAATGAACCTACTAAGTTATTGTAAAGACAGATTTTGATATGCTGGCCTGTGCTGGGCCTGCTGACTCTTGAAGGAACAAAAATTTGCTGTCAATCATTGGAGGCTTTTATCAAAAGCATGGAGTGTATTTGTTATGTATACCTTCAGGAGGATTTTAAATCTTCGCATGTAGGGGATTAGTGTGACCAAATATTTTCCCATAATTTAATTCAGAATGCCAACACAGTACATGTTGTATTGGTTGGTTGTGGGGTTTTTGTTTGTTTGGGTATCCCCTGCAATACCTTGGGCTACTGAGAGGAAGAGGGAAGATCTGAGGGTCTTGTGCAGGAGTAGTGGGTCCCTTGGTTCAATTTCCAGGGGCAGGACTGGACGAGTGGGGGATGCTATGGTCAGTGTTGCCTTCAAGATTGTTTGTGATTCTCCTCCCTTCCTGTGTTGCTGATGGACCAGCTCTTAGACCCCCCTTTTCAGGGAGTCTGGACAAGTTACTGGGTTATGTCAACAGTGTAATCCTCATTGGTTTGAATTCCTATTGTAGAAATTCCAAATATTAACAAGTGTATGTGCTGGATACTTCTGCCTTCAAAAGGGAAGTACAAAAAGTGTTTGTTCTGGCCAGCCCTGTGAGTTAGGTGAAAACTATTCCCATTATATGTAGCCAGGAAAGCTTATGTGCCTAGTAAGATATGTCTTCTATCATGCAGAAACTTGTATGTGTGGACTTAAAATGCTTCAAATAATTATTTTCAGTTCTGAGTGCCAGGGGATATTTTTTCCCTGTAATTAAAACCTAGCTGTGAGTGAAATGCAGAGATTATCTGAACTTGACTTTGATGGTTTTTCCACTATTCTTTCTCAAAAAGAAATGCAAAACAGCAGAGGTTATTTGCATATATCAAGATCCTTTTCTCTGTGCTGACTTTGTAATTTTTCTCATGATGACCTTTGACCAGAATATGTTTTCAGTATTAAGATCACTGAGGCCTCGAATTTAAGAATGTTCACAGCGTTTTTTCATAAATTAGAGAAAGTCAAAGACTTTTTAAGACAGCCCCTCTTCAGTTCCACAGTACAATGTTAGTCTACAGCAAAACTGAGAGTCCTGTGGCACCTTAAAGACTAACACATTTCTTCAAGCATGGGCTTTCGTGGGCTGCAACCCACTTCATTGTATCTGATGAATTGTGTTGCAGCCCATGAAAGCTTATGCCTGAAGAAATTTGTTTGTCTTTAAGGTGCCACAGAACTCCTGTTTTTAATATGGAAGGATAAGGCTGCCCTGATGTGTGAGTTTAATTTACGGTTAGGTTATAATTTGTACATTGGATTTGTTTTTTCTTTTAATTGTTTGTTACAGAAATAATGTTGAAAATTTTAAGAGAGAACCTTGTTCAGAGGTGCATCTTAATTTTGCTGAGAGACTCTTAATTTTCTTTTCCAATTCCAACTTAGGTTTACAGAGATCTAAACTACTTTCCCACTTATTCCCATCCAAACAAAAGGGGGCTAATGTGAGGATTGATGGGTCTGATAACTAACCAACATGTGGTATTCTTACCTTTTACAATTTTTATCTATCCTAAGAGGATTTGCCCAAAGGCCAACTTTATCACAGATTTGTGTACAGAAATAAGACTTCCCATTCCATTTTGTAGCAAGTGCTACCAAAGTATAGTTAACTCTTAATTCATGTCATGTCAATACATATGTAGTGACCCATTGAAAACTCCAGAAGTGCAGTATAATATACGATTGGCATATGGTTGGCAAAGCAGAGCCAGTGGGAAAAATTAGCATAGAAGCAAACAGGCCACCTAGGCAAATATAAGCTTACCAGTTAAGCGGCGTTTACAAGGAAACCAAAGTAGGAGTCAAACCAGTTTTTATTGTCCAATGTGCTAGTCTGCTTTTAAATGTAAACTAGGTAATGATAAATGATTATGATTCACTTATCCAGTCCCATGTCTTTCCTAGCATCAAGGACAGCCAATCTTTTAGCCTTCTCTTCACCTACATTCAGGAAGGCAGATTACCAACAGGAAAATGAAATTTAACTTTTGCTTTAATATCAATAAACCAATGCCTGATCAGTCAAGTGCACCATTGCCACATCTCCCCTCCCCACCCTTTCAGCTTTGTTATGAAAAAAACGAAACAAAACAAAACAAACCCACTGCCTGGAGTCTTGATGATGATCCTCTTGTGTGAGCGGAAACTGTGAAAATGGGTTAACTTTTAGGCCTGTCATTCTTGTGTGTCTGTTGAATGATTTTCTATCTTTGTCATACACTAAAATATTTATACAAATATCACGTTCCATGACTGAAGTGTCCTGCATTCTGCTACACTACAGTCAGTCGCTGCCTCAGCGAAAAGCAAACGCAGGTACATTGCTCTGTCTCTGTCCTCTTGCATTTTCATTGTGCTGTCTATGACGGTATCATCAATGAGCATGCGTCATCCTTTGAGGCTGGAGTATGGTTAATCAGCACTTGAAATGGAATTTTTTTAATGGGAGAAACCTTAGAATTTACTGTTTTCTACATGTTGTGATCTCCAAAGGCCTCAGTCATGATTAGCATCTTATTTTATTAAGTGTCATATGGCTACCCCAAGTAATTTATGATCAGTCTGATCTTCGTTTATATTTATTTATGGGCATTTTTGCAGCCCTTCTGTCTGCAGTTCCTGTAAATGGACCTTCAACAGCCATTTCTTCCTGCAGATCTCTGACCATTGTTGAATAAGTTTGGTAATACATGCCTTCATGCTCCAAATGTTGTCATTTGAGGGTTGCCTCTTGTATAAACATGACATCCTGTGAGCATGTTAGCTGGTAAAATTCCAAAGCTAAGTGGCTTTGGAAACTCTGCTGCCCACAACATTAATAGTTGTAAAGGTGTAACCCCAATAGTATGTGTTTATGCTAACCACCGTTAACAAAAATGTAATGGCTTAGTGTGGAAAGAAAGGGAGAATTTGTTAGCATCAGCCTTTTTGCGGTGAGTGGGCGGGAGAGGAAATAAAAGAAACAGTGCTGTATTAGAAGTGATTTGAAGGAAAACTTTACCACGTCGGCTGGCGTGCAATAAGTCTTCCAGTAGGTCATGAGCTAGACATTTCAGGCAGCTCAAAATGTGCAGAAATCTTAGGAGGAGAGAGTTGATTTTGTGCTCTCATGGCTCTACTGGAGACCACCACCATTTCTCCCTACCTTCTCCTTCCCTGAAGAAGAGCTCTTTAATCCTGCTGGAGAACGTCTCCTGCAGAATGCATAAGCGTCACTCCAGCACATCACTCAGCCTACAGTTTGCTACTTGCAGACTGCCAGTAGACAGTAGTGGATTTGTTGAGGGTTAACAGTTTGTTAGTTGAGTTTAGTCTTCTGTGTTTTGACATTCAGAACAAGTTCCTTTCTTTTGACTGATTATATCATTACCATATGTTGTCAGTGGTTTTTATCATATGCCACCTCCCCAGGATAATTTGACTTTGTCTTCACAAGTTCTTGTGTTCTGTCTTTAACAAATGTGCTGTTGCTAGCATGGAATTGGGAGCACCTTTTCATTGTAAGTCCTGTCAGATCTTTTTACATCCTCCCCAAAGGGGTTGACAAATGACACAACAGACTTGAGAGAGCAGATCAGAGCCTTGAGATAAAGTGCTTGGTTTATTTAATTTGGTGGAACGCAGCCTGCCTCCTGAAACAGGTAACTTTCAATCAGTGTTTCTGTTGCAAAGGTGGAAGGGCAGACTGCTGGGTAGTCTTGAGGGAGTTAGCACAACACTGACTTGCTACACATTTGGCATCTTGATTAGTAAAGGTACTTTCTGTCAGGTGAGACTTGTGTTACACACTAGAGAGTTTGCAGGGGTACCATGTATAGCTACGCTGTTGATTGGGAGAGAGTTCTCCCATTAATTTTATTGCTCCATCTCCTGCAGGCTTCTCTCGCCGACTTGGCTCTGCCACACAGTCTGTCTGAGTGCTGTAGCTCAGAGGAGTTGGCTAAGTCACACGTATGTCGACTTAAGCTGTACTACAGTCATAGCTTTAAAGCTCTGGGTCTGCCTGTGGAGCTCATGAAAGATCAAAGAGAAGTGGAAGAGTACTAATCCCGGCGCTCTGGCAAAATTTCACTTTTGATTATTACATCATGCCTCAAAACTAGACCGCTCAAAAAATGATTGGTACCTAGTGTTGGTATTCTTTGGTCTAAAAAACTGGGTTGCCTTAGTTACCATCAGTCACTGGAGTGATTCCAACTGTACTGGCAGCTGAATAACAGAAAATTATTAATGCACAGTGATGTGTTGCCAGTATTTTAACCTGGGGTGCCTCAAAGATTTTCTCCCTTTTGCTAATATATTTCATGGAGACAGAACACAAGCGGTGAGGAGAGACTGGGGTCTTCATTCTTTCCTTTATCTGTTCAAAGGAAGAGTGTTGTCTCAGAACCATGAGCAAGAAAAGTATGCAGAACGATGGGGCTTGCTTGCTGGAGGTGGGATTCTTTGGTTCACTTTGAGGATACTGGGCAGCCTGAGAGGGGTTTGTGTGTGTTGCCAAATGTAGGATCCTGGAAATGTAGTGGAAAGGACCTTGACAGGGCATCTAATTATTCTAATCCAGTCCCTTGCCCAGAGGTAGGAGTAAGTAAGAAGTTCTCACGGTGGGGGTGGGAGGGGAGCTGTAGACTGTATTCTAGGGGTGTGTGAGGAGCTTGGGTGGGGGAATTTACTGCACACATTTTACCCATAGCAATGAATAGTGCAAGTCATGCCACTCCTGGTGATGGTGCTGCCTTTAGAGCGGGGAGCCTGGACAGCAGCTGTAGCTTTCTGTTCTGCCTTCACAGCAAGCTGACAAGAGAGCAAGCTCCAGATAGCTGTCTCCAGCATCCAGCCCAGGATGGATGGAAATGGCCTGCTCCAAAAAATGGGAGCCTCAACTAGTAGTGACAATGTGATCCCAGTGCCAGTATCTCACTTAGCATTTACATTGCTACATACGGTCATTCAATGGCTCTGTATGAATCAGTTCCTAACTCTTTTCAGTGCTTAGTGAGAGTTGTATGGTGATTTCCCCCCCCCCCCCCCCGTTGGTTTGTACGTGTGTGTGAGAGAAATAAGTACTACAGGTACAAAGAAGAGGGTGATGGCAGCATGATCAAATAAGTTGAAGTCCTTTGGCACTTTAAAAGACCAATAAATTTATTTATTGCATGAGCTTTTGTGGGAGAAAACCCCACTACCCCATTTGGAACAAATAAGTTGGAAGATCACTAATCTAGACAATCCCTTTGAGGTGTTTGTCTAATCTGTTCTTACAAACCTCCTGTAATGGAGAGTCCCCAGTCTCCTTAGGAAGTGGTCCCAGCATTCAGTTATGCTTACAGTCAAGGAGCTTTTTCTAATGTCTAACTTAAATCTGCCTTGCTGTCATTTAGGTCTCTTACTCTTGCCCTGTCCCCAGTTGTTAAGGAGAACAGTTTATCACCCTCCTCTTTATAACAACAGCTTGTGTACTTGAAAATTGTTATCATGGCCACCCTCAGTCTTCCCATCAGACTAAGCAATCCCAGTTTTTTCAGTCTTTCTTGGTAGGTCATGTTTTCAAAACCTCTAATCAGTTTTGTTGCTCTCCAGTTTGTACGCCTCTTTCCTGAAGTGTGAGAGCCCAGAACTAGACAAGAAACTCCAGGTTTAAGGCATTATCCATGCTGAGCAGAATGGAATAGTTACATCTCGTGCCTCGTCTTGCTTTCAACAAGCCTGCCAATGTGTTGCAGAATGATGTTTGCTTTTCTGGCAACAATGCACTATAATTTCACATTTAGTTTGTGATCCATTCTAACCCCAACACCTTTTCTGCAGTATTACACCCGAGGCAGTCATTTCCCATTTTGTGTTTACACAATTGATTATTCTTTCCTAAGTGGAGTACTTTTATAAAGAAATCTTTGACTCTAAACATTACATTTTTTCTAGTATTGCAGGTCCTGGGAAGATGTGAATCCTGAGCTCATTTTCTTCAAACTTGGCTCGGCTTTTACACCTTCCTAGGACTCGGGGTACCAGACAAGTGTGATGTTTAGAGTCAAAGATTTCTTTAACATTTTATAAGTCTGAGGGAGGACATTGTGTGGGTTTTCCCCAGGACTCTCACAGTTCAGCCAGTTTCTTTCAGTCTCCTGTGGAGGGCCTAAAAATGGCAAAGGGCTGTGTAAGTAGAATTTTGAGAAAGTTGGAGCAGATGAAAAAGTAAGTGTTGTAATGAAAGCTGGACTTGGAGCTCAGTTATTTTATGGTCAGGAAAGTGACATTGCATGGCATTTTCATACTCAGTGGATCTAATGCATTTGATTATTCAGTTTGTCTGCTTGCTTCAGTAACAAAAATAGTTATTTATTTTGCTTGACAGTAATAACTGCTGCATCTCAGAGAGGGTAAGCTGGATTCTTTACTCTCCTGAGCACCCTCACCAAGCTAACTCTTAATTGTAGACTCTGTTACCGATAGTACAGCTTCTGCACTGAGATCTATAATCTAAATTTACAGAGTAGTTCAGAGACCACTGCATGCCAGCGGTCTAGTTAAGCAAAACAAGCAAGGAGTCCTGTGGCACTTAGTCTAACAAATGTGTTTATTATGTGAGTTTTTGTGGGAGAAGCAGTGTCTGACAAAGTAGGATTTCTCACATGAAAGCTCATGCAATAAACAAATTTGTAGTCTTTAAAAGTGCCACAGGACTCCTTGTTTGTTTTCCCATATACATAGGTTCTTTTGTGTAGCATCTTGGAGTAGGTTGTATGTAGTAACAAGGACATCCTCTCATCACCCTGTGCAAAAGAGCAGCAAGTAATATCCCCGTTTTACAGATGGCAACTGAAGCATAGGGGTGACTTTCCTCCCTGTGTTCAATACCAGTAGTGCAAAGTCCATCCACTGTCACCTGTCTATAGATATCATAGCAGAAAGGGTGGGTTGCGCTGGGTATAACAGCATTTGCCAGAAGAAGCCACAACCCTGCCTTCCCTCGTACTTCTGTCCACTGGAACCGGTTTGTTTCCGTTCAGAACAGTGCACGCCTTCGTAAAGGCCCTGAGCCTAGCAAGGGTAAATTTGGTGGTTCTTGCTGTGGGAGAGGACTTCAAGAACAGGATGGACTGTCTGCAGTGATATTTCTAGCCTCCATAGGATTTCTGGGATGGGCTGGGGATACTGTGGGTTTTGCCAGGAGATTTTGAGTTGTAGAGGACCCCTGCATTCGGGGTCATTTTCCATTCTCTGGTTTGTCTAGCGGTGCAGGATTGTTTCCTATTGTTAATTTTTCAAGTGCTTTGCCTAGCTTTGATTTAAATTTCATGAGCAATGGGCTTTTACCACTTCCCTTGGGAGACTATTCCACAGTCTAGCTGGTAGGTCTTTCAGTATGAAATAAGTGTTCCTTTTCCATTTCTATTGAACTGTGGTCTGGTCCTGAGAATTTCACTTTCCTGTATCACCTGTACCTTTCTTCAGCCAAGAAAATTTCAGTATCTATCTTGTAGGTTGGTTAAATTTCATTTTAAAATGTTCCTTGACAAGGTTTTGTTCACTTGCTATTAAAGTACAGCAAGATTTTTTTTTCAAAGGCATTCTTTGTGACCCAATACTGCTTCCATTAAAGTCAAAGGTGAAATGCCCACTGACTTCAGTGGAAGCTGTTTGGCCAGGCCTCAGTACTTTTTGAAATTCTCACCTGACAGCTAAGATTTTTTTTTTATTGATTCACATAAAGAGAGAGACTGAAAAATACAAAAAAAGGTAAATAACTCTACAGCTTTCGTGTGTTTCCAAGTATAGCGTGTTTCATGGGATTACCAACAGAATAATGAAATTAGACAATTTTATGACTCGCTGTAACTGAAGTGGATGGGTAGATATCTGTGGGGGTTTGCAAGATAGAGTGAATTACACAAATGTATGCATGTACATGCCAGCAGCTGAGAGACTGTAATTGTTTAAAGCAGTTTAAATATCTGTCACTTGCTACCTGGTGTTTATTTTGAGTAGCTGCTCTGCTTAACATGCAGAAGGTCCTGGGTTCAATTCCCAGGGGGTTGGACTCGATGATCTCATGAGGTCCCTTCCAGCCCTATGATTTGACTTGACTTGACTTGACTTGACTATTATAGTTTGAAATCACAGCTGCTGACCTAGATGTGCCCCTATAGCTGCCTTTGACCACTAAACTCCTGCTGACTGTGGGTACTGTGGCTCCTCAGGCCACAGGGGACCATTAAATTACACTTCCTCTCTTCCTCTTATCCCAGGAAGAAATAACAGCACAGAAACTCACTGCTACATGTGAATGTGTGGGTGAAGCCAACAGAGTGGATGAAGGGATGACTTAACCAGCGATGGTAGGGCTCGTTCCAAGGTCCTTCCTTTCATCTAGCAGCTAAAAGCCATGCTTGGTGTGTTGGCCTCTTCTCTAGGATGACTTCTTACTGCTGTACAAAGGGTGGTGGTCTCCAGAATGCACTCTGAGGGCAATGTCTTTTTGAACCTCCACAGGTGTCTTTTTGAACCTCCACAGACATGGGGGAATCCAGGTGTGCTGTAGTTAGCAGAGCTGTCACAGTGGTACTGGATGCTGCTAGAAGCTCAGTTCAGATCTGTTTTTATGGAACCACTTGCTATAAAATACTTAATCAACTTTTCAGGTCAGCTGGTGGTGTGCACGCTCTGCTCCTGTGTCATGAAAACCAAGCAGATCTGGCTCTTTTCTGCTCACATGCTCCCTCTGCTGGCACGACTCTGCCTCGTCCCTCTGGAAACCATTGTGGTCATCAACAAATTCGCCATGATTTTCACTGGCTTGGAAGTGCTCTATTTCCTGGCATCGAATCTTCTAGTACCATATAATCTTGCGAAAACTGCTTACAGAGAGCTTGTCCAGGTAGGATGAACACAGAGACCATAACAAGTTAATTGGCCCTCATTCTGCTGTGATGCTGTGTTTTGTGACCATTGCAAAATGTCTCCCGTGGCTCAATTTTGAGTGTTAATTGTGTTTCTTGTCATGCCAAATTTATGTCTGTACTGTGTGTGTGTTTTTAGCTTCTGCTTTCAGAAAGTTACATTGCAAGGCAGCATGGACTAGCAGTTACAGCAGTGGCCTGGGTTCTAATCCTGGCTGATCGCTAAACTTGTGCAACTTGCTTGACCTCTAGTATGCTGGAGCCTCTCAGAATATCCAGTAAAAAGATGGACCCCAGTAGGATGGAGCTTACAGTTGCTAAACCTTAAATAAGCTTCTCTTGCAGAGCGGGTCACACCCTGTTCACACAGCTGCACTAATTCTGGTGTATTTAACAATACCCTGTCTAGAAAGGTTATTGGTTGGTTGTAAGTACAGCTTACCTTGATCTAGAAATGAGAGCCACCAAAAAAACACACCAAGAATAAGCTGTGAATAACTTACTCTTCTGGTATATAAAAAGACATTAGTAACTTTATGTGCATTTAAGCATCCGTTTGGAAATTCACTTCTAGCAAAGGCATTCTGGTTGCCAGTGAGCTGTGACAGGCTGGGCAGTGGGGCTCCTGCTCTCACTTTCTCCCAACATCCTGCCTTCTTCACGGTGCCCCCATTCATGTCTACTCCAGCCTCCCTCCCCAGCCACACATAATGCCCCTGCCCCTGATTCTCCTGAGCCTCCTCACCACCACCCTCTCACCCCCTTCATCATCCAAGACAGATCTGAGACACCTTCCCCAAAGACTGGGAAAGACCAGACTTGATCTCTGTGGTAGTAATACAGCATAAGCCTGCAGGTTTTTTGGGAAGGAGGAGGGAGTTCTTTCAGTTCATTTCTGTACATTATAAAGAAGTGCAAAAACAGCCTGAAAGCTGACATTTTCCAGTGTAGGTTACCAGCAAACCCATATTAAAAACAGTTTGAAAACTAGACCAACAACTAAGACTTCAGGGTGCCGGGACATTATAAATGTGCTGTCAACACATCCTTCTTAGGCACTTGTATTAAACACACTGCAGTATCATGAGGTTGGTTTAATTTCCACATGCACCCTCTCAGGAAAAGCTACTTAAGTGTTTGTTTTTTGTCTGTTCTCATGTCTTCCTTGGCTGTAGTACGTGTGCTAATTAGAGTGTTTCTATAATCACTGTAAAGATTTGAATTTAAGTGATTTTTTTTGGGCCGCCTCGCTGACTCCCTTTGTCTCTCAAAACTGTGTTTACTAATCAATGCAGTACTGTTTTGGCCTTGAGGAAAAACATTTTTGTACAAACTCTTCAAGGAGCATTGCTCACACCATGTTTCTGCGGATTCCCTATGCAAATCTAGGCCATAGCTCTTCATGTGTGGCTATGGAATAGTTTGGAAGGTATTAGCAGCATGCTGCTAGAATAACGATTAAGCTCTGGCTGGGAGCAGTAGTGTGCAATGTATGCTAAAGAGTCCTGGCTGGAATTAAGAGACGTGTTAATGTCGTCATTTTGGAAAACGCCTCTGGGGCAAATTACCTGTGCCAGTCTCAGCAAATGGGGACAGTTGTCACCTTGCTAGGCTGCATATTAGGACTGCTATCTGGTTTAACTGAAAGCTGCAAAAATTAGAAAAACACCTTTGTAATTGTGTTTCTAAGGCACTCACTGCTGTGGAAATCCAGAGGCTATTACCTACTCTAGAAGGAAAAAAATCAGAAAAAAAAGTTAGCCCAAATTCAGTCCTGGTATAAGCAGATGCTGTGCCACTGAAGGGCAAGGAGGATCAATCTGTTGATACCAAATCGGAGTTCTGCCCTAACTTGATTTGAACATGACGTACCCATCATCCGTTGCCAATCGCTTGTGTAGTTGCTGACTTCAGCATGAATTATTCAGAAACACCTACCTCAGCTCTTCCTGAGGCTTTGGAATTATTGTATTGCAAACAGTAGCTTGCAGTACCAGTGGGAAACCTTTGGAGGAGCGGGCTATTAAACACCCAGACTCAGTTTTTAGCTTCATCTCCTAAACCCAACAGTTGAGGAGACAAAACCCAGAGGAGAGTGGGAAAAGCAGCTCTTTCTCACACGTGCCCTGGATTCTGGACTTTGAGGGCTGGTACCGATTTAAAGCTGTTTCAGGGGCTGTCGACAGGCTGCTGAGCTTCCCAGGAGCCCCTGTGTGGCCCAGTACAATAGGTGCCCTTCCCTCCTCCCCAGTGTAGAGTTGCTTATGCTGATCCTTTTCTGCTCCTATATGCCGCAAAAAATCTTCCACAGGGCCATTGCAGCTGCTTTGTGCTCCCTATGCTGTGCCAGAAGAGGGGCTGTTCCTGGTCGTCAGATCAGTATGCCATTTGTTAATCCACTGTGTTAAAAATTACAGGGGATCCTGTAAATGTAACGTGTTGTTACGTTTGCCGCGATTGATAGGAATCTTCAAATAATCTGGTTTGCCTGCTCAGTCTTTCACTCCAAAATGCTCATAGCTAAATGCTTGTGAAGTACCAGTTTGTTTCTGATTTTTCTCTTCAAATATGTGTTTACATGTGGGAGCTCTGTAGCCATTATGTGATTGTCTTGGCTGTGAGAAGCAGACACTTGGTTTAAAATTCAGGCATCTGTGGAAGTATTTGCAATGACTGATTTCCCTGTCATCACTGTGGTATCAGGTTTTCCAACATGAAGTTACCGCTTCTTGAAGATTGCTCCATAGTCACCTAGTATTAATACTGCATAGTCCGTAGCATAAACATTGAAGGAATTGCTGTCCATGTTGCAACTGTGCTAATTTTTAGACGTTTAGCTTCTGGTGTTACAAGTATGTGAGATACTTTGCATCTGCCTTTAACAAAAGGTCAAAAAAGTGTGAAGTTATAAAATGTGTAACTGACCAGCTTGTGCCACGTGCATCAGACTCATGGTTTGAATCCCAAAGGAACTGAATGCTTTTGTTTTTTCTATTCTGTTATCTCTGTAAACATACAGGATATGAACAAATACAACAAACTGGTCTTGTCTTTGCCTTGCCCAGGTAGTAGAGGTGTATGGTCTTCTGGCACTGGGGATGTCTCTCTGGAACCAATTGGTGGTCCCTGTTCTCTTTATGGTGTTCTGGCTTGTCTTATTTGCTCTTCAGATCTACACTTATTTCAGCACACGGGATCAGCCGGCCTCAAGAGAGAGGCTTCTCTTTCTCTTTCTGACAAGGTAATTAACTAATGTCCATAATCAGTTGTTTTCTGTATGTGCATTGTTTGTATTCCTGAACCAGTCAGCTGTCTTCTACAAATGGAATGGTTTCAATCACTGATCATATTCTAATCCCTAGGAAATGTTTGTCAGTATCAAGAAGGTATCATGCATATTAGTCCAAATAAGCCTTTTGCTGTATGGCAGATCAGGACAGAGGGGCATTAGCAGAACTGTGGAAAAGCTACCAGTGAATACAAAAGAGAGATGATTTATCTTTCTTATGGTGATCTTAAAAATCCCAGGATACTAGCTCTGTTCCCCAGTTGGATTCCTCTTGAAATCAGCTGTCAGGGCATTGGACTGGATTCTCTTACAGTATTTCTGATGTTCGCTTTGTTCTAAAGAGTGTCTTTACCTAGCAACCCCCATCTGTATTGACTATTTCACCAGCAGAGGGGCATTCGCAGTACATGTGATGCTTGGGAGCTTGTCATACCTCTTCTCTGTCTTTGTTTTTGGCATTCATCTTCCTATAAAATCTAGAAAAAAACACTTAAAACCTTTCCTCACCCCCCACCATTTTGTTACTGGATTATGACTGTCAGTCTTTTTCCCTCCACCCTCTTACTACATTTGGGTCTTTCTGCTAAACCACTCAAAGAAGTTGATACAGCAGCAGCATCTCCTAACTCTCTCTAAAGGTTGTTTTTAGAATAACTCGTTTGACAGCACAAACTCAGGTTCAAGTTTGTGAACATTTCTGTCACTTACCTTTCATGTACGACCCAGTGTACCTCACAATATTCAAGCCATCTGATTTCAGTGTCAACTGACGATTAAGTGGAGAAATGCCTGAGATTTATTGCATTAGACATTCAAATGAGTAGTGCCATTACTACTGTGATGCATTACAGCATTAACAGAGGTGATTAGTTTTCAGTTAACCTCCCCTGAAGTTCTTATTTTGCACAAAGTGCAATATTTGTCTCTATACTGTAGCATTTCTCAAGGTCTCTTCCATTTCTAATTTCTGTGGTTGAGTTAAAGAATTTGTATGGTATAAGATTTAGGTTTTTTGCTTTTTGTGAAGAACTGGAAAATGTGACTCTTGTTACTGGGGGGCAGAGATCAGTCTTTTGACATGAAGAAGATAAAGAAACTGGGGATGATGGATAGTGGATTGCTGAAGAGTAAGTAGAATGATCTGTCATAACACTTGAGACATTTTTAAAAGGAATGGGCTGTGTGTGTTGGTGACATCCCTCTGGTGCGGTAGAAAACAATAAAAAGGGGCCAACTGTACTGGCACCTGTTTATCATTCCCTTTATGTTCCATTTTGGCTTTCTGGTGTGTGCTCTTCTTGGAGCTCTTCTCTGCTTTTGCTGGAGCCGGCAGTGAATTAATCAGAATGCTGCAGTGCAGGATCCTAACAACCTCCCTGGCAAGAGACTAAAGTCCTGACGGTACCAGGGTGGCTTGTAGTAGCTGAAGGTGCCAGAAAGTGGCTGAGTTGAGTAGCTGAGGAGTCCCTGGCAGGGGAGGAACCTTAGGCAAGCACATAGCAGCTCCACTGACAACCGGCGGTGGGAAGATGAATAGCCACAGTACGTTGCGTTCTGCTGGTCTCTGGTGGTCTATGCTCATGACAGGCTGGTATATGCTGGAGACTGTTCTAGGCTGCAGTGGGCTAGGAGCACAAAACTCTGGCCTTAGCATGAGTGAGCTGAAACAGCTCTTTTATGGTTCCTCAAACTTGGATGCAGCCAGCTCTGGAGGAGAGCAGCTGAGGATTCACTGTAGCAAGTCAAAGGAGAAGCAGGCGCGAGAGGGAGCACCCTGTATTCTAGCTCAGATAATTGTTTAAAAATGACGTGGTTTTTTTGTGTGGTTTATTTTTTCATTTGCACTAGACTTTTTTGTGGATCAGCAGTAGTTGAACCTTAGATCACCTTTCAGACCATAATTATGAAAAACTTTACCGTTTACTAGCTGTTTTAGTAAGCTTTTTAAAGAGTTTTGCATCCTCAAGCATCTGACACAGTGGGATTTTCTCCCACGAAAGCTCATGTGATAAATAAATTGGTTAGTTTTTAAAAGTGCCCCTGTGCTACTTGTTCATTTTTAAGAGCACACCAGAGTGGCTGTCGTCTGCAGTTACCAGATCCTGGATAATATCCTAGCAGTATTGCTGTAGTTGGGAACTGACCAATCAAATGGATCTGCTGTAACTTTGACTTTCTTTGTGGTAACTGGATTGTGTTCAGTTCACTTACCAACATCATCTTTCCATGCTTTAGTAGAGTCTCTTCTTTAGGAAAGAAAAGCAAGATAGTGTCACCATGTGGCGATGTCTTGAAGCGCAAGCTGAATGGAGACCCACACAAGCTTAGTTACTGGCTGATGAACTTCATTATATGCTTATGATGGAAGAATAGTGATATATATATTTTTTACCTCTGATGTCTGAGGGGAAAGGAACGGTCAGTGCTCTTGTGCAATTATATGTCAGTAGAAAAACCTCCAGATGCTTGTGGAGCTTCTCGTGTTATGTTTAAGCCAGTCCAGGTATGATTTCAAATGAGCTCAGACTTTCAGTTGAAGAAATCTTCATTAATTAAGCTGTGTTTCCCTCCCAGCATTGCAGAGTGCTGCAGCACGCCCTATTCACTCCTGGGATTGGTGTTCACAGTCTCCTTCGTCGCGCTGGGAGTTTTGACTCTCTGCAAGTTTTACCTGCAGGGTTACCGAGCATTCATGAACGACCCTGCTATGAACAGGTAAGTGCCTGACAGCGTCCTGGGAACCACACAGAGCCAACATTGGCATCTGGTGAAAGGAAGGTTATTTTTAACCCACTTTAAATGCATGGCAGTTCTGAAGGGCTTCATGTTTATTAGCCCAAACATGCTATTTAAGGAGTTGGAGATGGACACGTTTTGTACCATGAATCCTAAAACGGCAGTCACTTAGCTCCATACCACCTAGAGTGCTGCTCTTGTGGTTCTAGGTCATCTTTGTACTGTTTTCATTGAGACAAATAACTGAAGGAATCCTCAAATGTTTCAAAAAACGAAAGGCTTTTGTAGGCACCTTTTAACTTCCACCATGATACTGCATGTGAAGGCAAGCTAACCTCTTGTAGAATGTAGAAACCTCACAGCATTTACACCCTTCAGCTAAAGTTATGATGGGAAACTGCTCTTGCGCGTGTCAGAATTATCTGACATAAAAGGGAGCTTAGCTTTGGCACCATGGATTGTATGTTAGCTTTGACCTGGAGTTCAAATCACAAGGGAAGGACTTGTCTGTACTTTGGGTTATGAGGTGAGGGAGGATAAGGTGAGACTGCTCAGGAATGGCACAAGAGTATTGTGTGTGGGTGTGGGGAGAGCAGTCCAGGGTGTGCTGTAACTGCATCAAGGCCATGCTGCCGATCTGCTCCTCAGAAATATTAAGTTCATTTCTGGCTTCAGACCTAAAGAGGGAAGGTGGGAACATCCAGGGGCTGTTTGTTCTAGAGCTTCCGTTAGCAGCACTGGGAGTTGTACCACATATCTCACTCCTATTTCATTGCTTTTCAAGCATAGCCAAACGGTCAGACCCCAGACAGGGGTGTCATCAAAGGAAAAGAGAAACAAGGGGAGTGAGGCAGTATCTCCTATGGAGACAACTTCAGTTGGGGAGAGAGTCAAGCTTTTGAGCTTCTTGGACAGAAGTTGGTTCAATAAAAGAAATTACCTCACCAGCCTTGTTTGTCTAGTATCCTGGGAGCAGCATGGCTGCAACAACACTGTGTACATGAGAGAAAGAGGTCAGGGAAACCTCTGCACACCACAAAGAGCCACAAACAGTGTTTCTTTAATAACACGTCCATGCTAATTACCTCTGACATCACAGAAGGCAGAAAGAAATCTTAAGACTGAATCAGAAACAAATGGTTGGTTTAATACATGCCAGACTTTTTAAGATGGAGCAAAATGCTGAATGCACTGAATTTTATTCTCACTTTCTCTTCAAAACCCAAACCCCAGGGGGATGACGGAAGGAGTCACTCTCCTGATCCTGGCTGTGCAGACTGGTTTAATCGAACTTCAAGTTGTCCATCGAGCATTCCTGCTTAGTATTATTCTCTTCATTGTGGTAGCGTCCATCCTGCAGTCCATGCTGGAGATCGCTGATCCCATTGTTCTGGCGTTGGGCGCTTCAAGGGACAAGTAAGAGATTGACTTTCTAAACTGAAAGCTATTTAAAACTCTTTTCTAGACATGAGCTTGCAAAATTGTGGCCTAATAGCCTTGTGAGCTACCAAAAGGTAAGGTGTGGTCCACATTCTTGAAGACTAAAGAAGAAAATGAGCTATGTACTAACCATTCTCGTGTCCTTTCCTCCTCCTCATTTCCTCCCTTTTGTTTTTCTCTCCTGGCCAGTGATGCACACCAGCAGGAGATGCTTTGCAACATGTTTCTTTCTGCTAAAGGGAAGGGACTTGGCTTATATGATCCTAGTGAAGAATCATTCAGGATGATGTTGCTGTTGCCAGGGGTTCTGGGGGTATTATGCGATGGAAGGGAAGGTCTGCTCCTGACCAACAAATCCATGGTTCAGGACATCACAGATGCACCCTGTTATTTCACAGAATCAAGCAAAAAAAAAAATGTTCTGAGTTATAATAGTCTATAAGTTAACTTCTGGAGCCACAGCCTGGGGGCAGAAGTTGTAGTGATGACACAGGGGGAGGTGTCTATTTATAGAACCTGCAGAGAGGAAGAACGGAGACTTGTGGGTCTCTGAACGGATGTTAGATCTGCTGGTTTTTTTCCTGTTATCTTTGATTTCTTTGTGTTCCTAAGGACCTTTATTTGTCTCTGTTTTTTTGGCCTGAAACTGTGTGTTTCCTATGTTAATTGCATGTCTCTCTTCCCCTTATGTAACCTGTAACTGTTATAAATAAGAGGAGGTTTATTTATATCCAGTAAGTCTGTTCAGCTTTGAGGTTACTTGTGGCCAGCACAAGCAGTGCAGCATGTTAACTCTAAATGTGCTAACAAAAGGAAAGAAAGTAGAGCCGGATGGGCATCTGGTTGTCTCAAGCAGATAGTCCCTGATAGCAGCAAATTATAACTCTCTTTGCCAGGTCCAAAGCTGAATTCATAGAGAGTTCCGAACAAGTGAGGTGGGGAAAGAGTCCCCTCCGCCCCAACCTAGAAATAACAATCAGGTATTAACAAAATACAGTGAATTTATAGGGGATTTTTCTTTCTAACCTTACTTGCAGTCAGGCTAAGGTAGTTTCCCTCTCCTTCCTTCCCTTCGGATACCATCTCTCTGTCTCAGTATGTGATATTTCTGGAACTAAGCATGTGTACAAATCCATCAGAAAGAGACGCTGGGGAGTGTAGCCAGTAACCATTCTAGGCATTGGAAGGGTTTCCAGATGGAGTGCGAATGAAAAGGTTAGGACTGGCTAGGGAAGAGGTTAGCAAGAGGAGACCCAACAGGGGCCTCTGAAATAATGAACACTGCAGAGAGGATCTCAGTGTTATAACACACAGGGGAGGCAGCTGGCAGGGCCTTTGTTGTGCGATTCTGGAACTTGCTCCCCTTTGGTCTGAAATAACCCAAATTTGGTGACATTTGGGGCAAGCTGCAAAAGAGACCACTTGGGAAGACAATTTGGAGAAAGCTGAGGATTTGCTTTCTTGATCAGGGAAGCGGCAGGAAGCAGGGCTGTTTAGCCAAGTTTCTGTGAAACGAAGTTCATTGTTGCGAAGATCTAACTTAATTATGCATCCTTCATGATAAACTGGGTTAAAATGACTAGAAGCTAGAGGTCAATGTTAATTGTTTTTAAAATCTAAATAAAATTGGTCCCCTTTATAAGAGCAAGGTGACATACTGAAATTGAAAGACAGTATTTTAAAACTGATAAAAGGAATTACTTTTACATCGCATACAGTTGTCATATGCCAGTGAGTTCCACAGGTTATTCAAGAGGTTTGTGAGGTTAAAATATTGTATGTGTGTATGGAGGAACTTTTGCAGGCATACCAGACAGAATTTAAAGTAACCTTACAAACCCTCATGTGTCAGGGCACACTTGCTTGCTGCAGATTATTCCCTAATTATTCTAACAGGATTTCCTGGCTTTTCATCTGACGCATCTGGTATCAGTCACTGTCAGAGACAGGAGACAATTAGTTTAACCCCTGACCTGATCCATTGTGACAATATCTATGGAACTTATGCCTAGTTTTTCATTTTTCCTTTGTCTTATGGAGGCTGTAGCCTTTCTGCCCTGTGCTGAGAATGGCCTAGAGTAGAAAGAATTGAGCTGCCATCAGAATGAATGCCTATGTTCGTGCTGAAAATTACTGTATTTGAGAAAACTAAGAACTCCTTTCCTTACTATAAGAGCCCTCAGCTACTGTTATCCCAGTAAGAGGATGCCAGCTGCCTGAATCGCAGCCTGCTTTCTTTCTGATCAGCCAAGTTCTCTTTATAAAAATCCCCTGCGTTCTTTCTGCAGGAGCCTGTGGAAGCATTTCCGTGCAGTCAGCCTGTGCTTGTTCTTGCTCGTGTTCCCAGCATATATGGCCTACATGATTTGTCAGTTTTTCCACATGGATTTCTGGCTGCTGATCATTATCTCTAGCAGTATTCTAACTTCCCTCCAGGTAAGGCCCACTAGCCTCATCATCATCACTTATTTTTTTTCCCTCCCTAAGGTAATAGATTATGACCAGAACAGGATTGGGGGAGTATTAGAGTGCAGAAATTGGGATGTAAAATCTTTTATTTATCTCTACCTGCGGCTAGAGTGCTCTAGTGCCAGGCTGAGAATGCGGGTAACTAAAATATTTATTTTAAATAATGCTATAGGATTGCAAGGACATGTTGGTTACAATAATAAGCTTCCAAACAGCGATGCATTGCATCATTCAGGAGACTCCTGTGACAGAGGTAATCTGAAAATATGTTGGTGGTCCAAACATGCATATGTGCACACTCATCTCTCTGCCTAGGAAAGCATTTTTCATAACCTTCAATACTTTCAATTTAAAATACCTCTTGGAACCTTGTCATTTACTGGAAATTTTTGCAGCTCATTCATGTCTGTGTATACATTATTTTCTCAAAGGGCTTGTCTACACAGCGCAGAGTGTTCTGTAGGTGGGGGAGATATCTGATGTGGTCCAGTATGTCCCACACTAACTGGCCACATAGTCCCTTCTGGCACAAACTAAAGGTTCCCTAACACCTGTTAATGTAGGGCTGTTTCAAAGAGCGTTCACACTGATACTTCTGCAGTTTTGAAATCGCAGTCCCCCGGTGCACATTTGCCATGCTGTGTTAGACAAGCACTAACTATAGCTTTGATTCAAAAAAGCACTTAAGCGTGGGTTTCCGTGACACCTAAACACAAGCTCAGTGCTTTGGTGAGTAGGAATGGATTTAGCGTCTGCTTAAGGTTAAGCACATACTTTGGGACTTATACGCTTCCTGGTGACGGAGGCCCCTTGTGTATCTTTTGCCTCGGGACTAGAATGCTGAAACTGTCATTCTGTCTGGTTTCAGGTGCTTGGGACACTTTTCATTTATGTCTTGTTTATGGTTGAGGAGTTCAGAAAAGAGCCAGTAGAAAACATGGATGATGTAATTTATTATGTAAACGGCACATACCGTCTGCTGGAATTCCTTGTGGCTCTCTGCGTCGTGGCCTATGGCGTCTCGGAGACTATCTTTGGAGAGTGGACCGTGATGGGCTCAATGATAATCTTCATCCACTCCTATTACAACGTGTGGCTCCGTGCCCAGTTGGGGTGGAAGAGTTTTCTTCTCCGCAGGGATGCTGTCAATAAGATCAAATCGCTGCCCACTGCCACAAAAGAGCAGCTGGAGCAACACAATGATATCTGTGCCATCTGCTACCAGGTATGCAATTCAGCAAGTGGAGCTGTTGAGAGATGACTTACCAACATTCCTTTGGATGGCGCAAGTTCACATGTCAGGTGCTGTAGAGAGGGCAGTCCTCAGTGGCAAGTGCTCAGGATTCATTGTTAAGTTTCACCCACTGGTTAGTTATTAGCATCCCTGGCTTGGGCTGGGCACTGACAGGGAGTGTGACAGGATCTCTGATCTATACCCCCTATGAGTGCGAGGACTTTGGTCGTGTCTCAGGTGCAGTCCCCACAGAGGTCTGCTGTATGTGATTTGGCTTAGCTCAGAATTTGAGATATTCACTGCACCAGAGACCTAAAGAAATCAAGTGGGCATTAAAGGGTTTAAACACCGGAATAGCCTTTTTATTTCTTTCTTAAAAAAGATATTTGGTTTGACTAACACAAGTGTCCTGCTCTTGAAAGTATCTGAGGTTCCTAAAAATTCCCATTGAGTTTGGGCCAAAATAGTCTCAACAGTAGAATCAAACATTGACTTTTCTGTCAGGGGGGTTCCCTTAATCTTCCTGTAAGATTGTATGCACTCTGCTAGCCAACATTTTGTACCGTTTTATAGAGACAATTCAATTGCCACGGACTGTTAATTCCCACTGTTGCTTAATTTAAAACACTAACTGGTTACAAAGGTAAAAGAAACCTAATTACTATAAGGTTTAGCTTAAGCCACCAGAAATTAGCAGTTAACAGTGGAAATAATACCTTTACACACGTTAGCACCATGTGTTCTGGAAAAATACAGGGGGGCTTTTTTCCTCCATGGAAACCCTGTTGGTTATGAATGGATGTGACAGAGTTAACCCTAGGACAAATGCATCATAGAATCACAGGGTTAGAAGGATCCATGCAGGTTATCTAGTCTAACTCCCTGCCAAGGTGCAGGATTTGTTATATCTAAACCATTCAAGACAGATGGCAATCCAGCCTCCTGTGAAGGAGCATCCACAACCTCCTGAGGCCGTCTGTTCCATAGCCCTACTGTTCTTACAGTTAAGTTTTTCCTAAGATTCATTTTGTTTTTCGTGTTGTAGCTTGAATGTAGTGCCTCTTGTTCTGCAAAATTAACACACAAATGGTCTGTGATCTGATAAGCTTTTAAAAAAGCAAAACAAAGCAGAAGCTTGCTTTGCATTTGAGTAAAATCCCTGGTCTGACTGCCATGGCTTAGATCTGGGCTCCTCGTTTCTACTCCACTGCTCTGTTACCATGGTGGTTACAAGCTGACTATTGGTGACATGTACCATCAGGTTTATCTTTCCACCTAGTACCTCGTAACCCAGTCCCTACAACTGCTTCCGCAAATTTTTGTAAATAAAAATAATTCTGTGCTGTTTTTTAATCTGTGTGGCGTTAACTTCCATGGAGTTGCACTTGTTAAGTCATTAATGTGTGTGAGGCTGGGTACCTGAGTTCCATCACACTTTGCTTTGCACATTTACTGGTCTTGTATGCTTGTTCAGAGTTATGTGGAGACTTGTGTGTATGAAGGGAACTCATTGCAACATTTCCCTTAGAATTTCCTTCTCGGAGGATAAATCTGGGACCAGCTGGAATATAGAAGGTAGCCTTGGGGGCAAGGTGTTTGTTGTGTGATGGCTTAATTTTTGGTTTTATTTATTTATTTATTTATTTATTTTCCAGGACATGAAATCTGCTGTTATCACACCATGCAGCCATTTCTTTCATTCAGGTTGTCTTAAGAAATGGCTCTATGTGCAAGAGACCTGTCCTTTGTGCCACTGCCAACTTAAAACCCCCTCGCAGCCAGCAGGACTGGGACCAGAGCCAGCTCAACAGCCAAACCCTGAAGCAGAACAAAATACTATTCATCAAGAAGCAGTGGCCCCCCTTGATGTTGAACACCAAGAGGAGATAAATGAAAAAGAGAGCTCTGGTGACAGCAATGGGCAAGTTGTTGCAGGGCCAGATTACCAGGAGCACTCCTGTGACAGCAAGAATGATTCTCAGCATTTGGATTGGGACGCTTGCCGGGGGGAGGCTCTGGTGGAGGAGCCGACTGGTGGTCAGGAGGAGGTTCTCACTCAGGACCCAAGGCTTTGTATCCAGTTTTGAAGTGGCAGAAGATGACGTAGGAACAAACCCGTGTCAGAGACTTGTGCCTGACTCAGTGGAGAGAACTTGCCTTCCTCAGTTGTGAAAAAGTGTAGCGATTAATGCTGGTCAAAATGTATTTATAATACCCCATGCTGATTTTTGTGGGCTGCTTGGTAAGGCAGTGCCAAGGAGATTCAGTGACTTCAGAAATCGCCTCTGAGTTGCAAGGGAGGGAGAAGCTGGAAATGCATGAAATGGACAGTATTTTCAGGAGTGGGTGCAGGGAAAGGACGACAGGTAGGGAGGGGGTGTGAGGTGCACATAAGACAGAACTGCTAGCTTTTGCTTGGTGTGGGGAGAAGATGCAAACTCAGTCGTGTCTTGAGGTACCAGTGAGGGATGCTAGAATGCTTTGGCCTGCCCGTCTGCATTGACTGGACCGCAGCCACGATTACTGACATAATTTTGTACAGCACTGAAGCCAAAATCTAAGACGTTAACAGCGCTGATTGTGTTGGAAGATGGAAGCATTCTAATACGTTGTGTGTATGCTTTGGGCATTTTGGGGGAGGCAATTACATTTGCATTCATGTAATCTATAGTGACTCTTGACTTTTATGACGGAGTCCTCAATATTTTGATGTATATGAAACTTTTGTTAATATATTATGCTCAGTATGGGCCATGTGAAGTAAACTAAACTCTGATGAACACTTTGGCCTCCACTGGAATGTGCAGGAGAGAGTGGGATGAGTTTTAGGGCACAGATAGAGGCCTCACAATACTGTTTGATCCTGTGTAATGTTTAATTCTTGCAGCTGAATTAAAACAGTATTAAATTCTGGCAGTATTTGCACTTTTGGGAATGAGTACATAAATGTGTATGATCAAACGCTGCAAATGCCACTTTTAAAGCTGTTAATAGAATTTGCACCTTTAATCTTTGACACGGATGTGTCCCTACTTAAATTTTTACATTCATCATGGCTTCAGATAGAACTAGGGAGTGGGGGAAGGAACTTTTTTTATGTGAATTTTGATATGAAAAGAAACTAGTCACTTATTTATATAATAGGCTTGGCTCTGAAGTGTTTTTTTTTTTCAAAGTTGGTATTCTTAATGTGCGATGTGATATGATTTTATTTTTTAGTAGTAAATTTGGATGTAGACTGACAGACATAGCTGAATGTCTCAATAAACTCCATTGGAAGATTTTTACATTTGGTTTTGTGATTCTTAAGCAGGAGGTATGCCTGCAGGCTGGCTGCCATTCCAGATGATCTGGCTTTCCCCTTGGAGCTCAGCATTGCTGATATTCACTCCCATCCCATATGTGTGTAACAGTGCCATTCTAGCCAGAGAGGATTCTAGTTCCTAGAGCCTGTCACTGCTACCAGTGCCCTAACTGAGAGGAGTAATTACAAACCAGCACGTCGGGTTCCTCATCACTTGGTGTCCCTGGGGGTGCTGCACTCCAGGTGCCTGGTGCGCCCTCATGTCTGGGTCAGATCCAGACGTGGGGGGCGGTTGACACATCTCAGCAAACCTCAGTTACTCCACCAGCTGAGCACCTCATATGCTGCTTTGGTCAGTGTGAGTCTCATCAGTTCAGTAATTCAGTTCAGTGAAAAATAAGAAACATTCATTGATTTTTGTCACTTAAAAAAAAAAAAAAGCCTAATCAGTTGGTGCAGCTGTGGCAGATGGGTCACTGGCATCCATCCTTTTTTTCCCCCCGATAGCTGGCATTCCCGAAACACATCCACCATTGCACGGTTGAGTGTTTCACTTTTGGTGTACATATTAGACAAATGCTTCCTTACAACCACTTGTAAGTTATTGGAGGTGTCAGAGGTTGTGATTGGGCCCTGCCTAGACTCGTAACAAAGAATAAAAGCATCATAAATCTCAAAAATACAGACAAGGAGTTCTGGGTTTTGGCGTACAGGGTTCTGCTAAAAGCATGCTGTATAAAACAAGGGAAATTTTATGTTTTATTATGACAAGCTCCAAAGGGGCAGCTGTGTTAGTCTCATTCAGCAAAACAAGCAAGAAGTCTGGGGGCACTTTTAAAGACTAACAAATGAATTAATTGTGCGAGCTTTCATGGGAGAAAATCCCACTTCATCAGGAATGGTGAACACCATGGGATTTTCTTCCACAGAAATTCATGTGATGAATACGTTTGTTAGTCTTTAAGTGCCACCAGACTCCTTGTTTGTTTTGCTGAACTAGACTAACACGGCTGCCCCTTTGGAACTTGTCATAATAAAACACAAACTTTCCCTTGTTTTATACAGCATGTTTTTAGCAGAACCGTATACTCTAAACCCCAGCTTGTCACTCGTGCCATGCAGATCTCTCCGGGCTGACATGAAGAATTTTGCTCCCTGTGAGTGCTCTCACACCACCCATGCACAGGATGCAAAGCTGTGGAAGAGGAGGAGACAAGGGAGGGCAGTAAGAGAGAATGGATGAGGAGAAAGCAACAAGAAAACAAGATGGCTGGGGAAGCAAAGATCAAAGTGCAGAGACACCCTGGGCCTCCCTAAGGTCATCAAAAATGTGATTAAGTAAAACAAAATTCAGCGCAGTTTCCAGTTTTTGTACTTGAAGGAAATGGTCCTGGCCCATGTGTTGAATAAGTCATATCCTTTTAAAAACAAACAAACAAACAAAAAGCCCACAGGGGTGGGGGAAATTGCTTGCTTCTGTTACCTTTTTTCCTCCCCTCTTGCTGCTTGTGGTAGGTACAGGACAGGAACAAATGCAAGTGGCAAGGTGGGTGAAATCTGTGTGGTGAAACTTGAAAATACTCCCTCGGCTGACTAGATCTGCCACTTCAGCAGCAGTATATGAATGTTTACAGTGGTTTTTTAGCTAATTATTTGTATCACAAGTGTACTAGAGGCTTAGACTGAAACAGTGGCCCTTTGTGCTAGATGCTGTGTAAATCTACAGATGGTTGTGACCTGAAGAGTTGAACAGAAGAAAGGATAGAAGGCAAGATGCTGGCCCAGAGGAATGAAGTGACATTGCTAAGGTCACAAGGCAGTTCAGTGGCAGAGCAGGGAATAAAACCTACAACAGATTCCTAAACCAGTGCCCCCATCAACTAGATTATGCTGCCATGAGGGGTAGCATTTCTTTTACTAATATTTAGAATCTGAAGGGCGTTCTCTATCGGATCATAACTCTCAGATCAAAATTTGAATATCCCTTTAAAAGATTGTTTTAGCCAGGTTAACTAAACAGCTAAGTTTAAAGGAACTTTGCTTAAATTTGGTTCAAAATTTACTTTTGTCCTAACAATTCTTAAAATATTGAGACCAAAACCGAAGTACTGTCCATCAACCTTTTTGTTTTAAAATTCCTTGGAGTCGGTTCTTTTCAACCCTTCCCCTGCATCATTTGCAACCCAAATGTACACCGCACTGAGAGAAACTATGTCAGCATGAAACAGCATCTTTGGTTTTTTCCTCTGTTAGGGAGAAATGCTCTAAAACAAGCAGCGTCAATAATGAAAAGTGGGTTGGATTTTACAATTGAATTCCAATTTTGATACACTAGTGGAGGGGAACACAGGTTAAAATATTGGTGTCTTGGGAGTTGTTAGGCAGCTGCTGCTCAAGGACTGTAGGTAACCTACAAGCACTAGCTAGGGGTGCCTACTTATAGGGTTCAAACCTGATCTCCCTGTCTGGTCTCTGATTGTTGCACATGCAGCTGACTCTTTTTCTACCTGTTAAATGGCTTTAAAAGCCAGTAAGAACCCCTTTTAATCCCTCCCTCATGCACTTTTCCCAGGGATGTTTCCCCATCCTAAATGGAAGGGCTAGTTCTGTGGAGCTGCAGGTAAGGAGGGGAAAGTTGTTTTATGGACCATCTATTCAGATGTGGTCCACCCTTAAAGGCGCCAGCCAAAAGCAGGCAGTTCCCCCATCTTTAGATGCAGGAGCGGGTTGCCGGGCGCACTATTCTGCCTGGCAACCCTCGGAATGCCAGATGTCAATCAAGCGTGGAGGTGGAGAGGCTGCCGGAACTTTCCGGAACCAGACGGCAGGAGCGGTGGGGCGAGGTGGCGGGGCGCCGACTGGGCGGCAGCCGGAGGGGCTGGGCGTTGGCCGTCGCGCCGCTGTGCGCCGAAAGGCTGGCGGACCTGTTTGGGGTTGTCGCGACCCTTGAACGAGCCTGTGGGAACGGAGCGGCCCAGAGCAGGCTTTAGGCGGAAGGGTGGCGTGAGGCTTTGCTCTGGACAAGGCGCCCTAAACTAGAGCTCTTCAACTTCGATATTGGGAAAGGAAGGGTGGCCTTTTAGACTCTGCCCTGCTCCTGAGGCAAAAAGACTGGTGGCAGGCGGCCGGGGAGCGAGGAGGACCCGAAGCGGACAGCGCCGAGCAGAGACCAGCGAGGGCCTGCTCGTCTGGAGCTGTGCCCACCAGGGGGAGACGCCAGCACAGGCGTCCAAGTGAGTAGAGCCCCGCAAATCCGCGGATATCCGCCTTATATCCGCATCTGCGGATACAACACGGATATCCGCGGACCATTTCTTGCGGATGCAGATCAGATACGGACCCGCTTATTTGTATCCACACGGCGCTCCACATGTGAGGTCTGGACTGTGGTTCTGGGAGAGAGGATCCCCCACTGCGTAATTTTGAAAGCTTTGGTGATTTACTCATGTGGGTTCTGATTTGGGTGAATGCACGTTGTAGGGAACTGGGTTTTGTTTGCATGGGGACACTTTAATATTGCAAAAGTGGGGTGGAAGAGGTTTCTTGTTTGTTTATACTGCATGCTCTGTTTCTATTACAATTCTGAGTGTGTTTATACCTGTCTTGTGTTGGTGCTTGCACCAAGGGGCAGGACCTCCAGGTTGACAGATGCCTGAAGGTGGGGTGGCCTAGTAAGCAGGAAGACTGGTCCTCTTTAACATCTAAAATTTCCCCACAACAGCCCCGTCATGCAAAGTCCAGGTGTTCACTAAAGAAACAGCAGTGATTTCAGGAAACTCCCTGTGCAGCTTGTGTTCTTATTAGTCTTTTGAAAATGAACAAAAGCCATTTGAAAGACAAAAGGAGGCGTGACCTAGCAAGTCTCTTTTTTTGAGAGCATTTGCTTTAAATTCAGAGTAGCAGACAAATAAACATCAACCTGCAGGCATCTCAAGCCATAAGAGTCATTTTGGTTAAACAAACATATTGTAAAGGAAAGGAGTGAGCCTTAATGAATGAGCAGTTAACTTGGAGAATGTTTCTTTTTCTCAAGTTACAAGTAGTTAGAAATGTGGTTTTTGCCAAGATGCTGCTGTTTCACATCCTTAATGTTACCTGTTTCAGCTGCCAAGGTCCTCAGCTGTGGACAGCCGAAGAGGAGAAGATCCTTAGAATTTGCAGGAAACTATTAAGTGTGGGGAGGGGGAGAGAAATAGTTTGAGTGTAATGTGCAAGAACAACTGGTCTTAATAAGTCCCATATATATAGTCTTTGATTTGTAAATTACATTTTATATTTTTAATCAATTATAGCATCAATTTAAAAAAAAAAAACATTCTAGTTTCCTGCAAGCTTGGGGGGAAAGAAATCCCAGCTGGAATGCAGTGGGATTAAGATTTATTTATTTTCCCTGCTATGAGCTGTATTGTGCAATTTAAAAGGAAATGTCCTTGAAAGATAGGTTTCTTCATAAACTATTTCAGCTTTGTTTGTTTTTAGATGGAAATTAATTTCTCAGAGGCCCTGAGTGTTGGGAAGTTTGGGAAGATAAGTAAGGGAAAATGAGACATTACAGCCTGTTAAACGGAGATGCCTTCTGTTTTCAAGATAAAATTTTTCTGGCCATACGTGTGTTTGAGATTCTGTTCTTTGTCTGTTTGTCTAATCTTACTGAAATATGAGATGCTCACAATGATGCTGTTCCAGAGGTGGCCAGAAATTCAGGTAGTAGTAAAAATCTCAGTTATGCCTTAATGTGTTCAAAGTTTATTGTATTGCTTGCTGAGGATATTCCTTAGAGTTAACTTGGGGCAGGAGCCATCATTTGCTCTGTGGTAGTGTACGCCTGTAGTGCAGTGGACTGTGGTCTCTTAATGAACTGCTTAAAGCAATTTGCAAAACCTGGGCGGGTCTCTGCCACCACTATTCAGCTAAGCACTTCCCTCCCACAGCTGTGCTAGTCACAAAGGTTCCTGTCCCTAAAATCAGTGGGTAGATTTACTTCGCTGAGTCTAAATTACTCAGATTAGTAAACAGTGCAGACTTAGGCCTGGCCTGGCTAAAGGAAGCAACTTAACTTGTCTAGAAAACAGTTGCTTGTAGAAGTGAGGAACATCAGGGAAAGTTATTTTACTGTTTTAGCAACAGATTTTATTTTATAGTCAAGGTTCTCACTCAAGATTTTTCTGTGTTATTACTTCACAACCTGATTTCCAAAGAGCACAGAGGTTAGCATGGTGATCTTAGCGCCACAGAGAGCAGTGATCAGTCACTTCTAGGGATAGAGGCAATTCAGCAAGAACTCTAACTGGCTGCTTTTCTGAAGAGCCTATTGTATCTATTGGAGGAGCCCTGAGTGGCCCTAAATAGGCCCCCATTGTAGTGAAAGTTAGTCCTAACACTCAGCAGAGAGAAAATTCTTACCCTAAAGAGCATGGTGTGGAAGTCAAGTTTTTTTGGCACAACAAAGCTGATCCCACTTGTCTCGGTCTAGCTCCTGTCCCTGAGGTGTGACATGTCCTGGAATTTTCTTTTACAGAGAGCTGGGCTGGATGATTTATTTTGAGGATTATGCCCCACAACTTCTAGCCCCCATCTCCCGTGTCATGGCTCCCATCCATGTGCCTTTCTGGAGCCCCACTGAAACCAGGCTGCTGGGGGCGGCATGAGCCGCAACCCACTTGCTGGTGGATTCTCTGTACCTTAAAGTCTTTAAACCGTAACTTGAGGACTGTAAAAAAACTCAGCCCTAGGTCCAAGGCTTATTGCAGGAGTGGGTGGGTGGGTGAGGGTCTCTGGCCTGCGTTGTGCAGGGGTCAGGCTAGATGGTCATATTGGTCCCTTCTGATTGTAGTGTCCATGAGCCTATAGCCTCTGTGGTGGTGGGCGCTCCATGGTGGAAAACAAGTGGTGAGGGGCTTTCTTGTGGATTCTTCTCATGGGTTACAGACCATGTGGGTCTGCACCCAGGTAAAACTATTCCAGGAGTAGAGACCCAGCCTGAGGCATGAGCTCCAAGTCGCATCCTCCTGGAAGGCGGATGGCACAGTTCAAGAGCCTGAATAGGAGATAGCTGTCTGTCTGATGAGCTATTTAGAGGGTATTTCCTGCCTCCATTTCTTTATCCTATAGAAGGTTGTCTAACTCCTCTCTATCAAAGTATTCTGGTAAGGACAACCAAAGGCCTGGACAGATTTTTAAAAAAATATAATAAAATTAATGGAGGGAAATGTGTTAACAGTGACCACTGGATGGCGCTGCGGTTTTGCAAATCTCAAGGCAACAAACCCAGTCCAGCTTCCACTGCTCTCTTGCAAACACCTGTGACAGCAGAGAGACCAGGCAGGGTTCACAGAGGCAGCATCCTTTTCTTGTCTTCCCTTTTGTTGCTCAGTTTGACATGGCAGGTGGATTAGAGAATAATGTCTACAAAAATCTGTCTTTATGATTCTACCTATGAAATACCAAGCTAGTCCTGGGTCCAAAATGCATGTGCGGGACCATCCTGATGTGTGAAAAACAGTCTCTGTAAACCCGGAGTTAACTTTTCAATAGACAGAGAGTTCCTCTAATCCAGGATTCTCCTTTGTTTCAAAGAGTCGTCTTTTTCCAGCTTCGTAAAGTCAAATATGTTTCTCTGTTCTCAGTGTAAAAGCAGTTATATGCCGCAAAGCAATTTCTTTCTTTGGAATTTCCTACAGATAAAGATGAAAATAATATGATAGGGGTCAGGATAACTGGATGGGCTTCTTAGAATTGCTCGATTTCTATTCAGATCCCACTGGGCAGTAATCAACAAACTGACCAGCTTCTGTTATGGGCTCCAATTCTTTGTCCTCCTTGCCAATGCACAGGGTTTGAAAACTTAAAACCCGCTACAGAAAGAAGTGCTAATTGTAGCCTGATCATCAGGCATAACATGAAATATTTTCTTTTTAATCAATTATTTTAAGTGAATTTGCTAATCACAATTAGCACGGGTTTGGGGTTTTTAAATTAATTGTGAACTCATGAAAATAGAAAATCTTCCTGTCTATGTATTTTATTAAATAATTTAATCGGATGAACGTTTCGTTGTTCAATTATGGTAAGAGATTTTCAGCCAAGGCCAAGATTCTTAAAAATGCCTGAAAAAATTCACAGAGGTGAACACCCCCCCCCCTTTTTTTTTTTTTTTTTTTAACAGTCAACTCTAAGCTAGTGGAAAATAAGTAAGGGACTGATAATGATTTGACCCAAATATTAGAAATCCGTTGCTGAATATGACACATTTTCCATGTGAGGCTAATTATTCCCATACTTACTGGAGGCTGCTCTAAGACACGTTCCTAAACCTGCTGCAAACCACAAAGCCCTTGAAAAATTAATAAAACATGGCTCAGCTTTTATCAGAGTCATGGTTTGAAAAAGGGGCCAACTCACTTCTTAGTCTGTAAGACACAGTTCTGCATCAACTTAGGAACTTGCTTAACTTGCCACAGAGGGAGCTGCCAAGGGGCCACTTTCAATTCCTAACATGAAGCACACGAGTAAGGCTTTGTGGATTTGGGGCTGTGTGGAGACAAACTATGTTAGATCCAAAATAGTCCATTTGTGGCTTTATTCATTGTCCTCAGAAGGAAAGCGAGATGTTCTTTATCCTTCTTGTTCACAGTTGAATCGGTGTGCCTGTGTTTCCTAGTCAATTCAGGACCATTTTCCCCAAGTGCTGCTGCAGTGTGAAAATGAAAAAGTTCTTCAGGACTTTGTCCATAGGGGCGCCCAGCGTGGGCTGCTGAACGCCTGCGTCATCTTGACTGTTCGATATAGAGCAGCATCCGTGGGCCAGCTGTCCCCATGGGCCTAATGGACCCATCTTCACTCAGTTCCTTCCTTCTCAGCCACCTGAAGCTCAAGCACAAGTTGATGTCCGCTGTTCTATGTCTTCCTACCTTTTCTCACTTCCTGGGATGTTTTTATTGCTTGAGTTATTTACTTCTTAAGTCGCTTTGATTAAATTGCAGCACAGCTGTGCTTTCCAAGAGGGGCCCTCCCCATTCAGGCCATTAAGGTTAGGCTTTGGCATGCTGGTTATGTTCAGACCCAAGACTTGAGCTGTGGCAGACCCACCAGATGGGCCTTCTATCTGTTTCCTGAGACACCCACATCCCATCAAACGCAAGGTCTGCTTGAACTTTAAAGGCAGATCGGGAAACGGCAAAGAGGCTGATGGAAGCTCCTTTTATTGGAACTCTACCCACATAAAAATGACCAGACTGGGTCAGACCACCCATCCATCTAGCCTAGTCTCCTGTCTTCCAACTGTGGCCAATGCCAGGTGCTTCCAGAAAAATGAAAGAGAACAGATCATCATCAAGCGATCCATCCTGTTGACCATTGCTGGCCTCTGGCAAACAGTGATCCCTGCTTATCCTGGCTAATAGCCATCGATGGACCTCTCTGGCATGAACTTATTTAGTTCTTTTCTGAACCCTCATTATAGTCCTGGCCTTCACAACATCCTCTGGCAAAAGTTCCTGTGCATTGTATAAAGAAATACTTCTTTGTTCATTTTAAACTTGTTGCCTATTAATTTACTTTGGTGACCTCTAGTTTTTGTGTTACAAGGAGTAAATAATACTTCTTTTTTTACTTTCTCCACACCAGTCATGATTTTATAGACCTCTATCATATCCCCCTCCCACTGGTCAGCTCTTTTCCAAGCTGAAAATCCAGTTTTATTAATCTCTTCTCATATAGAAGCTGTTCCATGTCCTTAATCATTTTAATTGCCTTTTTCTGTACCTTTCCCAATAATCATAGGGTGACCAGATCCGCATGCAGTATTTAAGATGTGGGTGTACTGTGGATTTATAAGGAGGCAATAAAGTATCTTCTTATCCATTCTTTTCCAAATGAGTCCCAAGATTGTTAGCTTTTCACTGCTGCTGCACATTGACTGAATGTTTTCAGAGATTTATCTGCAATGATTCCAAGATCTCTTTCTTGAGGAGTAACATCTAATTTAGACCCCATCATTTATACATATAGTTGGGATTATGTTTTCCAACGTGCGTTACTTTGCTTTTGCCAACATTGAATTTCATCTGCCATTTCATTGCTCAGTCACCCAGTGTTGTCAGATCCCTCTTTAACTCCTGTCTTATTTGGGCTGAACTGTCTTGAGCAGTTTTTTGTCATCTGCAGATTTTGTTGCCTCAGTGTTTACCCCGTTCCCAGATCATCTCTGAATATGTTGAACAGTACTGGACCCAGTAGAGAGCTCTACTTTCTGAAAACTGACCATTAATTCCTATCTTCATTTCCAATCTTTTAACCAGTTTCTGATCCAGGAAAGGACTTTCCTTCTTATCCCATGAAACTAACTGCGCTTAAGAGTCTTTTGTGAGAAACCTTCTCAAAAGGTTCCTGAAATCTAAGTACACTACATCCACTGAATCACCGTTGTTCACACGCTTGTCGACACTCTGCAAAGACCTGGTAGATTGATAAGGCATAATTTCCCTTTGCAAAAACCATGCTGACTTTTTGCCAACAAATTGTGTTCATCTGCATGTCTGATAATTCTGTCCTTTGTTCTAGTTTCTGCCTATTTGCCTGGTACTGAAGTTAGGCTTACTGACTTGTAATTGCTAGGATTGCTTCTGGAGCTTTTTTAAAAAATATACCATCACCTTAGCTATCCTCCAGTCATCTGTTACAGATGCTAATTTAAATGAGAGGTTACATGCTACAGTTAGTAGTTCTGCAATTTCGCATTTACGTTCCTTCAGAGCTCTTGGGTGAACAGCATTTGGCCCTGGTGACTTGTTACAGTGTAATTTATCAATTTGTTCCAAAACCTCCTCTAATGAAACCTCCGTCTGGGACAGTTTCTTGGATTAGTCACTGAAAAAGACAGGTTCAGCTTTAGGACTCTCCCTCTCATCCTCAGGGGTGAAGACCAATGCAAAGAATTCATTTTCTCTGCAATAGCCTTATCTTAGACTCCTAGAAACTGGCAGGGACCATGAGAGGTCATTGAGTCCAGTCCCCTGCACTCATGGCAGGACCAAGGACCCTTTTCAATCATCCCTGGCTGGTGCTTGTCTCACCTGCTCTTAAAAACTTCCAGTGATGGAGATTTGACAACCTGCCCAGGTAACTTACTCCAGTTGTTAATCAACCTGACAGTTACGAATTTTTTACTAATGTCCTACCGAAACCTCCCTTGCTGTAATTTAAGCCCATTGGTTCTTGTCCTATCATCAGCTGTTAATTTTTCTCCCTCCTCCTTGTAACAACCTCTTAGGTATTTGAAAACTGTTATGTCCCCTCTCAGTCTCCTCTTTTCCGGACTAAACAACCCCAGCTCTTTCAATCTTCCCTCGTAAGTCAAGTGTTCCAGGCCGCTAATCATTCTTGTTGCTCTTCTCTGGACTTACTCCAATTTGCTCACGTTTCCTGAAATGAGGTGCCCAGAACGGGACACAGTACTCCAGTTAAGGCCTAATCGGGGTGAAGTGGAAGATTTACTTCTGTTCCTTTAGCATCTTGGTCATCTAGTCCCCGCTCTCTCCACCCCTGCTTGTTTGGCAGGCTTTCTGCTTCCCATGTACTTGTACACTTCTTGCTATTACTTACTGAATCCATGGCTACCTGTTCTTCAGACGGTTATTTTTTTGGCCTTCCTAATTATATTTTTACACTTCACCAGCCACTGCTTCTGCTCTTTGCTATTTTCCTCTGTAGGATTTAACTTCCACTTTTAAAAGGACACCTTTTCACCTCTAACTGTTTCTTTTAGTTTGTTGTTTAACTGCAGTGGCCCTTTTTCTGGTCAGGAGCAATGTCCCCTAGCTCTTTAGGAATCTGCTCCTCTCCTTGAACATTGAGTTCAATGTCTCGGGTCACTTTGGTAATGCAGGAACCTCAGGAGCAGCCCAAAGACTCTGACTCCTAAGGAAAAGGACTGTCTTTGTTGTCCCAGGGAAATCAAGAATAGGGGTGGGTAGGCAGGTCACCCCATCAATCTTGCTCTGGGAGACCTGGCCTCCCTTACACAGTACTGCCAAGGCTCTGACTGAAACTGGGACCATGGCATCGCTGCTGCATTAGAAGTTGCTTGTGGAGAAATCTTCCATGCACATGGCAGCTCAGCTGCATCTGACAGCAAATGGCACCATGATGTGCACAGAACTTCTCCCTGCACTCTGGTGCCATCCTCTTCCTGCAGTGCCGAGGACTGAGACGTGGCTCTGTCAGACTGTGGAACTGCACCCACCCTTCTCCTGAGCCCCAATCCACATTCCCAGCTCTGGCACCAACTCAAGTTGTGGCCACAGGTTATCACAGTCCTCCACCGCCCCCAGATTCCTCTCCCCGTAGGACCTCCTCGCGTCTCACCTACTAAGGACCTCCAACAGAGACTTCCCAGTGCTGCTCTGACAGCTGCTCACTGAATCTCAGCTGGGCTTCCAACTCTCAGGACCATCACTGAAGCCCCTGCTTAGCCCAGAAGATGAAATTTCCGATTCACAGGCCCTGGTATAGGGCTCTACCTCCAGAACGTACCATCATGCCACCTCTCAGCTCATCTACCGAGGAAATGGGCCTACTGTTACTCCCGTAACAGAAACCTGTAGGACCGCATTGGTCCTCCATCCATTTGTCTACCAAGTGTCATGCTATCTTGCCAGCTTCCAGTGTGGACACCACACTTGGTGATGCAGTTCTCTGATCTGTCTTGTATTCACCTCCTCAGCATCTCCCTCCATGTTGAGTTATTGCTTGGGAGTCTCTTACAGTGGAGCACCCACAGAGAAAAAGAAGTGGCTTATCAAAACAGTAATTCGAGTTCTTTGAAATATGTTATCCCTCTGGGCACTCCACCTCCCACCCTGCTTTCCCTCTGCTGCAGAGACACTGGCTTTGTAAATGAGATTGAATTGAATGATGGCAGGTCCGTGCCTCTGGATATGGGAACGCAAGTAGTTCTGTGCAAGGGTGTGCCACGCATAAGGAGCCAGGGACTAGAACTTGGGTCTGCAGAGCGTGGGGTGGCTGATGTTCCCATGGGGCTGCCATCCAGAATCACAGCCAGGGAGCAGCGTGGTAAGTAAGCAGGTGCTACAGGAAGCACCGTCCAAGAGACGCTGAGTGACAGTACCCTCAGGCTGCCTGTTTGGCCAAGTGCCCCTTCTTAACCCAGGGGTTGTCTCAAGGAGTAGGTTGGGCAACCACACGGGCTTGGGCTTACTGCAATGCCAGATATTGCCTTGTCCCATGGTCTTCAACCCTGGCTGGACTCTGACCCAGACTCTTGTTTATAGGTCCTGCTCTTGTGATTCCCACAATTCCCACTTAGCAACTCCTGTCCCTGGTGGACAGACCTCAGCCCAGCTGTGACTGATAGGCCAGCCCACCTCTACCTTGGTCTCTTACAGCACAGGCCAGCAGATCCTGCCTCACTGTCGCCATTGGAGCATGCACAGGTGTGCCTGCATCCTACGTGGAGCACCAAAGGGACCAGCAGTCTCCAAGACCACAAGTTACTGTACAGGCGAATAACCTCCGTTTTTACATTTATCATCAACATCTAAATCAAATCTAAGCTGGGGAAGGAGGTGGGATCTTCCCAGTCTATTGTTAGGATGGGCATTTGCTACTTTCATTTGCTGGGGAACAACTGAGTGACTCTCTTGTTGATGTGCCACTTAGATGTTCTGGACCTTGGTTCTATAGTTTCTGAACCATCTTACTTTGTGCCTGCTGCATTAAAGAACATGCATACGGGGTCAGAGACTGAAAACTCTACGGTCCTGACCTTTCGTTGGCTTTGCATGGACAGAGCCCTATGCCATGCAGCATCCAACTGATGTCACTGGGACTTTGACCCTTCTTCTCTGGTAGCTGGGTTTACACCAGCAGCTCCAATCCCACCTCCAGCATCAGGCAAGCACTGAGGCCCACCCAATCCATCCCAGCCATGCTGAGTGAGGATCACAGGCTGCACATCTGTGCACCCCAAGTTACAAGCTAACTTTCCTCTTCACTTTTGCAGAGTAATTGTATGGTTTAATGCCAAATATGAATGTTCATAACATCCTCTACAGCAGGTGTCTCAAACTCAAATGACCATGAGGGCCGCATGAGGACTAGTATGTTAGCCTGAGGGCCGCACCACCAAAACCTTTTCATAGAACAATATTGCAAATATTGGTAACAGTAGTGTTGTTGTGGGCCGCAGGAAATAGCTTTAGGGGCCGCGTGCAGCCCACAGGCCACGTGTTTGAGACCCCCTGCTCTACAGGATTGCTATGGTATCATGTTTCCTGCAGTATCACGTATGTGCACAGAAGTGAACCATGTTACATGGCACAGACCCTCAGGCTATCTCTAGTACCGAAGCTGGAGAGTAACATGCCAAAGGGCATGCAAATGCCTTCCCTGGCTCAGGCAGAAGTAAAGAGAATCACCTGGCAGCAGAGAGAGGGTGGGGTGGAGAGGACACTGCAAAACAAAGAGAGAGAGTTTGAATGGAGAGAAACTGCTGCCTTGGGCCAGAGAAACACCATCTGAGAAGTAAGTGTAGGATAGACAGCCTACTCCATGTTGCCACGAGGGCCTGGTCTGGCTGAAAACCATCACAGCCAGACTTGGGGTAAGAACGATAAGAACAAACTAAAGCGTGATCCTAAATGGTGATATAATGTAGTATGCGTGTTTTACCTTTCATTTTCTCATGGTAACTCCTAACTCCTTTATGAAATGATTGTGTAGGTTTGCCATATATGCACTTAAAATCACATCCTGATCAATAAACTAGTGGTTGTGTTATCTAAAGCTATGTAGACTTTAGAGGATGTGAGTGAGTAAGGCTAGCTATGATCCATTTCTTCATTAAATGGATGGCCATGAGTGTATGCTGAAAGGGGAAGATCCCAGTCCCCATAAGACAGAATTTCCCACGGTGGTGTCTAGGGCTGTGGGTGCTCACCAGGGGACAGTCACCTGACTGGCCAGAGGGTGCGCACTCGCTGCCTGGGACTGATCACATGCAGGAAGCTGGTTTGGACTGACTCGGGAGTGAGTGGTCACCTGGCAAAGTGGGGTGAATTGGGGTTCAAGAGTGGAGATCCAGGGGTGTCATAGTGGCACTCTGGACCAGAACTGGGGAACAAGCTGTCACTGAGAGCTACCAGCGGGGTTACTGTTAATACAGTAGTGCCTAGAAGCCCAATTTTTCATCCTGGACCCTCTTGCTGTCAGGTGCTGTACAAATGCAAACCAAAAAGACAGCCCTTAAACTTGTGGTGTTATGTATGTTGGTGATGATGGGGCAGAATGAAAGGGAAAGAAAGTCTTTAGAGTTGCTTTGATTTTGTTACACTGCGATGTTATTTTAACTTGTATTTAATTGCCTTTTTAAAAAACAGAATAATTGGAAGAAATAATGAACTCTGGTACTGATGACCAACAGCCCTTTGGGAACAGCAGCAACAGTGGTGTAAGTACATGAAACTTCTTTGTATTGATAACAAACAAACGTTCCCATTGCATGGGGTCAGCAGCTATTCTGGACCCAAAATGATGTTAGAGCTATTGTGTATTATATATTCTAAGGCATTTCTCTTGCACATAACTTTAGGAGGGGGCTGAGGTCCTGTTCATGATTATGTGAAGTCATGAAAGACCCCAAGAACTTTTACAAGCCTTACGTTAATTCTAACAACTTCCTGAACAAAAATCCAGCTTGGGTCAACTCTCGTGAATTGTTGCTGTGTGTGCTGCACAGTTGTTTTGTTTCACCCCAGAAATGACTGAATCTCGCTGGTAGAGGAAGTAATACCTCTATATAATTCTTAAAGTACTTTGGAATGCCCCAAAACAGTCATAAGACCTTTTATAAGGATATTGATGCCTACTTGAAATGGCCAATGCATATGTCACGTCCGTGCACCCTTTGTAGGGATCACTGTCCATTTTGATTGTAAATTTATGGAGGTTGGTATCTATGATTTGGGATGGGGGGAATTTTTGAAGGCACCCAAGTGATTTAGGAACCAAAATCCCATTGATGTTCAATGAAATTCAGGCCTTTAAAGACCTTGTTAACTTTTGAAAATTATCATTTTTATATCACTGATTCAATTCAGCAAATCACTTGTTTAATTTTAAGTTCATGCTTAGACATAATCTTGTCCAACACAGTACTTGAGCATGTGTTCAAGTCTCATTGAAATCAAAGTTAAGTATGTGCCTACGTGTCTGTAAAAATCCCGGTACCGGTCTGTTTGCTATAAAATAATGCTAACGCTAGTATAAATACAGGCTAATCTTTAGGTACATGAGTCACACTCATGTCAGAGGGCTTGAAATAGGAATGATGCTACTTGGCCCTAGCCTGGGTGTCATCTCCAGTAACGAATGACGGAAGTCAGCCAGGCCTATTTCATTTAGTTCTCTTCATTTTTTTTTTTTTTTCAGTGAAAGGGGTTAACAGACCATTGTGGTCTGAGTACCTCTATCAGAAGGGCCTTTTAAAAAGGTAGTCTGTTACTAAAACTAATGGACACCAGCCCTGACTCCATGGAGCAAGAAATGCTATAATGACATGCAAGAAATGAATAGAGTGATCTTTAATGAAGTCTGTTGTTGTTTTGTTAGGAGCAATGTAGCTGTCCTTGTATAACACATAGAGTGCCTGTTACAGCCCAAATGGTGCTGTAATCCATCTAGAAAGCCACACCTGTGTGTAACAGTACAACCCCAGGAACCCATCTAACCCTTAAGTAGGACAGTACAGCAAGTTTCCTGTCAGTAGCTGAAACTGGCACGCTACCTTGTGTTTTCAGCTCACGTATTTACTGAGTACTTCTCTGTAAATATTCCCCATACAACGCTGACATGGGATTCTACTTTAAACACTTAAAAACCATATAATTAAAGATAAGGGGTCTATTCTATTGCCACGGTCTCCTGCAGAGGATCTAAGGACCCAACTGGGGGTGCTGATTTTACATCCCTTACTAGACAGAGCCCTAAAAGTGAGAATTTTCTGGTGAGGATGTCCAGAGCGGTGGTTCAAGTGAAGTGACCCTTTGCAAGTGTTTTTCTTTCTAAGCATTCATCAACCAGCCTGACTTACAACAGAGGACTGTATGCACTTAACAGGATCTGTGGCGGGCCATTGACACTGATTTTAATTGGCATAAGTCTGCTCCCTCATTGTTGTCAAACAGCAATTCTACCACTGGTGTCAGTGGGTGAACAATTCAGGCCGTGTGGTGGCTCACAGCACGCACAGCTCTGTTTTCTGCTCCTTTTACTTTTAACACTCAGCTGCTCTTTAGGTGGAGCTGGGAACTGAATTCTCTGCATCAGCAGAGAGCCTGAACAGGAGAAGCTCCAAAGGGGCAGCCGTGTCAGCCTAGTTCAGCAAAACAAACAAGGAATCCTGTGACACTTTTAAAGACTAACAAATTTATTTATTACATGAGCTTTTGTGGGAGAAAATCCCACTTCGTCAGACGCTACAAGATGGGAAAGTGACAGAATGGGAGCAAAATAAATGCGGAGGGGTATGCACTGTTTGAATCCAACCAACTGCTTTGATTTGCTGTAACAGTCTGATCTGACCCCATGACTTGCATTCCCCAGCATTTATTTTCCTCCCGTTCCGTAAATTCTCCTTCTGACAAAGTGGGATTTTCCTCCCACAAAAGCTCATGCAATGACTGAACTGGGAAGGAAGAGTGGGGGGGTGGTGAGGCAGCACCTCCTTGTGCCTGTCGGCTGCAGCTGAGGATGCTGAGGTTGAAGAGTAGGGAGACTACAAACGTGAGCCAATGCACCGTAGGGGTGTGACTCAGCTCCCAGCATGACTCTCATGGCCCTCTGTACTAAGGCTGTGCCATCATTTGAGGAGATTGCCCCTCCGTTGCAGCCTGGATGGATGGTTCATATCCGGTGAAGTAATGGGAAATCTCACAGGCAATGATGTCAGGCAGAAATTAATGCCCCCCCAGCACTGGTAGCCAGCTCAGACTTCAGCTGGAGTGGAGCAGATGAGTGGAAACCTAATCCACTTCGGGTGACCACCAGCGCTGAGCCGTGGAAACGGAGTGGACCATGTGGGAAGCCTGGCCCTGGGGTAGGGATGAGATGGGCAAAGGGGAAGGATCGACCTTCCTCCCTCTGCCCCTTCGGTGGCCCCGTTGTTCCACGCAGCCCCAGGCCTGGCTCCGGGGTCGGATTTGTGGGGCAGATCCAGGCAGCCTCCCCTCAAAGATGCTGGTTCAGTACCCGCTTTGGCCCTATGAGGGGGCCTGTGGGTGAGCCGGACCCGGGCCAGGGGGACGCATGGGTGAGCGTGAGCCTCGCTAAAGAACCAGCCCCCTTGGGCGGGGAGAGCAGCCGAACCTTCTGGTACCGGGGCTGGGCGCGCGGTGCTTTTTGGACAGGATCTGAATGTTGGGGACCCCCTTCCCCACTGCCACCAGCCAGGCTGAGCCCCCCAGCTCTGGCTGCTCCCTGTCCCTGCCCCAGCTGCAGAGCCCGGTGGGTGGGAGGGGGCACGGGGGTATGCACAACTGGGGCTGGGCTGCGGGAGGCTGGCTTGCCTGGCCCCTCTCCTCTGCTCAGCAAGAGTGCTTGGTCGGGGGCCTGGGGTGCGGCCTGGGCTCAATCCCTGCATCTCCTGTGGGCTGGGGTGTCCTACGCCTTGCCCCAGACAGTCGCCCCGTCTTCCTTATGGGGACGAGGCAGCCTTTTATCCAGAGGAGGATTTAACCCTTTCCCAACCTCATGCACGGGGCTGGTCCTTCCATAGAGGCGATCTAGGCGATTGCCTGGGGTCCCAAGGACTGGCATGGGGAGGGGGGGGCGGTCAGTGAAGCTATCCTGCCTTGTTGCGCTCCCCACCTGTGGCTGGACCCCCGCCCATGGTGCTGCTCCCTGGCTGGGGCCAGATGCCCACAAGTGGCTGGATCCTGGCAGCGGCCGGGGGGCAGGGGACAAAATCAGTGTTGGCCTAGGGTGCCACAAACCCTTGGGCTGGCCCTGCTCACGTGTTCTCGCTGCCAACCTCACACCCCCCAGATCTGAGCTGGTGTCCCAGTAGAAGGAGCGAGCACCTGTCCCAGCAGCAGCGAGTGGGGGTGTTAATTTGGGAAGCTGAAGGGAATGAGGCGGTGCTGTGTTTGTAACGTTAAATATCCTCCAGCTCAGTTGTTTGTAAATCGCTGCTCCCGGGGTCCCTTCTGCATGTGCACTGGGCCAACTGGTGTGGGGGGTGGCAGGGAGTGGGGGGCTGTTTTTGCAAGAGCCGAAGGGTGAGGGCCACCCAGCAAGGAGGTTTGTTAGAGGCAGCCTGCCCGGTCCCTTTAAAGCTGAAGCAAACGGAGCTCCTGGCTCACCCGCCCCCTGGGGAAACTTGCCAGGAATTCAGCAATTTTGGGGCCTGCTTCATTCACCAGGCTTTTCCTTTGGTGGCTGAACCAGGAGCTGCTCCCAAGCTGCTTGACATGGGAGCTTTCCTGAGGTTTAAATGACGGGTGAGAGATTCCAACAGTAACAGTCAGTTCCACAGAGGATGAGGCTCAAGAGAGTGGGGCTCCTCTCTCTCCCTCAGCCTGGTGTAAACCGGGTCCCTTCTGCACCGTGCAAAGCCTGGGCTGGCTCCTCTCTTTGGGGGCTGTGCCCCTTTTCTCTCTCCAGGGCACACGGCTTGCAGTGGCCTCTGACCTCTGCTCTGGGATGTGGTCTTTGTCCCTGCACACTTATTCTGTTATGAGGAGAGGTCTGGGGCTGGGACTCCTCAGCTTGGAAAAGGAAGGGATGAGTTCCAGAGAAGTAGCCATGTCAGTCTAGGTCAGCCAAACAACCAAGGAGTCCTGTGGCACTTCTAACAACTAACACATTTATTTATCGCATGAGCTTTCATAGGAGAAAATCCCACTTTGTCAGATGCCCAAGTGGAGAAAACTTACATTGGGGAAAAAAAACCCTTTAAATTCTGTGATTCCATTTTACTGCATCAGGTCAGACTATATCAGCAAATCCAACAAGTTGTATAGGTTCAAACACAGCACAGAAGAAAGTGATGAGGCCGAGAGGAGTGAGAATATTGTTAGCAATGAAAAGCAAAGGGGAGCTGTGGTACTTTTAAAGTCTAATGGTTGTAGTAAGAAAGCCAATTTACATCTTTATTGAGCCCCCAGTTGATGTTTAATTTGCTTAGGCATTCTAACTCTGAAGTCTAGAAACTCATCACTGGTACAGACAAAATTGATTAAAAAGGGTTATTTACCCCTTCTCATAAGAGAACCAGGGGTCACCCAATGAAATTAATAGGCAGCAGATCTAAAACAAATGGAAGTATTTCTCTCACAATGTACAATCCATCTTTGGAACTCCTTGCCAGAGGATGTAGGGAAGGCCAAGACCTATAAGAGAGTTCAAAAAAGAACTAGAAAAGTCCATCAATGGCTATAGCCAGGATAGAGAGGGATCGCTGTTTGCCAGAGGCTGGGAGGGCGGCTAACCCCCTCTGGAGTCTTGTCAGTCACCACGAATGAAAAGCCTTGAGTTTCTCAGTTGGAGAACCAAGAGGTGAGGTGACAAATCACCAGGGGAAATGAATGGGAAGTGGGTGACTTTTAGCAGGGCTGCTCTCCTGGGTCCTGAGAGCAGCCCATCAGCATTGTCAGTGCCAGGAAGGTTCAGGTTGAGCGCTGACTTGCTTCTTGGATTAAGCAGGAGCCAGGTGCCCTTTTTTTTCTTAATAAAGACAAATATTCTGTATGAGGCTGCAAATAAGATGTACCCTAAGGTATCTGATCCCACCTCCTCTTTCATCTCTAGGAAGCATCAGGTTGATGTTCAGCTCACAGCAGCGCTGTGCCTCAAACCCCACCTTGACATAGGGCACCTGCTTTGCTGCCTTGAATCTTCTTGAGAAGCACAGTTATTGCCTTCCTCGCCCCACTGAGGCTGGACAAGAGCAAGGTTTGTCCTGGGTCCCTCCGTTCCTAGCTAGCTGAAAACGCACTTTATCCCCTCTTCCAGAAATCCCGGTTTTCAGGGATGACTTCACACCCCTTAGGTGAAGTAGGAGGAAAGAATGGCCTGATGGTCCCTGTGGCTGATGGAAAACCAGGGTCCCGGGGAACAGAACCCTTCAAGGCTAGAAGACGAGAGAGCAGGTGAAAAGACAGACTTGTCTTCCCTGGAAGCCCACCCCCCTGGCACAAGCAAAGCCTTGCTCCAACTAGAAACCAGGTCCACACAGGAAAAAGAGGCCTGGTCCTGCATGGCTGGAGTCCTGAGCTGTGAGATCTCCAGTTTCAGCCTGCTAGGGCTTCCCCCTTCATGGGTCTCTGTTTCCGGTCTTACAGGACTAGACCATCCTGCTGCTCTGGAGGCCTCCAGGTTTTAACGCTTCTACTTCCAACCACACCCTGGGGCCCTGCCTCTCTGGATATGTCGCCACTGCAGTTATATCCCCATGACTGGTCCAGGCCAGGGGCTCAGGCCAAGGGCCCAGTCAGCTGCAGTGTAGAAATAGGGGCAAGGGCTACAGTCCAAGTTTTGGGACCCTCCTGCCTCACAGGGGCCTGAAGTCTTGGCTCCAGCCAGAGCAGGATGTCTACATTACTGTTAAACAGCCCCTTAGCCCAGAGTCGGTCGCCATGGCCAGCCACAGGTTTCTAACTGCAGTGTGGACATGCCCGTATGCTTCCTTCCCTTCTCTTCCCTTCGCTTCCCCCGGGGCTCAAGACTCCAGCATGCAATCTGCCAGCAGTTGTTGCTGACACAAGTTCAGGTCTCTGTTCTCCAAAGAATTGCTTTCCACCCTGCCGGGTCTGAGCCCAAACACCCCCCACACTGCAGCCTGGTCTACAGCCCGGTCTTCCTTGCTATCACGACGTTGTGATTATTGGGGCACGGTGCCTGGGTAAAAGCCACAGCCTGATGCAGTTGAGTGAGCCTTCAGCAATGAGGAAGGTTTGTTCACACCCGAGACGCACTCGTAAGGCTCCCCAATCTCTGTGTCTTTTCTGCTTGCACTGGCTGCTGAAAGCACAGAACTTTAGATAAGAGGCGAGTCCCTCTGAACGTGCTAGTGTCTCTTTGGAGCAAAGGATCAATGCAGTGTGCCTTCTCGGCCTGACCCACGTAAACACCCCTGAGATATTTTGTGCAGTGGCCCTGACTAATTTGCCACGCCGAGGCAAGGACTCAAACATGCTGACCTTACAGCGGGCCTGGCATGGCTCTCCCAGTGGGGCACGATCCGGAGTATCTGCGCTGCAGTCAGTGAAGTGAGGCGGGTGTAAAAGCGAGTGGCCCTGGCTGATGTGGGGCAGGGGAATACTGAAGGCAATTGGCCATTTTTTAAACTGAAAGTCCTAAGAAGTTGTGTGCGGTGACAGCAGGCTGCAGGGAGTGCAGAACTCAGATTCCCATCCCTTTCTGTAAAGCCCTGACTTCTCACCCCTCTGTTTCAGCTCTACATTTCCTTTCCCGCTCCCTCAGTGGGTTCAGGCGGGCATTTAACGCCAGCATCCTTGCCACAATCAGTTTGTGGCTTGCAACCCCACAGAAAGTTTGAAGCGTGGGTTCCCCCACCGCTGTTTGATGGGGCTCCCCCAGAACGACACAAACTGGTTAAGCATGGATGGGGCCAGTGAGCTGCAGCCGGGGGAGGGGGGGGGCGTCAGCAGAAAACTGGGGGATTCATTCTAGCAGTGAATGGCCACCACTGCTCCATGCAGCGTCCAGATGCTCAGGCAGAGCTGGCGTGTTCTCTCCCCGGTTACGCTGTCCCGGCTAGCAAAGGAAACAGCACCTAGGTGCCTGGGCCAGATCTGAAGGGTAAAACCAGCCAGCAAGCTAAGTGCATGGACTCAAAAGCACCGAGCTCATTATTCCTCCTCCTGGCAGGTCCCTGCCCTGGGGAAGGAACGATTGCTGCAGGTGCAAATTGCTTTTAATTGCAGAGAGAGCATCCCTCGCCCTGGAGCTGCCGTGTCCGGATATGATACAAGTCTGCAAGAGCAGTGAAGACATACCCACTGGTGCACAAGAGCCAGGCCGTGTACACACGGGTGAGTGTGCAGACACGCTTCTTTTGCAGAGGGCTCTCAGGCTGCTTTACTCATGGCTGACTGACGTGCAGATTCAAATATCCCCCCGGGTGGGTGAAGTCAGGTACAGTTGCGTGCTGGCAGCCGGGGCCCATGCAGGAAATACGCAGGGAGAAGGGCTTATAACCATCTGCTGGGGGGCAGGCAAAGGTCCAGGGGCAGGAGCTATTTGGGGAGCTCTGATGGGTGAAGAGGGGTGTGTTTGTACACACCCCACATGACGAGCGTATTATGTATGAGGACAGACACATGCAGGTGTGTGAAATGTGCACAGTCCTGCCACCCATGTGCCCATCTGTGGTGCAGGACTCTGTGTCTGTGGACCCAGTCCGGTGCCTGGCTCAGCTGGATTTCCCTAGGCAAGGGCCCCTCCCCAAGGGCTGGAATCAGTGAAGTGGGGCTGGCTCCTGCCCCCTCTACCGGCTTCCTCTGCAAGCCCAGGGGCCTCACCTGCTTGCTGCCCTTTCTTGGTGGATGTCTTCGGGGGATCCAGAAACTGGGAGAGGCTGGGGCAGGAGAGGCGACCCCCCCCAGCAGGCAACAAGGGAGGGGAGGGGAGGGGAGGGATTTGACTGCTGTGGGGGTCTTGCCTCGGGTGGAGGGGTCCTTGGGGGCAGGGAGGGGCTGTATAGGGGGGCTGCTGAGTGACCCGCTGTAGTTTGCACGCCCCCAGGAGCAAAAAGCAAGAGAAGGCGGGGCCGCAGCGTGCGTGAGCTGGCGGGTGGGTGTGCACAGCCCCCGGTGTCTGTGCAATGCCCCCTCCCCGTGTGCGCGGGCAGAGCCGTGCCCAGGGCACAGACCCCCGGCGCTGTCGGCCAGGCGCTGCCCGCTCGCTCGCTCCTCGCAACTTTCCCCGCTGCCGTCCGTCCGCCCGCCCCCCCCCCACGCGGCCGGTCGGGGGCGGGGCCACGCTAATAAGAGGGCGGGACGCTGGCGCGGCCGGCCATTGACAGGCGGGCAGCGGGGCGGGGGAGCGGCGCGGGATGCAAATGAGGGGCGGGGCCAGGCGGGCTGGCCCCGCCCCGCGCCCGGTGGGGCTGCAGCCGCGGGTTCGCGGCCGGGAGAGGCGAAGCGGATCCCGCGGGGAGCGAGCGCGGATCCTCCGGTGCCAGCGGGGCCGGGCGGGCGGCGGGGGGCGGCGAGAGAGGCTCCATCCGCCCCGGCGCTGCCCCTCTCTGTCCCCGCCTGCCGCCGCCTGTAGAGCCGCCGGAGCCGAAGCGGAGCGGGCGCCCGGCCTCCCCCGTCCCTGGAAAATGCCCCTCGGCGGAGCCTGGCCGCGCCCCGTGGTTCTCTGAAGGGCCGCCGCGGCCCCGGCTTCTCCTCCTCGCTCCGGCCTTGATGTGGGGCTGAGCGGGCGCGGCCCCCTGCCCGCCCGGATCCGACCCGACCCGACCCGACCCGTCCCGTCCGCCGCCGTCCGCCCCATCCATGTTCGGCATCCAGGAGAGCATCCAGCGCGGCGGCAGCAGCATGAAGGAGGAGCCGCTGGGCGCGGGGATGAACGCCGTCCGCACCTGGATGCAGGGCGCCGGGGTCCTGGACGCCGCCACGGCCGCGCAGAGGTAGGCAGGGCGTCCGCGCCCGGGCTCCGCTCCGCTTTCCGCCCGCGGACCCACCGCGCGTTTCCACGGCGGCGTGAAAGTCCCGCACCGGCCCCCGCCAGCCGCTCTCTGCCCGGGGCGGGACCGGCCGCAGCCTCCCGCTTTCCCTCTCGCCCGGGGGCCGGGGTCCGGAGTCCTGGGCCCGGCGGGTTTGCTTCGGCGGCGTCGGGGTTTCAGTCCCAGACACAGACCCCCGCGGGCCGCCCGGGCGCTGGGACACCCCGGCTTTATCCCCGCGGCCATTGACCGACGGGAGGCGGCGAGTTTGCGGGGCGCTGGGGGGCGGCTGGTCTCCGGGACCGGCGGGGATGCCCCGGCTCCACACCCCCAACTTTCCTCCCTGTGCCCCTCGCTGCTCGTTTAGACGGGCGGGGACCGTCCCAGCCCCCTCACCCCCCACTTCGGCGCCGGGCCCCTCTAACCCGCTTTGTCCGGCCGCAGCGGAGTGGGGCTGGCCCGGGCTCACTTCGAGAAGCAGCCGCCGTCCAACCTGCGCAAATCCAACTTCTTCCACTTCGTGCTGGCGCTGTACGACCGGCAGGGCCAGCCGGTGGAGATCGAGCGCACCGCCTTCGTGGGCTTCGTGGAGAAGGAGAAGGTGAGTGAGCGTCTGAGTGGCCCGACGGCTCCTAAACCCCTTGGCCGCCGCGCCGCGCCCGCCCGGCCGCCTCCTGATCCGCTTCGTGCTCTTCTTCCCCCGAGCAGGAGGCGAACAGCGAGAAAACCAACAACGGGATCCACTATCGCCTGCAGCTTCTCTACAGCAACGGTGAGCCCCCAGCGCCCCGGGCCGGGGCTGCCTGACCCCCATAGCACGGCGCGGCGGGGCGGGGCGGGCCGGGACGGGGCTGCCCGCGCTCCTCCCGTTCCCACGGCTGCGCCTGCCGCGCTCGCTCCGGATTGGGGATCGGGTCCCACTCCGGAGTCGGCTCCAGCCCCTCGTTCACCCCCCGCCCTTCTGCCTTTTTTTAAGGGATAAGAACCGAGCAGGATTTCTACGTCCGCTTGATCGACTCCATGACCAAACAAGTAAGTCTGGGGCCGTCTGTCTGTCTGTCTGTCTGTCTGGCCGGCCGCTTGGCGGGGCGGATCGGGCCCTAGGGGGGCGCGCTGGAAACGGGGCCGCTCCGGATTGAGGGGCGGCCGGGCGGGGAAGGCGCCGGGCGTTTACACTGGCCGGCCTGGGGCCCCCCAAAGAGCCGGGGCTGGAGGCGTCCTTGGGGCGTTTAAATGAGAAGAAACCCGGCAAAGGCGTTTACACCCCGGGGCTGCGGCTTTCCTTGGGAGACTGGAAGGAAAGGAGCAAAGAGCCCCGTGAGCGCAAAACACCCGTGGCTGTAAACGTTTCTCCCTTCTTTATTTGCAAGGACGTGGCTCGTGGTTTTCGAGGCACCCTGACTAAACCATCGGCGATTTTCAGGGTCTAAGCAGCCGCTGAAAACGGGCATGTAGGGCGAGGAATTGCTGGAGACGGTTCACAGGCAAAGATCGCTGCTTTTTAGTTGTGCTGCGGCCGGCTTTGTAAAATTAGGGAAACTCACTTTAAGCCTGGGATTTGGTCTCCCAAACAGGAATAAAGTGTGTCACAAAACCACAGGCTAGATAGAACACTCGTGTGTCTGTGCAATAGTTTCTGAAACCATCCGATATTGTTTTGCCAAAAATAATTAGCATTTTGAAGAGTCTAGGATTCTGCCCCCTTAATATTAAGGAGTATTTATCTGTTACAACAAATTTGCATTTTAATACATTTAAGCTCCCCCCTCTTCTCCCTGGAGTTTGCACCTTTTTAAATAAGTTAGTGGACTTTTTCCAATTCTACTAATTCTATAGAAAAAATGTTTTTGTATATTATTTACAAAAGCAAGGAAAAATATCAAACATCGTACATAAAAGAAAACACTCCAGTTGCTGTATGTTCACAATCCTGTCATCTGCTGAAACATTCTTTGTTGTGGCTTGTATGCTGCTGCTTTTTTGACGCCAACATGTAAAGCTCCATGTGCTGAGTTTGTTTTAGAAAGCTGTTTTTGATGCTCCCAACACACCTTTTCCCCTCATTGAGGACTGTCTTTTATTTTATTTTTTTAAAGATGAAACCTGGAAATTATAATGCACAATTCAATCATGCATCTGATTTTGTCAAATATACAGTTCTCAAACATTAGTCCCGAGCCTGTGTGAATTTAAAAGGAACAGTGTACCCTTTAGCAACGCATCTTGGAATGTATTTACTGTGTCACTCATATTTTTCAGGCACAGATTTTTTTTTTTAGTTCATGCTGAAAGTAACAAAATCCCTTCTGTTACATGACTGTTTTTTAAAAGGCTTTTGGAACCCATGTATTGGACTGTAGACCATACAAGAAGCATTATCAGTAAATTTTATATTTAAACAGCTGTCATATCATTGCAGAAATGCAAAGCTATTTCCCCCCCATATATGCAACTTCGTTGAAAACAGATCTTTTAATTTATGTAGAGCAACGGATTCAAAAAAAATTTCTTAACAAAGGCGTCTTGCATGTGAAGAGTGGATCCTAAGGCACTGTTTGACCTCTTGCTCTCTCATTATTATCAAGTCATCAGAGCATCTTTGGGGGGGGGGGGAGTTTATTTGTAAAACGTATAATGCAGATATAAAACACATTTACAATTAAGGGAAATTCTCTGTCTGCTTTTAATTAGTCTTTATATATAAAACTAGTGCAAAATATCTATTTTATTTTATTTTGGAAAACACAGTGGAGTTGATGAAAACAGTCTTTAAGGCATCTATCTGAAATTGGACTGAAAAACAATGAAATACATGTTCTTTGTAGGGGAATACTAATTTGCTTTCCTATTAGTTGCAGGAATATGCTTTATGTAGGCATATTTATCTTTATTTTATCAAAAGTTGTAAATGATCATGTCATAATTGTGGCATGTCCTAATATTTATTTCTGAACAGTAAATCTGCTTGTTTATTCCTTATTTTGAGTGCAGTTGCTCAGAGATTTGGTATTTTTTATTACAGTCAATAAAATGCTCATTAGAAAGCAAAGTACAGCATATGACACCAATTTATCCAAATGCGAATATATCATTTATATTTTAGCTACAGTGAATTATATAGGGGATTCTCAAGTTACTTTCAAGCCATCAAACTGTAATGAAATATTACAAAGGCTGAAATTTCTTCATTTTTCAATGAAAGTTAAATGTATATTGTCAGCCCCCTCAGAAGTGTAGTATTTTAATACAGGTGGCTCAGAACAAATTGAGTAATGAAATGATTACTTTCAAATGAAATAGTTGCAGGAGCACACTTTTTAACTGGCAAGAGTCTTCTTGAAGCTCCTAGATGTACATACATGTTTGTGTGTGTGGCCACACACACACACACACACACACACACACACACACGAGTCATTCAGTGATTGTGAATGCCTTGACTGAAATTGATGCTACTCTGAGGTTTTTGGTGACACCTTACAAATCCCACAGAAGTGAATGCTGGGTGGGTTAGGTCCCCAGAATATAAAGTAAAATACCTCAGACTTGTGTACAATTTTATATAATCGACAGATCTAATTCATGGACATTCCTGATGTCACAGCCGTGATTTGGAAATCTGATATCACTGTGAGTGGCAATGGATTTTATGTTTAGTAAATAAAAACCATGATCTCCTTCTATCTAACATTTGTCATTAATTTTGGCAAAAGCTTTACAGGCAGGATTATTTTGAATTATAATAGCATTTAGAAACCACCTTTGTGTGAGGTGCTGTACACCCAGAATAATAGATTTTCTTGTACTCTTGAGGGTAGACAGACTCATGCAGGTGGGGCTTGAGCCAGCTCGCCGCAAAGCGCTGTGCAGACCCTGCATCTCAGGCAGCAACTTTGGTTCTCAAACCCACCCAGTCCCCTGACTCTAGCCTCTGGTAACCAGCCAGATGCAACCTCCACATTGCTATTTTGCTGTGCTAGTGCAAGGCTTGTTAGCGTGGATCTGTCTGTCTGGGCTGTGATGTTTGCGCCCCCTTGCAGTGCAGACAGACCCTTAGAGGTCATGGTCTAACAGATCAGGCCACGTTAGTATTTCTTGGGTGTCTGAATGTTCACCTAACACATTTACAGCCTGGAGGGGGCATGGCAATTCCCACTGAATTGGGTATGTCTGTATTCTCTGTCATCCGGGATACTATAGAGGAGAAGGGACTAAGAACCAGCTGCTGCTGATGTCATTGAGAATTTTGACATTGACTTCAACGCCTATAGTATATGAATACTCCCCAAATCTGGACCTGCTGTCCACCCTGCACCTCTCAAATGCGAGCAGCAGTTTTACATGAGCAAGGCAGGCAGGCTTGGGCTCAAAATGGGTAGGATCATGGGAATGCTTGGCCTTCAGAGCTTTCCCCAAAGAAGTTGCAGTAAGACATGCTCATTTTTCACCTCTTTGAGCTGAATTGGTATGTTTATAAAATAGATCTGTCGTTTCCAAATTGTAAATACTAGATACAAATAATTAATTCTATGGGGTAATTATTTTCCTAAGGGTAACAGCATTGAATGGTAATATTGTCCTAATTCCATTTTCACTTTCCTTATCTTAGCCCCCTCATTTTCCTTCAGTGGCACATTCCCACGGCTGTCAGAGGCCTGCAGGAGCCCAAACTTTATAGCCTCTGCTTTCAGTAAGTCCGCAGAACCACTGCAGTACATGTGGCTGCAACGCTGATGCGTTTTGAATTTGTCTGCCATGAAATGAACCCACTCCAATAAAATCAGGGCTTTATATATTTATGCATGCCCCAGCCTTCAATTGGGTTTTGACAGTCTGAATAGTTCACTATTAAGAAACACAGAGCAAATAAATCATAAACACTTTCCCTATCCCCCATCCGTTAATGTACCTAGAGATACGGTGAATAGAAATAAGGCTAAGGAGCCCCAGATATTGCAGATCATGTGTGATACCCACAGTCCATTATCCAGAGACCTACTGAGTAAAATCCTTCCGTCAGCCTCCTTGGTTTTGGTTTGATTTTTTCAAACTCTGGTGGCAAGTGCCTTTTTCTGTTGATTGCTCTCTTTCATCCTGCCCAGCATGCAGCGATTCGCTCAGTTCTCCATTCGGTACCTAGCCCGGTTCTTCCTAGGCAGTCGCCTATTTGGGGAAAGAAAATGTTATCAGTAAGCTCAGCAAAGTCTCCCCAGAGTATCAGACATGCAGCAGAATCATGAAACAAAACCAAACCCAATGACAGGGAAAGTTCACATTGTGCCAGTTTTTAGGAGCTTTCTTGTTTCTTGGGTAGCATGTCAAAAGCGCAGGTGATTTCAATTTTCTTGTAGAGAGGAATGAAGAAGTTTGGAATTTGCATGCATGATCAGGACCTGTGTTTGGGAAAATGTAAACTCATCACAGTGGAAAATGTGTTGTTTGGAGTCTGGGGGTGAAAACAAAGCTGAGGATTTTGGAGACTGCTCAAGCCAGATGGCCTAGTGCATTCCCAGTCTGGCAGCCCAACTGCTACCTCCTGTGTAATATACAGCCATTTGTTCTGGGATATTTACGCTAGAGCTGTTTCCATGTGAATGTTTGAAAAGCATTAAAAATGAACATATTAGGAGAGAGAAATTTATTTAATTCGTTTGAATAAGTTACTAAGCTGGCTGGCATATCAGAGACGTAGAGAGAGAGGATAAAATAATTAGATATTAGTGAATTCTATTTAGAGCTTTAGAGAGAGAATTAAACCCACTCTCTTTGGGAGACTTACGCAGAGTAAATCCCTATTGGACTCACTGGGAATTTTCCTGGGTAAGGACTCGGAGTGCAGGGTTTGGTCATGAATGGTTAATCCGTCATTCCAAGTCACAAGAATTTATCGCACTGTTGTAGCTGACAGCATTTTATATAGAGATGATGCAGCTATCACTCTCTCTCCTGGCCCTATTGAAGTCAACGGCAAAACTGCTTTTGACTTCAGAGGGGTCAGAATATTCCCTGTATACATGGATACAGAGAGAGAGCGGTTTTATATATATTATAAAAGGATCTTTGGGGGGAGGGTGTAATACACACACACACATAATCGAAGATCCTTTTAGCCTAATCTTACAGAAGAGCCTCTTTTTTATCTGATTGTTTTTCTTTCTCCTTTATTTCAGTTAATGAGACATTTTGTTTTGTGAAACGTAAATGTAGCATTTAACGGTGCATGGCTTTTGTTGTATGTGCTTTTTCTATCTTTTTTTATAAATTGAGGCTAACATAACCAAATAATATGCTCCACATGATCTCATTTCTTGAGGATTGTTTCTAGTTGAGTTGTGAGAAGAGGACTGCTTAACTGGTAAATTGACACCAGGAGCCATATTCCGCCCTTAGTTATAATTGGTGTAAATCTGGATTACGATGGAGTAGCAGAGAGTGGAATCTGACTCTGAATCTTTTCAATTCGTTCACCAGTTGTTTCATAGCTTGATCCTCCAGTCTTTACTCAGGCAAAAGTCCCATTGACTTAACTGAAGATTAGACTAGTGACTTATATTTCCTTTTTTTTTTTTTTTTTTTTTTGTTGCAGAAAATTGAAGTCTAAGGATGAGTGTAGTGTGTAGTTTAGAGTTTTTGTATTCTGGAAACAATGGTCTTACAGCTGATATTTCTTCTTCCTCAGTTTCATTTCCCTGGAAATCAGTACTGACACTGTTTTGTTAGGGACCAGGCTGGCAGACCCTTTTGAATGGGTAGGTTTTACTCAGTAGACTTCTTGCCTAAGGGTTACCTATATGAGTAACAAAACAGAAGGGGAATTTTGTCATGTAGACGGAAGAAGGACCACTTACTAAGTGGCTTCTTTCTGTATGAAATACACTAAGTTAAAACTGCAATAGAAATACACAAAAAAGGAAAATAAAAATATATGATAGTGTATTTCCTTTGGTGTTCTTTTGTCATGTGATTCTGGAGTGTATTTGCAAACTTATTTTTAGCCCCACTTGCCCTACCCCACCCCCTGCTCCTGTGATCTAACTTTGTGCATGGTAACTTTCACTTTAACTATTTGTGTAATGGAGTGGCTAGTTGCCATGATCGTGGCTCTGCCCAGAGTTCTGTTGAATCCTGGTACGATGACCCAATCCAAAGCTGAGATTTCACACATTAATATTAAAAATGTTGGAAAATGAAGATAATTTAGGTTTTTTATTTTTTTGAAAAGCCTTTATTTAACTTAAAACCATTTTTTTTCACAGCAGTAACATTTTAGCCTCTTCCTGTAAAGTAATCTCTGCTTGTGGCAGCTGTAAAGATCTGAAACTGTAGCAGTTCCTGTTTCCTTTCCAAAACAAATTGTAGAAATGATTTTTATAACAGCACAGCTTGAGAATGAGTAGAATAATGATAAAGCCATGGACATATCAGACGATCATTTTGTCTTGTTTGGCTGCTGAATGTGTGCTTCATGGAAATGAATGCTTGTGTCCACACACCCTTTTGCACAAAAAAATGGGGAAATAATCTATGGGAGGGTGTGTGGGGCACTGGGAAAGTAACTTTTTGATCAGTCCCAGATACTTGCAAGCACAGAGAAGACTGAGCTGTAGATAGGGTCATATGTTATTTTGGGAAGCTACAATATGCATCAATGCAGGGGTCAAGTGCAAACAAAATAAAAACGAACTTTTAACATACCAGAAAGCTAAAGAGAGTCATGCACCCAAGCAGAGATCACTGACGATAAACACAACAGACAGGATGATTATGTGCCACGCTATTGACTCTGTGTGTTCATTATTGCTATTTAGTTGGGTTAGTTAAGTGGGTACCTGCAGGTTAAGTAAGCATAGCGGCAGGAAGAAATAAGGGAGAGGAAGAAAAGCACGAGAGGAAATTAAATTGACTTGTTCGCTGTAGTTTCTGTGAACCTAATCCTGCTCCCGTTGTCTGCAGTGGGCGCAAGTTCTGTCCATATTAGATGAACCATACTTTAAAATAGCACGGCTTAAACCTAATTGACCAAATCTTGCAGTCCTTACTCAGGCAACATTCCCACTGGCTCACGTTGAGCCAAGGTTCATTGCACAGAATGTGGTGGCGGATTCTGCACGGGGACGAATGACATGACCACTGATTGCAGGTGGCATTTTGCCCAGCTGAGGGTGCCAGGAGTGGATCTGGTGTTTCTCCAGTCAATAATTTGATCTGAGGCTAACTTTTGCTTTGTCCCACATTAGCCATCAAATTCTGGGCTGACCCTCTCTGTAGATCGCCTGCTGATTTGTTTCCCTTTTGCTCTTCAGTGGGAAAAATCTCCCTCGGATTCCCATTTAACACATGAAATTAAAATAGGAATTGGCTATTGCCCAGCAGGTATAGCCTCTCTCCAAACTTTACAGGAAAATTGGCTCATGGGAATTACTTTTTTGAAGAGCCCTGCTGGTTTGATGGGTTGTTTAATCCACTCTTGCTGTTGACTGTTCAGCTCCGTCTCTGGGTTTACTCCCTTCCATGTGCCAATGTAAAATCTTGAGAAATCGAGCTCTTCCAGGCCATCTCTCAAGCTGACTGCTGCTGTCCTGCTGGCTGATCTGAAACTAAAGCCCCAATCCTGCCACATGCCAAGGGACTTGTGTGGGGTGCCTTGACATCAGTGGGAGTCAAACTCTTTTTGCACCTCACAGGAGGGTCAGATGTTGTGGGACGAGACGAGGATGTTCAGTATCGAATGTTAGCAATAGCAGCAGCCTCGGTGCTGGCCGGCTGCTTGCCAGGTCAGTGCAAGTGTGCAGACAAACTTGACTGGGTGTGGGCCTGGATGCTCACAAGTATCTAGCATGGCTTTTGATGAAGGCAGGTGCTTAAATAACTTTGAGGATGTGGGTCGTGGTCCACTGAAGTCTGTTGTTTCTCTTTCTCAGTAGCCTATGATATGCAGCTTTTATCCATTCTGCTCTCATTGAATCCAGTGGGTCTTGGTGCTTCGGGGTTGACTTGGTGCAACTCGTACTTAGGGGCTGGCTTCAGAAGGTCTCTTTCACTGGCCAGAGTGAGATAGGATTGGAGGAAAACCACTTATTGATTGCAAGGGGAGATAATTTTGAATGCAAACCAGTCTGATGTTGTCTCTTTTTGCCATATATTAAGTTGTCTTGATTTATTACTATGTTTTCCATATTTCTACTTTAATTTTATCTTGTTCCCCACCCCAGACTTTTTTGTACTTTGCAATAACTGTTTTATGATGTTTTTTAGGGATTTCATCATACAGAGCTTAGTTGCATGTTCTTTAAATATACTTTTACAAGATTAGAAATAAGATGGGCTGGACCCTCCAGTGTGTTCTCCGACTTCCCTATTGCAAGGTGGCTTTGGAGGGACTCATTTGGCTCCTTATTACCTGTCACAGTCCAGACTGGAAGTTAATGCTCCTTGCACCCACTTAGAGCCAGAGCTTCGGTCCCATGTGGTGGCCATGGCATGTCTTCTCTGGGCTCTGGGGAGGGGAAGATAGACCATATGGGGTGTGGGTTACTGGGGCTTTGGGTGAGCTTTTCAGAAATGCCTAAGTGACGTAGAACCCTAGAAGTTACCTTGGCACTATTGAAAATGTTACCCTTCCCCTCTGTGCGCTCTCAGGGGACTGGCACCTGGGCTGTACCATATTAGGGTGACATTGTAATATGGCCCTGACCTAGTTTCAATGTTTTCTAGGGCAAAACAATAGCAATAGATCATTCTTCCTTGCTACCAGCCGCAAAGACAGCTCTGCTGTAGGAACTCTCTCTAAAGCAGCGGCGAGCAGTTCAGTTACTTGGCCTGGCCCCTAACGCCAGTCCGCTCGTAAGAGGCTGCCATTTGACTGGATATAGCAGACATAGACCTTATTTTAGATATGAATGCACAGTAGTCCCAAGGTTTTTGGAAACCATAAGGATTTTCCTCCTAATTCATTGAAGATTCATGTCACCATGCCTGTTTGTTCTATCCTCACCTGCTTCCCAGGGGTCCCTGTGTTCAGTGAGTTGTTTCTTATCTCACTCCCACCCCTGTAAATCAGCTAAGCACGTGAGCAGGAGTGGGGAATCAATCAGACCCTAACTTTTCCTGGTAGCTAGTAGTAAAGTGCGCAGGCTGTACAACATAACTTGTTTTTGGAATTAAAAATACATGAGCTGTATTTTTTGCTTTTTCTATAAAAAAAGAACAGGTCCCAAAGTATGCTGAGCCCCTTTTTAATGCCATTAGATATATAGTCTGTTCTCAGTTGAAAAGAAAATTGTGGTTGTCTTGACTACTAAAAAAGCCCAACCTACACACTGCTCTGAAGATGTGCATAATGTATTGGTTGAAATGGGAGAGGAGGGAATCGAATGCTAGTCAGCCCAGGCTTTCCAGCTACAAATCTCGAAGCAGTCTTTATGGTGACACAGTCTGTTTATGCAAGCCATCCAGCCAGCAAGTGTAGTTAGGCATTTGGTTATTGTGATGCCTTTTATTTTTTCCAGAGTCAGTTTGGCGTGTAGCTAAACATATATTTTGTTTCTAGGCGATAGTGTATGAAGGCCAAGACAAGAACCCAGAAATGTGCAGAGTCCTTCTCACACATGAAATAATGTGCAGGTAAGAAATACCCTGTTTCCAGTTAATTAGCAAAGGGAAGATGAATTTGTTTTTCAAAATCTGGGTTGGATCTGGAGCTATTTTAGGACTTAAATGACTGGCGCTTGCATTAAACAATCCCAAAATAACAGAGTCCTGGGTGGGTAATTAGCAGCACAGTTTCAGTCATTATACTGGGTTTCAATTATGTATAAAGGTATGTCCTTAGCAATTTGTTACCGGTTTGCATATAGACACTTTACCTTTAATGGGCCTGGGACACGTTTCCTCACCAAAAATAATAAAATAAACTGAAATCTTGCTAGCTGTAATTAGCTACCCTCACAGCCATAACTGCCCTGATAAAGTGACAAAGCATTCTGTTGATGGCCCAGCTGGCTTTAATTCAGCTGGGTTCAGACTTGAAATTTATAGCTCTCTTCTTCCACTTAACGCAAACCTTCCTTGCAGTTTGTCTTTAGCAGGGCTGCTCTTGTCAGTATCGGTTACAGAGTTGGTTAGCCCTGTGTGCAACTGGTGAGAGCAAAACACAGAAGAAAACTCTTTTCTTGGTGATTTCTTAACTTTCCCCAGTGCAGGTCTGTTCTCTTTTATAGGAACTCCTCCCCAGCATGCCTTTTGGGGCAGACCCTTTAAATCTGACAGGGCCAAGCAGTTAATGTGGCCATTTTGCAACTGGTGGAGGCCTTTTTCTTTTTTCTAGCTGATAAGGAAACTTAGCTCTTGTTTTCTCTGTTTTACTGCTGAAGAGAGAGCTTCTCTTCCCAGAGTCCTAGAGCATGCTAGTGACCCTGACCCTGCAATTCCACTGAAGTTAGGGTGTGTTTTGCCTGTTTGAAGAGAGTTACGCAGTATACAGTTGCAAAGCAGAAAAGAATGATTTTTCCAGGGGAGCACAGGAAGCTTGTGAAAAAGCCCTGGTTAGCACTTGCATGCATTATGGCCTTTGAAAAACAGTTACTAAAAAGTAGCAGTTTGGGTCTAAACCCTGATGCCGGCTTCCCGAGTGAGTGAGCTTTGCACAGGCTTTTCTAGTGGCTGGGAAGGTGCCTGGGGAAAGTCTACAGTCAGATTTGGCACCTCCTAGTGACTCCCCCTTGGGTGGGCTCGGCCCACTGATCTGCTCTGTTGCTGAGCTCCTGGCTTCATCCTCCACCAGAGCTCTCTGGAGACACATGTGGTTCACTGCCCCTGGCAGTAGCCCATGGGACATGGGGGCAAACAGCTTAGTCCCCTTGCAAGGCTGGTCTGTCACTAGGCAGCAGCTCCTCATCGACGCAGCCACATGTGAGGTGGTCTGCTGCCCTTTTGTAGGATTTGGCCTTTTCGCTTGCAGCTCATTTTTGCTAGAAGACATTTTCGACAGTCAATAACAGCCTGGACTGATCAGTGCAAACCACTGCTCGTGAGAGCAGCCTGGTGCTGCACGTCCTGACGGCAGTTGGGATTTTTGCTTTGCTAAGGACACGCAGTCAGTTATTTGTTAACAAATGGAAGCAGGGTCACCCAAAAATACATCGACCCTGATTGCACTGTGCTCTGTCTAGAGACCCCTCGCAATGAGCCGTAGGCACAGAATAAGGCCCTGACCTGCATGTGCTTAACTTTTCCCATGTAAATAATCCTGCAACTGCAAGGGCACTGGTCACGTCACTGAAATTAAACCCCCGCAGGAGTGTCTGGGATAACGGGCTAATCAGTTCTCACATTCCAGGCTCTTTGGGCAGGGCCTGTCTGTCTATAGGTGCCCTTAGCTCAGGGATCCCGATTAGGGCCTCGGGGTGGTACCGCAATACAAATAAGAGCTGTCCTACATCCAGGACCCAACCACGCTGCCAGATCCCTGTTCTAAACCCCAGAGAGCGCTGCCTCATTTTCTGCAGAGCCTTTGGCAGTAGCATTCTCACTCAGGTCTCTTCGAAAAGACCTAAAGAGCTCTGTGTATGGCAACAGCTTGTCTCTCACCCTCTCTGGCCCACCTTGTCTCTCTTGAAAGAGCAGGAATTATACAGACTTTGAAGCTTTCCTTTTCCTAGACATCTCCCCCTCCCCCCCTTAAATCACAGCATATACACATAGCTAGATTTCAGCCACCAGACCGACAAATGATCTGCATCTAAGATTTACGCTTGTCAGTGTTCTTTGCCCTAGATAAAATTCATTCCATTATCGGAACAAGAAAAAATATAACATTCAGCTGCAGTCTTTCTCTCTACTCACGGAGTTTATACTTAAAATTCCTTGGATCAGGCTTTTTATTACACCTGTCTGTCTTTACTGCTAGTTTCTTTCTGTCTTTTTCAAAAAAAGGAAGGCCTGGGAGAGGAAAAAAGTCTCAGAGCACCGCGGGCAAATGTTGCAGGCCTGATATGGAAAACCAAATTCAAATTTCATACTGCAAAAGTTCAAGTTTCTGGTTTTCTTGACTGCCTATAGATTGCAAAGAGTGCTGTTTGTTTACCATGCTGCTTGACCCTATTACACAAATCTGTCATCTATTGTGTTGCTAACACTCTTTTAAATTGCAAATCTGATGCTCTTTAGGGGACTCAAGGAAAAAAAATCTTTCTCCACACCATTCTATTTCTCTTGATTTCTTGCCTGTTGTAAGTGGAAGTTGGGATGTGCTGAATTTGCACCAGGGGTGCAAATGCAGCCTCAATTATAAGCATAAAATTAGAGTCTGTTCCCCATTAATCAGCCCAGCTAATTGCTATGCACTACCATTAGCCATATGGTGTGAAAGACAGCTTGCTCTCCCTAAGATGAAATTTCTTCATTTCAGACATGAAATAGTGAGGGCCCTGTATTTTAAAATAGCCTGCTTTAGATTTTTAATTTCTAAACAACTTTCTGCAGTGCTTTCTATCAAGACTAACTGCACAATAAAACTTTGCATTTATGTGACAAAAGCTGTGTATTTATAGCGTACTAAAACTATGGGGTGGATAAGACAAAGAATTCAAATGTACAGGAGAGACCCTTGATTGTTGCAGGAAGAAAGTGAGTTACATTTCAGGTGTTTGTTTATTTGTAGGGATTTCGTTGTTCTTTGCAGATTATAAAATAAGGCTGTTCTTTTGGCTGACATGATAATGACTGGGAAGAATCCATTGTCCCAGTGGAATTCACTCTTATTATGTACAGTGCAGGTAGGGACGCCTATACTTAGAGCTGCCTGACACTTCCCTTTGTAAAACCTACTTTTCAGTTGCGTAGAACTTCACCAAAGTTAAACCATCCAGGTTGAAATTTCCTGTGTGTGGTGAATGGTTAAGGCTGTGTTTTTGGGGAAAGCGTCAGCTAGTATGGCTCTACTCTCATTTCCAAGAATGCCGTTAGGGACAGTACATTGTTTTGTCTGTGTTAAAAAAATACCAACAACTGTAGTATGGAGAAACTCTAGTATCTTCATGCTTTAGAGTAGGGACTGAAATTAGGCAGCAAGGTGGTCTTGATGTTAGACAGCTGCCTTGTGCACCCCAAATTATCAGCTTCTAGAAGGAAACTGTTTATATGTGCTCAGTAGAGACTTTTTTAAGTTTGGCACTTAAATCTCAGAAGATTGCATCTGTGCTGGACATGATCCAGCCCCCCACAGCTCCTGTGTGCACACAAAAGCCATCAGAGCAACCCAACTTGTTGCTCCTGTCCAAGAAGACACAGGTTGAGCAGCTCTTTGCCTGAGGTTGTGGTGCTGGGTTATAGGAATGAAAGACCATGGACTTTCTTCTTTGAAGTTTTGGTGGAATCCATCCCCATGCCAGAATTTGGAACTGAACCCATTATTCCTGATGCTCAGCACCATGTTGCTGTGAAACCCACTGCCAGTGTGTCTCTCCATTTCCCTCTAGCTCAGGGGTCTCAAACACAAATCACTGTGAGGGTCGCATGAGGATTAGTATGTTAGCCCAAGGGCTGCATCACCGAAACCTTTTCATAGAACAGTATTGCAAATATTGGCAACGATAGTGTTGTTGTGGGACGCAGGAAATAGCTTTAGGGGCCACATGCAGCTCGCGGGCCACGGGTTTGAGACCCCTGCTCTAGAGGCAAAGCCACACAGGTGATAACACTGCTGACAGCTTTTCGGTTCATTTAGTGGGTGGTGGACTGTGGTCTGGCTTTAGGTGTCTCCACCCTGCTGATGACCCCACTTAGGGTTTCACATGATGACTTTTTTGTTTTAAATTTTTAAAACTTTTTGTTTTTGTTATTAGGAAATCCGTCCTGTGCACTGAATGAGGCCATTCACTCTTGCTAACGTGGTGGCTGAACTGGGCTAATGAGAGAACAGCTGCCTGCACTCTTGCTATTAATTACTATTATGAATAAAACCCCATTGCTTTAGCATGCTGCATTTACACAGTGACTTGTGTACCCAGGGCAAGACACGTTCAGGGCTCCCAAGCACTAGGTCTAAGAAGGGCTAGCTGGGCCTTGCATGCATGGGATGTGACCCGGAGACACCTACCCGGCTCCAGAAGGGCCAGGGATCGGGAATGTGCTTTGAGAACAACTCTGCATGGAAGGACTGTTTAGGAAACACGCACCTTATCCATGTAGCCCACTGTCCTCTTTCCCCAGCCTTTTCTGTAGACTGGTACCTTCTCCCCAGCACCGTTTGAGAGACAGGTGGCCTCTAGGAACCGTAGTGGGACTAGTCCTTGTGTTCCCAAGTGGAGGGACTGTGACTCCAAGAGGTCCTGCCCTGGAGTGTGGAAGGGGAGGCAGCGCCTGGTATGCTCCTCCCTTCCTCTTCCATTGGCACCAGGACCAATCTGGATCTGGCCCTAAGCACGGCAAACGTAAGACCTGATGTTGGCCAACAGCCCAAGGGAGGGAGACGGAGCACGGGCGGTACCAGTGTGAAGAACGCAGAAAGGAGGAAGACTCCGTTCTCACCTTCCCTGTTTTAAGCCAGAGGAGGGTTTCTTGGGGGACTCAGAGAAGTGAACTGGGAGCTTTCTCAGTTCACAGCTGAGGCGATGAGGGAGGTGGATATTTACACAGCCAATTGTTGTCCCAAGTGTTAACTAGGTAAGAACAAAACACAAAGCCTTTGAGTCAGACTGAATGAAAAAAATCACTTCCCAAGTCAGTTTACGATGTTTCAAATGGAGGGCTTCTGTGCTGTCTTAATTCTTCAGTTACTCATAGAGAAACTAAGGTGGAAAATGCTCGAATTTCTACTGTAAAAACCAATCAGGAAACCTGCCCCTCCGCTCCTAAAAACCAACAGTTTGGCCCTTCCTTGTATTTTATAAAGTTGCAAGAAAAATGGCACAGATCCATTATTTTTACCTTCACATAATATACAAGGGCTGCATTCTTCCACTCTTACTGCTGTTTACTGGTACCTCACTGCTCAGAAAGTCCTGTTCAGTTGGCTACTCAATAAGTAAAGCAGTGTTTCCCAGACTTTTGAAGGGGAGCTCCCCTGCAGGGAAATGAAACCAATCCAATTCCCCCTTTAGCCCTAGCTTGTGGTTCCACCTTGGCTAGGTCTTTTCCTGGAGGCCCCTCTGGGGGGCTCGTCCCAGTGCTAGCGTGAAGTGTTTGCCCTGATCCAGGAACTCGTTTCACGTGGACAGATCTTATTGGGTAATGCCTGGGCATTGGCCTCTGCCCATACGGGTCAGCTTTTAGGTTGGGGCCTTGAACAGAATAAATAAGAGGGGCAGATTTTGGCATCCTGGGCCAGGGTTTGATGCCCCTATGTTCAGTGCCATCTTGCTCTAGAGGTAATGTTTTGGAGTTGGAGGGGCTGCTTGTGGGCTAAGATTCTTTAAAATTGCAGTGAGAATGTCACAATCTAGCCGTGCTTTGCATTAGTCACAAGAACCATGGTGTCTTAACTTGTGCCAACTGTGTTTCTAATTAAAATTTAATCATTTAAAAATATTAGTGGTTTTCATTACTTTGTTCACTTAGGGTAAATTTTGCCATTCCACACATTCTAGCTATATTCCCTTGGATAATCAAAAAAGAAAAAAGTCCCCATGACCTATGAGCTTATTTTATTGCTTCCCGTATTCCAATATATTTTTTGTGCTGAGGCCTGTTGGTGAAGCCATTGTGGGTTGGTGTGGTAATCAGCTTTTTTGACTCTTCTAAACAATGCAACTTGCACAGAATTGAAAACCTTGTACCTACATTTTACCTGTGGAAAGTTTCAATTCTGAAGCATTGCTTTGAAGCTTTTACAGAGAAAAATGTGATCTCCCCCCCTCCACTCCCTTTGAAACTTTTCTTTTCCTTTTGGAAACCACATTTCCACAGACTGGTTTTGTAGAGCCATTTTTTGTTGTTTTGTTATTTTTAGTGTGGCTAGTGGCTGCATTGCTTGCCTTGGTGGGTTACTGTACATTATTCGCTCTATTGTTCAGCAACATAAGAGAACCTTTGTCATAGCCCCAGCACAGCTATTTATATAATATGGCATTTCTAATGACTGCTTCCTGTGCTGGTGTGCGTCCACCCTCTGTAGAAAAAAAAATAGTCCCTCGTCGACTAGAAGTAATTCCTACCTGGACCCTAAGCCTGAATGTTGAAATAGAAAGTAGAAGCTACTTACAATTGACAAGTTTGCTTGAGTTGCATTCAGAGCAGAGCGGGAACTTTCAAAAAGGGTCGTTGTGGACAGTGAGGCTTCTCGGTCCCTGTCAGTCAGCCTGCCGAATGCAGAGGGCCCATCCTCCCTGGTGAAGGTGGAAACCAGGGGTGACATAGGGGACCCCACCCTTGAATCTACACGCAGACCAGAGCCTTGACGTACAAATCTCTGCCCTGTGGGCTGCTGGACCTCTGTGGGGGATAAGGAATGAGGAGTGGGGCTGTACTGGGACTCTGGTTGTATGGGGCCTTGTTTTCTCCTACATTGGGGGATCCCTTATTAAGGGGAGGCACAGGGATGGGGTTGACAGGGGAAATCCATGGCTGGCTGGCTATTTATGTTCTGCCACAAGGGAGATGAAGGAAGTGGGGAAGAACTGGATTGGTTAGATGGGACTGCTCAGGAGAGGAAGGGCTTTGAGGCTGCGATCCTAGGAAAGTCACGGTCCATCTCTAGCTAGGTCTGTGGCTGCCCAAAGCGGAAATACGCGTATTATGTGAGAAATGATATGCAATATTTTAACAAGTCAGGCTCTTAATAGACGATCATCCCTGACAAGAAATCATCTCGAACAACAATTGAACTCTCTTTGCAAATAATGAGCCATTTTAGTTCAAAAGAATCCAAAGCTCCAGGTAAGCCGTGGAGCAAAACTTTGGTAAAGGGAGCTTTCATTTTGCATGCCTGCCTGCATGGCCCAATACAGAGCACCAGCTGTCAGTGCTGTTAGCAATCTTAGCATTTTCAGAAAACTTAGGGAAACTGATACACTTAGGCATAAAAGGCAGCCGCCAGTGGTGTTTTCTGTTTGAGCTTCCCCATTCACAACAATATTTTAAAAGGGGAAAAATATTGCCCTGGGAATTCTACTTCACATGGAAACCAAGAGTCTAATTATATGTGCACAGAGGGGAAGCACCGGTCCAGATGTTAAAATTACACTGACTGGAAGAAGAGTCCAGTCTTGTTACTGGTTTTGATGGGTGTGTTTTGGCCCTAAGAAGAGGGGTAAACTGGCCACCATCTCTGCGCGAAGCGATCCCTCAGCTATCGTTCACGAAAGCGGGCAAAACCCCTTTCTCTTTGTTTGCTGTTACTAACCAGCTGTGCAAGAAGTTAAACGTAGCAATTAACCCATATGTGACCCACTCAATTCGACTGATTTCCAGACAGGGACAGAATGGTAACTCTAGCTGGCAATTTGAACCTCCTGTGTTCGTAATGATGATTTTACAGTGTAATGGTTGCACTAAATCCTCTCCCTTTTGCTCTGTAGCCGCTGCTGCGACAAGAAAAGCTGTGGCAACAGAAATGAGACTCCATCAGACCCAGTGATAATTGACAGGTAAGGACCGCTATTGTTTCCTTCAATTTTATATTATTCCTCATTAGAATGAAACACCTGCCGTGGGTTGCTAATGGGAAAGGGCTTGTGTGTGTATGTGGATGAGATTTTGTTGCTGATACTGAATTAGTTGCGCTGTGCAATTGCGATTCCCATGGAAAGGCTGTATGAAATGTAGCTGTGAGACCTCCTCTTTGGAATGCTCTAGTTTTTGTAGCTGATTCATGTTCATAAAGGGGATATTTTTCTTGCTGTGGCTCAGTTCACGTGCTGTGCCAGGGATGCTTCAGGAATAAAATAATAGTTTGTGATTTATGGAATGTGGTCGGGTGCTTATAAATATTTAACTTTTATTTGAAAAACGTTTGAATCATTGTCACTTTTAGCTACAGTAGTTCTGTTGGATGCAATCCATCTACATTTTAAGGTTTTTATTTATGCATAAGAACATTTTTTTAAAAAAATCTGCAAACTAAGATTTTTGTCAGTTATTTTCTTTGGTTGGAGTGCTATTTTGACTATATTGTCAGCTGATTAATTTATTTTGCCTGTCTTAATTATTGTGTTTTAAAATAGATCCATATTACCAATCTGACACGACCAAGTAAATCACTGTAGAACAATAAATCCGTTTGAGCTGGTCTGAGCAATTCGCAGGCTGTTTGGAAATTATGCAAAGTTGTAGCCAAATAGCATTTTTACATTTTAATTATTGAAATTCATTGAACAGAAACATATATGATAAACAGTTTATTATGTGGCATTACTCTATGAAAGTTAAATGGTCATTGAGGACTGAAACTATCATCAAACAGGGAAAGCAATACTATGCCACTAATCCGTGAACACAGGGACCCTGAAGGGAAACTAACCTATACACAGGAAAGCCAGAGTACAGAGGAGAGCTCTTCTTTGTCTTATTGTCTGACTTAATGATGGCTATATTAAGTTCAAAGTACCTTCTGTGCCGGAGTGTCCATTTTTATGAAAAAAGGGAAAGAGTCAGATCTGTTCAGCCCCACATCAAAACAGAATTATATAAAAGAGACCATATCAGAGAGGAACCGCTGTGCTAAGCCAGTCTTTCAGGTTTATCTCGTTTAAGTTTAAGAAAGTGCATGTGTTGGGAGCTTATGGAAGATGTTTTGATTAGTTACAGTATCTAATCCTGATATAGCTTAAATCTCACAACATCTCTCTCTACGTTAATCATGCAGCTTTTCACTGGATACTAGAATTAGGTAACACCAAGGGAAGTAAAAGACATAAAACCACATCTCTGTAGAGGTTTCTTTAAATAGGCTGTGCAGTTGAACACTGTAAAAGAGGGTGTAAAAATGGCATTTTGAGCTACATGAAAGCTACAAAATTCACATACATTTTACATTGCACTAAAAAATGAAATATTAAGATATAATAGCCAGTTTCCAGAGCTAGTTTGTTTAACAGTCCACTATGCAAAGCTGTTAGTCACAACTCATTTAAACTGTGAACCCTCCAGATTTTCACCAGCTTTAAGGAAAAAACCAACAAACCAATTCTATAGAAAAATGGATTTAACTTCCTAGTTGTGATCAAATCAGCAGCACTTACTGAAATTGAGACAAGCCGCGCAATTTTGAACACTGGGTTTAAAAACCAAGTTGAATGCTGTTTAGATTATAATATAGATCTTACCTCGCCACCCGCACTGAACACACTTTTGCTTGCGAATGGGTTAAGCTTTTAAGTTCTTCACTTGGTTTTAAATTGTGACTTTGATACAGAAGGTCGATATGACTGTGGTTTGAATAACATCTGATTTTGACCTGTTCCTGTGGGTTGCAATGGGATAAGAAATTTGACTCAGCTGTGCTGTAATTAGCCTTCCCTGTGTTTTTGAAACAGGATTGTGTTACCTGGATCGCATTAGTATGGCTTCTATTGTTGCCGCTTTGCATCTGTCCCAGTAGGGTATTTAAAACCTGTTCTTGGCTGGGGTTAGTTCAGACAATTTAGGCCAAATAAGTGCGTGCTTTATACAGTTAGTGGCTGTAGTGATGTTTCTGGTGACATTTATCCTATTCATTTTTCTCCCCCTTTTTGGTTTGAAACATATAAAGTCAATTGTTTGGAGGAGTGCTTTAAAAATGGTTGCAACATTAAAATGTCTGCACAAGTCGGAACATGTGTTTCGTTGGGCTTATCGTCACTTTGGCAGGCAGAAGGTCTTATGGTATTGTGTCAATTGATATGCAAAACCATATTTAGCTATTTTTATTTGTGTATGAGCTAGCAGAATTCATTTGGTGTTTGGGCTGAAGCACTGCCATGTGCTTTGCAGTCTGATAAAGCCTTTCCTTTGAATTTAACCTAACTTTAACACAGAATCACTATCTAAGTCTTAGACAACCTTACTTACATGTACAGCGTTGCTCTGTTTTTCCCCAATGATCTCTTTTGATTGGTTATTTGAGAAAGCTGTTTGTGGGATACAGATAGAACAGCCTTTATGGCTACTGAGTTAGCTCGTAGAAAAGACTGTTTCTCAGAAGTTAGATTTTTTTTTTTTTGGTTAGATATTTAGGAAATATGGACAGTACTTTTATACACTAAAAATGGGATTTAAAAAAAATCAATAAGTGGACATGAGAGCAGTCTAGAAAATTACTTTATACTTCCATCTATTATAATAACCTACTGAATAGCTATAAAAGTGACCTAAAGAAATTTAGCATCCTTAGTGATGTGTCTCTTCTCAGAAGAGGGGTATAAATCTATTATTCTTGCAGACCTGTCCTCTCAAGGAAGCTCACAGAAAAAACACAGTGTGTGGATTGTCTTTTTAGAGCTGCCTGCGTATTTGATGTCTAACCCAGTTTTACAAGTGTCCAAACAAGGCTCTGATCACCAAGAATTGTAAAAAGGATGCACAATCCCTTTTACAAGTGAAGCAATGGGCTGTATCATAATCATAGATACAGTAAAAATGGAGCAGTTCCTGTTATTACATTAAATTCTAGATTGATTTAACATTCAAATTGTAACTTATTTGAATTTAAAAGGTTTGCAATAAAATTCCTATGCAGAAATTGAATAAATTGCAGTTTTATTACCACTCGAGATATCCCTGTGTCCTAACCTTTTTCCTTACAGTTATCTTAGTTCAATAAATAAAACCTCATTAGACTATTCCCATTTCAACAAGTTTATTAAATTTTACAAGAGTAATTCACATAAGCTGTGCTAATTTTTCAGGAAGACTAATGAGAGAGCTTCCTAATTAAGTTTGCTTTGTAAGAATCAGGAAAGATGATAATGACAGAAGTCACACAGGGTGGAAAGTGGAGCTTTATGTTATTTCTTGTTTTGGGAAAGCTGTTTCTGTGTCTTGGCACGCTCACAAACTTTTTTTTTTAACCCAGCTGACCATTGTATATATAGATATTCAATTGAGATATCAATGCTTGCTATGTTTTTCTTTACCTTTTAAGGATGGATCTAGTAAACAGTAATTCTACTGGTTGACACACCAATAGTTATTTCAATCTCCAGCACGTGGCAGAATAACTTCAGCATAAAAGGTCATGTTCTGTCTCTAGATCTATACTACATACTCTAGTGTGGGATGTTATTTAAGTGAGAGAGGGTCTGACAGCAGCCTGCTTGGTAATCTCTGGTCAGTCTGAATTTTGTTATTTTCCAGTCTTTGTGATAGTGGTGACTTAAAAATGGGCGGTTCTGCAGTTTGCTATTTAAACGAGGACCTAGTTAGGTCAATTTGAAGGCGGGCATCTTTCTCGGAGATGCGCTCTAGTTCAGCTGTAAATTGTTGGGCTTGATGATGGACACCTCATGAGGTGAAATTTGATACCCTGGGCAACGCAGGAGGTCAGGTTGGTGATCATAATGGACTTAGTGTGTGAAAACTTTGAAGTGCTTCACATCCTGCCATCTTTCCTCACGGTGAAATGGACCCAACTAATTCTGAGGAATTAATTCCATTTGATATTTGCTTTCATATTTTGGCTCAACCATAACTATTGTCAGGAGGAGTTAACAGATGGATCAATTTGTCTCTCTAATCTAGCTGGGATGCACCAAATCACCAGAGTACCTAGGGTGCTGACTTGCTTACAGGTGGTTTTGAAATCATTCCATCTTGAAGCTGAAAACTTTTATATTTCCAGATAGGGTTTTACAATGTGGTGACATGAAAAGAGGCTTGAATGACTTTCCTTGTCTCCTTTTTACACCTTCCTCATGTAGTGCATTGGGTTTAACGGGCCCGAGTGGAAAAAAGTGTTTTTTTCAGGAAATAGTGCCCAGCAGGAAATAGTGAGCAGTTATACCCTACCGCCTCCCCAAAATATGCCATTCAGATCTAGTGCAGATGTGGGAGTGAGGGCACTTAACAGTAGCTTTACATGCCCTGTAAAAATACGGAAGGTCTCTGAAGTGCCCTAAGGTAGATGCTCATCCATCATCGAGGAGGAGAAGTGATGTTGGGATGGGGGTTTTGCTAATGAGAAAGCCACTGGTGGTAGTCTGGAGGGAGGTGAATAGCTCAGTGCCCACACAGCTTTGATTCTAACACAAGATGGTGTGGCACAGGCCTAGAGTGGCATACAAAGTGTGACGAGGTGTCAGCAAATGGCAGTGACCATGGGAACTGTAGGCAATGAGCACTAGTAACACCAGGGAGAGACCAAGCCAGTGGTCAGTGGGAGCTTGAAGGCAATCCTTGGTAGGCGTATTTTGAGGGAAAGGAAGTTTGTCTACAATGTGCTGCATCCCCGTCTTGCCATGCATCAGAGACTTTCATGGGAACATGGCTTGTCCACAGGGTGATGCTGGCAAGGGAGTCACTATAAATGCAAGTGCCATTTTGGTTTCACTGATCCAAAATGAGGTTCACTGCAGGAGCAGAAAAGTGCACAACGACGAGCATATGTTGGCAAAAGGCAAATCACGACAAGAGGAATATAGAAGACGTTGCCTACATGCATGTGAGTGAAGTATTCGGAATCTGCCTGGGCTGTCTTGTCGGGACTAGCAGACTGAGCAATGTGTTCCTTGCTCCCCAGGAAAGTTAGGCTACTCTTGTGCCACACAGCTAAATGCATTAATGCTCCATGCAGGTTCCCAAAAGGGACAGAACTGGGCCCAGAACAGTGAGCGTGAGTTACTTTTGAGAGGGTAGGGATCAAACACTGCTCTTCAGGATTTCGTTGTGACTGGCACATCTGTAAGGTATTATCCGAAGCATTTTCCCATGTAAATTAGGTAGTCTTGAACCTTCCTAACATACCTGGAGGCTGCAGTCAGTACAGACTTTTCACTTAGGAGAGTCAAATACAAATGTCTGAAACCAGGTCCCCCACCCCCACAGTCTAGCCTTACTTCTAATTGGCATAGAAATGAACACTCATGTGGCTTCAGTCCTGCTTCAAATAAAATTGAGTGGAGGATAATGGGTGGACAGGGGGCAAGTGTAGAAAAATTGGGCCACGTGGGGGGGGGGTTTGGCATACGTATGCATGTAAGAGAAAATTCCTAATATTGGGGTGGTTCTGATAATATGGGGATGTTTGGTCAACCTAGGGGATAATTTCATGGGGGTTTGTGCAAGAATGTTCCTAGTTTTTAGTGTGTGTGTGTTGGTGACTTTCTCCCCAATCCTTCCTTACCTCACCCCCCGAGTTCCCATTTGTATTTCAGCTTGGAAAGAACCTATAATCTGGAAGCAGAAATTGACCTAAATCAAATGACTTCCACTTGTTGGTTTTGTTTTTTTTTTTCCTTATCAAATCCCAGAATTTTGTACAATTTCAGAAGTATGGGCTGGAAAAACCTAATGTGGTCTCAGCTTCACTCAAAGAGGGTTAACTTCTCTCAAACCCAGTTCTGAGTTTCTAGTTGGTTATAAAATCCCAAGCCAGGAGAGTTTTATGTTGTTTGGGGTTTCTCTGAAAATATTTCCTATTCCATTAATATTAAATTAAATTGACCTCACTCAGGATCAGCGCCTCATGGTACAATCTGCTGTCCAGTGTCCAGAGAAATGGTCCCTCTGCTGAAGAGACTCTTTGCCTTTACATGGTGTAAGAATTAGAGTTGGATTTTCAAAGGAACCCCAAGGTGTTAGGCATGCAACTTCCCTTTAATTTCATTGGGATTTAGATGCCTAATTCTCTTAAATTATATTGAAAATCCCAGTCTTGGTCGTATGGGGCATGCATTTGCAGAAATGGACACTAATTTTGGGTGCCTCAGTTTTTAGGAGTGATCCCTAGCAGATCGTTGGTCTAATTTTTAGAGGTGCACTCCTGACGCCAGTTGTGTCACTGGGAACTGCCAAGCACTTCAGAAAGTTGGGGTTTAGAAAGCTGGGGACTCAAAATTAGAGAGCATCTGCAAAAAATGTGGATGATGGTGCTTGGACTACACACTTACTATAAAGCCTGGCTGCTACTGAAGTGAGCTCAGAAGCTGGCTCGACTGGGATCTTTCCTTTGTTTCTATCCCTGAAACTTCATTTGTGCTCTTCAGACCTATTGATTTCTTAAAGCAAACTGCTCCCTTGAAGTGTGTTGTGAAGCAGAGATGGTACACTTAGCCTGATTCCGTTAAACTCATCTTAACTCTTTTGAAAAAAGGAGATGAAAAGTTTGGGGGAGAAATTCAGAAAAGTTGCATTATCTAGACTGTCACTGCTGAGGATAAATTTACCGTCCTTTCTTCACCCCCCCCCCCCCAATTTATTTCAACATTTGCTGTTTCAGTGGGGAAACGCACGATTGTTGCGAATGAGAGGGATGTGGAAATGTGTGTGTAGAGATCATACTGAATTTTACTGTAGATTGGCTAAAATGGTTTTGAATACAAAATATGTAGCCTTCATTGGTGGCAGGTTTTTGTGCAGAAGAATCAAACCAAGGGCACAGCTGTGCAGATACTTATGAATGTGATTAACTTTCGATGTGCAAGCTGTCCCACTGACCATCACGTACATAAAGGTTTGTGGGACTGGCCCCTAATCCAGTAAATGAATGGCAATCTGTGGCCATGCCTGCAGAGACAACCATGAGATATTCAAATACGTTTCACCACACTGGAGGTCTATGACTTTAATACAGCACCACATATTGCTAAAAAAGGTAAAATATAGTGTAAAAAAAAAAAAGGCAAATAGCAAGTAGCTGGGAATGTTTTTAACCTAGTGTCTGAAACAGTAGCACTAATACATGGTCGTAATGATAAATTCTGGTGTGAGTTTTCTCTTTTCCAGTAGTATCAGTTTTTCTCCTGTAGGAGTTCTGGAAAAGTACAGAAAAGCCATACAAAGTTTCCAGTGTGTCATATTAGCAATTTTGCTGAGGCAGTTTGTGATCAGAATATATTACTGTATCTAAGGAGTGTTTGCTTTTTTTTTTTTTTGCTAAGGAGAATATTTTAGATTTTTAAAAGGCGGCATGAATAGTTTTCTTCACTACTTTAAAATAGAATTGGAAATATGAAATATGAAAGTCATATTTGTGAGGTTTTCATTTGTGTTTTATATGAAGAAAATATTAAAATATTTTATTTTGTTACCCTGAAATTATCTCCAGGACAGTACTAAAGTGACCCAGATAGATAGCTTTACACTGGAGTCATCGGAATTCTACAAACAGTACGGTTTTGTCTTTACCCTTAGAGGCTGCTAGCAGCTAAAAGCAGATGAAGATAAATCTAACAAGGGCTATTTCTCCAATTACAAGCCTTTGTCCTAGAGAAAATAAAGGTTTAAACTAAACAGTATTCATTATAACAGAATTTTAATTCCTTAACCTGGCAAAACTGAGTCTGAATTTTTTTTTTTAAAGATACAGCACAAGCACTGTGTGAATTCTGCATATTCAGTGTCCTCTTATTAAGGACAGAAATTTGAAATGCAATGAAACTAACTCGGGAATGGGGTGGAATCAGAGTGGTTGATCAGTGTAACATACACCGTATCTGTAGTGGGAACTGAGTGGTCCTGAATACATGTTTGGACTTTTTTTTTTTTTTTTTTTTTTTCTCCTTTCAAAGGTAAAGTGCAGGGTTCTCTTTTCAGCAGTATAGAGCAGGGGAAGGAACCAAATAAAATAAAATAATATGCTATGGAATGTCTTAATTGGATAAGCTGGCAAATCTATATGGCTTTATAGCCCCTCACTAACCTCCGAAATGGCATACTGCAACTATTCCATCTAGCTAACTGTTTGAGACAAAATAGTTTTGTAACAGAATATCAAAAGTAATAGTGTTAGCTAACACATCTTTAACAAGATATTGTCCACTGCTCTGCCATATGCTACAGAGCGGGCTCTCACTCCGTGGGGCTTTTGATTCCTCTCAATAAGATTATTTCAAATACTCTAATCCTGAATCGTTGACATGAATACAAAAGCCTAGTGACATCTAATAGATGCCTCTTAGCTTTTCTCTTCCTCTCATTCCTTTCCCGTTCTTCTCTTTTTACCTGACAAAAAGCTTCCAGATATTTGGGCTCTGCCTCTCCGTAGCAGCACGTGGGTCTTCTCATGAAATATAAAGGAGGAGAAAGGACGGACATGGGGCTGATAAGCCATAGAGCAAAGGACCATAGATTAAAAGTAAATGCCAGTAAATCCTACCCTGTACACTTGGTCTTTATTGTTTTCCTTAACGCTTTCAGTGCCGGAGAGAGAGAGATGAGGTTTTGGTTTGAAGGCTACAGAAATTGTTGGCAAGATCCTAAAATCATTCTTGTATTTAGATTTAATTGACTGATTTTTTTCCCTTCTAGATATTCCTAATATTGTTATAAAAATGTCAATTTCTGCTGTGTTCAGATGCTGTTTTATAAAAAGTCATCTCTTGTTGCAGAAAAGAAAGTCCATCATACCAAGCCATTGGTCTTCCTTCAGAGGGGGCTATCATCTAAAACATATTTTAAAAAATGAAACTATCATTCCTAGATGTCAGGTGATATGTTAACAAATTCCCTTTTTATGTCAGAGTGTTGTCAGGACGGCACTTTGGGTCAGGGACTTCTTTGCTTCACTACAGGATCCTTATGGACACTTCCAAAAGTGTCCATGAACTGAGTATCAAAAACACTTTTTAGGAGAGTTATTAATAGTCATTGGCTGTACTGGGTAAAAAAACCCCAAGGACTGTAAAGCCATTGTTAGATCAAATCTTTTACCATCAGATGGTATTTAAAATACCATTTTCAGTAATTTTCTCCATCTCTGTGTAGGTTGCCTTCCATATTTTTTGACTGGGATCAATAGCCACTTCTATCCAGTTAGATTCTCATTATCTTTGTAATCTTTATGAATATAATCTTTCATTTAGACTTTGGCGTCTGTATCACTACATAACCATTGGCTGACATCCCAGATGTTAAGTCACTTTGATAAGTGGATGTTAAAGAATGTATTACCTAGCTTAGATTTTGTAGAAGAAGGGTGTCACAAGGAGGGGAGAAATGTATTCCAGTGTCATTGTAAAATTCTTCCCTTAAAAGAAGAAGAAAATTAGCTGTGCTTGGAGCTGTTAAGTGCTGATGTAGGGTTTCTTCCCAGGTTTCTGTGTGACTTCAGCCTTGTAACGGCCAGGTCCTGATCCCAGGTGTCTGGCATGCAATGCAGCATTCCTTGGAAAATCTCCCACACCGTATATGCGGGCATGAGCAGGAGCTGATCCTGAGATGTGGTGTTTGATGCCACTTCTCTAAAATTGCATGGCCGGATGTGCATTTTTGAGAATACTATATAGATCACCACTGTAATATTACGTTCTTAATCCAGTGCTGGATTCTTCTTGGTCTAGAGCATCCCCAGGAACCATTCTTCCATCTAAATAGGACCCTCTGCCGCTTAGCAACATGAAGATGTCGCGGTGCTCCCGACTCCTTGATACCTGTTTGTGAGCTCCTTTGGGTTACAAACTCCCAGCGGAGAACTCCATGGTTTGGAGCGCCTTAAATTTGAAAGGCCTCTCTGTGGAATTTGCTTTCTTATTAACAATTGATCTTGGGTTCCCTTTTGTTCCATGGCATGGCATTAATGGCTCTATGGCTTGGTCAGGAGTGGGGCAGTGGACAGCTGTGTGGGGAGAGAGCAGATAGCAGCATGTTTCCAGGGTGAGCCGCTCCCCTGCTGTGTTAGGTTCCCTGTCTGAGGTCTCATTGTGCAAGGCGCTGTACAGTCACGTAGCACACGTAATCTCTGCTCAATGAGTTTGCCATCCGAGTAGACAGTCTCTTGGCTATGTGGAGCTGTTTTGTTTTAAAGCCTATATAGTCCAGCTTCAATAACAGATCTGGTGCTCTGGAAACTTGAATGAACTGGGTTTTGGGTAAGAGGAAAACTCCTAGAAGTGCTTGATTATTTCCGGCACCTCTAGGCTTGCAGCGTCAGTTATAAAAGTAAAAAAAAATGGCTTGAGCCTCACTGCTCAATTGCTTGAGCCCTGGCAAGTTTTTCGTTACAAATTAAGCCTGCTCCTAGATAAAATCTCTTATCCGTTCACCGTAGGATGTGAGAAAAGTTCCAGTTTCAAAACTGTGCCTCGCTGTGACCATGCTGGCTTAATGTAGCAGAAACTATCAGTGTGGTAATACTCAGAGCATAAAAGCCATTTGGGGTTTCTAATATTGGAATATTCAGACCCTTCGAATCATTGTGGTTTATAATGCTGGAGTGTCAGTTCCCTGAAAGGCATTTGGGCTTTTTAAATGGATGTTTCGAATATTGTAACTAACCCTCCATGCCTGGTTTTCCTGGTTATTATTAACTCTTGGAGTGTATTCATAACAGAGCCACCACGTTCAGGTTCTCAGCCATCTATGCTTGAAAAGGCACTATGCTGTGAGTTAATATTTGTTTTATTCTAAATGGCATGATTTAAAAAAAATACCCGAGATTGTTCTCGGGGAAATAAAGGAGAATTTTGTGACTACTTTTTGCCATGGTAACACAGTTATGTCCCATTAATCTGTCAAATACGAAACAAGCTCCCAACTACAACACATTTAAACAAGCCGTTGTTTTGCACAACCCTGTAGAAACTCAGGGAGTCTTAGCCTTTTCTACCTGTCACATGCAGGTATTATATGCAGGGCTGCTTTAGTTACTGAAGGGTTAATGAATTGCAGTCAGCTCCCAGCAATCCCATCATGTGCCTGGTTGACTCTGAAAGAAGGGGCTTGCGGTTGCCTACAGGCCATCCTTTCCCAGCTTTCTCGAAAGCCACCTGGGCAGATGAGATCGTGCGCAGACTATCCCTAGGACACAAAATCCAATCAGGCATTGCCTCTTCTGGCCTCAGTGACCTGTATGCTAGGAAAGGGAAGGGAAACTGAGGAGCTCATCATTGCTAGGCTACATCTTCCTAGCTTTAGGGGACTCCTATCTCTCCAAAAGGAAGGAAGTTTTTCCTTCATTTTCAAGATAAGGTGTCATTCATGAGAGCAGTGTGCTGAACTAATCAGGTTAATTGAGGGGCCCTGAATAGCACTCATTGAGCTGATCTCTTCTTCCTGTTAAAGGCAGATAGTGCAGACTGCGATTAAACACATTGTGGACTCTTTCTTGCCATCTCTGAATTCTGTGCAGAATCCGGAGTGGTGAATGTCATTAGTGACAGGAGCCTACCGTTTATTTTTGGTGTGAATAAAGTCTTATTTATAGAACACAAATGGGGCTAGATCAGCATAGTGCCATCAAAGGCAATGAAATTATGCCAAGGTACACTAGCTGAGGATTCAGCTCATTGTTTTCTGAAAGACATGTGGACTAGTATTTCAGAGGGTTGACTTTGGTCAGACACGCTTGTTAGAGTTTTTTGTTAATATTAAAGTTATTTTAGCCCTAACTTATGGCAGGTCTGCAGGAAGCGTTCATCTTCAAATTACATTGTCAGCGTTTAAGGCAGGTACCAGTTGTGTTTATAGGTGTTACAGTATCATTTCCGTTTACACCCTCTCTGATCAGAGTGGTCAGACATGATTTGATTCAAGTTTCCCAAAATACAAAAGCATTTCCCTCTGCTCTTGCCAAATTAGGAAATCCAGGCTCCAGATCTCATTCTAATTTTCCTACTAGCCACGATCTATTACATTTTCTTTGCAAATGTCGTATCCTTTACAGTAGGAGAGAGTTAAAAAAAAAAATGTAAAGGTTTTTTCCCCCTTTCTTGCAATCTAGCTGTTTGTTACTATAATTTAACAAGGTCATTGATTTCCTTATTTTCCTCTCTCTTCCTTGGAAGTTTCGGGAATGCCTTTAATTATCTCTCTAGTCAAATTCTCACTGTTGTCTCTGTGAAAGCGTGTAGTCATGGATTGCTGGGATTATTTTCTTTCGCACTTGGGGAATAGAGAAACTGGTTGTTTCAAAATTAGAACCAGCTGGGTTCTCATAGCTATCATTTAGGGGAAGCCACTTGGCACACAAAGCCATAGCTCAGGTTAGTCATTAACTAAAACCCTAAATAAGCAGCATTTGGTTTAGCGGACTTGATTATGCAATGTGAGGAATGATTTTGTTTGTCTCATTAATGGGCATCTTTAGTGCTGGTACTGTCAGACCTTCCTTTAAGACCAACTACCTACTAAACTTTTTAGCTACAGCCAGTTTTGTAGCATAGGCTTCTTGAGATAGTCCTCAGCATGGCATTTTTATGTTCTAAAAGTGTAAAATGAAATTAAAGCTACAGTAATGATAGTCTTGTCTCTGTCCTTATACAGATGAAAGATAAGCAAGTAAACTGCTGAACAGATTAATAGAACCAACGGGAAAGGAGAGAGAACTTCTATTATCTAACATCTTTTGTTGCCTTGTAAAACAAGCGGCAGGGGTGATATACGGTGTATATTCTGCCTGTCTTTCCACCTTGGATAAATTAGTTGTTTGTCATACCTTATTAATCTATATTAGTGCCAAACTCAATTTGAAATTAGGATCACACCTTTTAGTCAGAAATTATGTGAACCAGGATTCTTCCTGAGCATTTTGTCAGAGTGAAAAATGCTGGGTCTTATTGTGCTTTTAGTTATATGAATATAAATATGAAGGAATGAATGCTGCTGAATTTAATGGAGATGCTCCAGATTTGTGAGTGTAAGAAGAATGTGATCTTTGGAATATGAGAATCCCTGTACATGTGTACCTCCATATAGCTACCTATACAGCCTTAATTGGGTGTTGTGCTTAAGTGTGCCATTATCAGGCTGGGATAATCTTGAAAATTAATTTTTTAAAAATAAATTAATTTCTAAAACTCAATATTTATTACACCAGCATTTATAGAAAAAAGATATTACTGAAATATATTCTACAGGTTTTTTTAAAAAAAAGATTATAGCCAAAACCAATTGATTACTTGGCTTTGTGTAACTAATTTTAGATGCTTTAAAGCTGCATTTAAAAAACAAAACAAAAATCAGATGCTTGAAATATAATTTTTTGGGTTCCGTTAATAACCTCTGATGCACAGCTAAACTGTTTTTGAACAAAGATGAAACCATTTAGTGCTGTATGTATTCAGATAATTATTTGACCCGAATATTCTTACAGATAAACCTTTTCTTAGGATTGCCTCTTGAACCAAATATATTACAAACACTGCTAATCTGACATTTATTAGGCTTTTAATTCTTCATTTTCTTCTGGAGTACACTAATTCAGTGCTTCAGTTTGTTATGAAATATAGATATGTGTACATGCACACACAGTTTGGTTTTTTTTTTTTTTTAAAGCTAGGTTTTTTCCCCCTCCTTTTAAAACAACGGTTACATTTCCAGTCGCTCAAATTTGGACAGAATTTTACTTCCTGTTTCAAAGGTCAAGGAAAGCTGACCTCAACAGCAGTGTTGAGGCTGCTGAATTATTCATATCATTGACTTTGTGTCAGCTTCCACATTTGTGCAGAGGGATGTTTTATTCATTTATCTCATTTAGGGTCCTTCTCTGCACCTGTTTCTACCATTAAGTACCCTGTAATTTGCATTTGATGCTAATTTAGTTTCATATCAGCCTGGTCCCCCCTTGTTAATTTAATTTTCTAAGACCCTTTTCATTACAGTAGAAATGTTTCCCTCTTTAAAGCAAACATCTATACAAGTAATTGTATAAACTGCCTTTTAAATAATATCTTTTAGAAGATTCCATCGTTTAATTCCTTAATTCCTATAATTAGCCATGGTTTGATTAATGTTTCAAAGGGTTAAATTAAAATGCAGAGTTACTCAAATGCATACTTGAATAATTTTCTCTGCAGATAACATTTTCTGCATTGCTGCTTTTATTCTGTGTATAAGTCTGAAAATCACACATGCTAACAAGCACTAATTTTCTTAAACATGATGATTTTTATTTTTTAGACGAACAGCTGTTTTTAAAAATATAATTGCTAGGATCTTTATATTGCTGATGTCATGCTTAGTTTTATTTCAAATGGCCTGTAAATGGTTAAAAAGAAATACAGGAGTGGAAAGCTACTCTAGTCTTCTCTCAGAACAGTAACATCTTAAAATATCAATCCAGTTTATTTCTCCAGAAAAAGGAGATTGAAAATATAATTGCTGTGCTCTCTCACCCAGTGTAATTAGCTATGATGGCTGAAAATGGCATACGTGGGAAATGTTTCAGTATATAGCCTTTGTGTGTTTGTTTTTACAGGTGAGATTTTTACATAGAGGATACTACTGTGGGGCAAAAAATTATGTAGTCCCCCCCCCCCACTTCCAGGGAAGTTTTTTAGCCTAGGTTGAAGAATATTGCACAAGGAAAAATAAATGACCAGAGGGTCTGTGATGGAAAAGTCAAGTAATTTTGCCCTCATGTGGGCTTATTTAAAACAACATTCTACGATTGCTTCTGTGGACTGGATATTGTGCTCATATCTCCCTGGTGGAAAGTATTTAGGCTGTCCTTCCCACCCCCACACATTAGGCAAAAGAAAATGTAGAGGAGACTCTCAGTTTTCATATACACAAATGCTACATTTCTAGCTCTCTTCCTTGCAGAATTTGACCTGAAAACACAAATCTGTGTGAATGGATTCCTGTGGCTGCAAGGAACAAGCAGCTGGGCTTTGCTGCTGCAGCCAAGGGGGTGGCATGCTCATACGTTTAAACCAAAAGCAGACCAAGTAACCTTCCCTCTATTCCCCACCCATTCCACATACATTATTTCAATTTATGCTGCGTCAGCTAAATTGGGGGCATGGTAGCTGCAGAGAATCCTCACCTAACCCTCCTCCAGATCCTGGTCCAAAGGGCACACCAGTGGATAGGCACACATCTCTCCGAGGAGGCATGACCCAAAACTCGACGGGCAGGCCTGTTGCTAAATTCCAGAACTGGCCTGTGGAGGCAGGAGGTCACCATTTCAGCTGCCAGCCCCTCGTGTCCTTTGCAACTGGGACGGTTATAGATCCTATGGACTGGAATTTTAAAGGTGTTCAGGTGCCTAAAGATAGAGGTAGTCACCCAGTGGGCTTTTCAAAAGTGCCTGCCTCCCATTGTTTTTAACAGGACTGCTCACTTAAGGCAGGGCTCTGTGCACCAGTGTTGGTTGGGAGATTAGGGCTTTCTCACTGTCCGTGATCACGCTACAACTATTAAGAACAAAAAACGGGAGACCAGTGCCCTGCATCCATGAGGAAATTTGCCCCCAGGCTTTTGTGTTTGTGCTTTCCCCAGTGTGTTTGGAATATACATTGCAAGCCAAAGGGGATGAGCTCACTTGACTCTGGGGATTGCAATTAAATATTGGCAATATTCTCACTGGTCGTCATCCCCCAGATTTTCCTGGTGCCCCGACCCATTCTCCTGTTGTGCCAGGGCGTGATTTTTCTCCCTGCTGGTACATTTCTGTACAGGAGAGGGAGGCTTCTGGAGGTGAGAGAAAGGAATCAGTTCCAGGGCATGCACATTGTCTGTCCCTGAACCCAGCTAAGAGGTGACGCTCCTGTTCCTGATCTCTCCTGCAGTCACTGGGAGATCCAGATGCAATGGTCTAAGGTTCAAGCTGTTAGGTTCCTATTCTGCTTTAGTATTCGGCCTGTATGGCTCCCCCTGCCATTACTGGGAGCCCTGTGCATGCACACTGAAGCCAGGATTTAGTAGTTGAACGGGAGTGGTCCTCCAGGCAGCATGCATTCATTTGTACAGTGCCCCGTTTAGAGTCATTCGCCTGGAAACTGGCCTTGGAAGCTGTGGTGATTGATAATTTCAGCTTCGACACAACAGAAATTTCATAGGTGTTGATTTTACCTGCCTTCAATCCTAGCAGTGTATTCCAGGGAGTGTGGCATTTGGACCTGATCCCAGCCAGTTACAGCCACGGGCAAGAATCCCATTGATTCCAGTGGGGGCAGAAGTGGGGTCCATGAGGACGCATTATCAGATGAATTCAGTGTTGAGTGGTGACCAAACAGCATGGGTGGCAAATGTCTTAAGGGCCTGAATGTGCAAAGTATGTAACAACTGAAAAGGCATCGACCATAAATGACAATACAAACATCTCCAAGCTTATTAGTCCCCCTGCCCCCTTTTTATCATATAGTCACAATCATGACCAGAGTGCCCGCTATTTCCTGAGTATTAATGACCTGCTGGGGTTAATGGCTTTTGGTTGTACCTCGGGCCATCAGCTCCTCCTGCCTGGTCATTAATTCCTAGGAAATGCCCTGCGCAGAGGTCATTATTGCTTAATTAGCTCCATACATTTTTATGTTAGTTTTGACACTCTACAGTCTCATACTATGAGCTGTGTACTTTACAATTCATTAAACAACGTATCGTTAAAACTGCCGATGAGCTCAATTATTATTTATTAGTGTCTCCCTTTGATTTATCTGGCGCATCCTCATCTGTACGATGAGCAGGACAAAGGTGCACGGGGTGCCTGTCGGACGTCGCAAGTCAGCCAGCAATGGTGGGTTAAGGCAAGATGTCTGGTGCACCGAGAGTCTGGATCTGGGATTGTGCAGCAGCAGTCTTGCAGGCATCTCTCATCAGCCACATGGGAGCAGCAGCTCTGGCTTGCCCCACAGATGTGTGTGCCTGATGGTTGTGTGAATTGCCCAGAGCCCAGCTCACTCTCCTTGAGGGCAGACACAGGGAGCTGAGAAAGAAAGGCTGATTAGCGAACCCAGTACCAAAGACACAATGGTGGCTGAAGCAGCGGAGTCCTCACCTGTTCACATGGGAGGGAGCAAGAAAAGGCTGCCAGGAGCCATGGGTGGATGGAGAGGGAAGACGGCCTCCAGCCCTGCAAGGAAGGGGAATGACTAAAGGTCCATTCACAGGAGTTGGAAGGAGGGTTACTTCTCCGTAACCCTACCTCACAGTAGCCAGGAGGAGGGATGCCTGAACTTTTGGTGGATCTAGGCCTCCTTTAGCATTGTCCCACCTTCAGATGTATGTTTGGGATGGTCTCTGCTGGGCGGCAGATTGAGTCCTGGGCTAACCTTGGTGAGCTGTTACTTATATGTCAGGTCCTGTGAGTGCCATGGGGACAGCTGCCTCGGGCGTTTGCAAGTTGGCCTTGCGTGGAAATGGCAACGTTAGCATTGGTGATGTGGTTTTCATTCACTGAGCTGCAGCGGAGAGTGAAAGGAGGCCAGAATCAGCCCGGGCATTAAAGCAGCTGTAATTTAGACACTCTTTTCAATTTCTTTTTCTAAAGAGCATCTTATTTTTAACTTGCTTAAGCAAATACCCCTTTATGGCAAGCCCCTCTGGCTCCCATTCCTTTCTTGGATCCTTTTGTGGTTAATTTGAACCAGTCCAGGATTTCAGGGGACTTTTTTTTTTTCTCTTAAGATGGAAGAATCTACATTCCAGACAGCTGTGCCTTTGGTTCCCTCCTGTAAATTACTGCTTTAGGCTGCAGTAGGATGACCTTACGTGATGTGACGTAAGGATGTGGGCGGAGATACCTAATCTATGGAGTCCTCACCTGTGTGTATCCAAGTAGACTGTTCTCATCTTCTTTTTTTCTTCCCCTCAGTCAGTCCAGCCTTGCCGTGTTTTTTCTCCATGCAGTGCTCCCACTAGCTGTTGTGTTTTCCAGCTTTTGTTGGTGTGCTTAGAACTGACAAGTCACCCCTTAGGTTCTCCACCTGCACGAGGTGTTTGAATGTTAATGGATGCTGTGTTTCCACAACTGCCTTGATGGGCAGCGACTCGGACTTTAGAAACTCCCCGAACGAACTGGAGGAAGGCTGAGGTGTTGGAACTACAGAGCAGGCTCATAGAATGACTGACGGAGATGTGGAAGATCTAAGTGATGGTGCCACTTTGTTTACAAAGGACCTTTTGGAAAGTTATATATGCTTGCTTACAATACTTTTTGTAATCTAAGTCCCCAATATTTTTGTAATCCATGCTTCATTGTAGGACAGACCTGGTTTCTTAAAAAATATTCTGATTGAGTCAGATCATTCTAAATCTTTTTGATATCAGTTATTTTTGTGATTGCTGAAATGAAATGATGTATGCAACTGTATGGGGTGAAATGCAGGTCCCATTGAGTTTTGCCATTGATTGCAATGGAGGCCAAGGTTTCACCTGTCATATTTGCTGTTCTCTCTCCATGAGGTCTGTTTGGAAAACCTTCTTCTCAATTGATTTGAACCATCTAAGCAATCTATTTTACAGCTCACCTTTCCAACCCCTTTTCTGAACAGGATCTTCCAAAAAGCAGTCCAGGTTTGATTAAACTCTTACTGTCTGTCAAAAACAAACATACATACAAAGAACAACAAAAAGCTCAAGCAATGTTTGAATGTGGCATGTTGCTGCTGGGGGAAAAAAAAAATCAATGAATCTCTTGTTACTACTGTCTCAGGAAAAAACCAGCAGTTTAAAGCTGATCAGAAGTTGAAAGTTTTTTTTAAGACAGTGAAGGGAAACAACATATTTATTTATTTGTTTAAAGGGAGGGAAAAAGAGATTTATGATAAAATCAAGGAAAGGGGTTAGTATTCTGGGTTCACATTGGGTGCAAAAGTCACCCTTGTGCGATGCATGAAATCAGAGTCAGTATTTTAGGCAGAAGAGCTGCAGTACTGGGAGAAAAATGGTTTACCCCTCCACCTCCAGGAGTGGCATTGTAGGTAGCCATGAATTAGTTCTTAGTTCAGTGTCTCCTTGCTATAAATCCTGAGCACAGGGCTGCGCTTACCGCGGGCAGTGAAGCACAGAGAAAGGGGCAGGCGCTGTTTGTGTTGTTGTTAGCGACACGTAGCAGAGTTCCTCCTGAACGGAAAAGCTCTGGCTCCAGCTTGTCGCCAGTGAAAGCAGAAACATAAGTCGCACATGTGGTGAGAGAAAGAGCCAGCATTGCCTTGACTAGGGGGGATTCACTCAGTGGATGCAGTGTGACTTGGGGCACTCGTGTGTTTGGGGAGGTGAAGACAAGGGTGCGGGGAAGAGGGGTGTCAAAGAAAATAGCTGCAGGGGAGATAGAGAAGTCCTGCCACCTCATGACATTTACTCTGCTGTGTTTAATTGTTCCTTTACTGAAAAGTCAAAGTCAGTTAAAAATATCTCTTCTCCATTGTGCCTTATGGGCTTGTTTGGAGTATTTTTTCCCCTTCTGCTCAGTCTTTTCCTTTTGGATCCTCAGTTTTGTCAAGGTAAATATTCTTTCCCTTTTAGAGTCAAAGCAGCACGGGGATATTTAAGCATATGGGACTTTTAACACTTCTTCCTCTTCTCAACACCTATATAATTACTATTAAGCCACATTGAAAAGCCTGGGGCTTGGTGATCACTGGGGTAAAGTTACATTTCACAAGCAGAAAACTGAGCTTGTCCTTAGAAAAATTGACTACCAATTATATGTCATAAGCTGTAAAACCAGACAAGATTTTTTTGCTAGCACAGGCAGGTAAGCAGAGTAGAGGCTTTCAGATTTGTTATCATATGGAAGAGATTCCTTGAGTTTAATTTAAATGTCTCTCTTCTCTGTTCATTGAGGATGTACTCCCAAATGAAGCATTTTGATATGTTTGTTAAAAAGAATAAACAGTGTGAGTGAACAAAGCATGGGAGGGAGGGATTAGATGCAATACTCAGTGGTGATCTTTTTTTTCCGTTTAAATTTCAGGGTAGGAGTGTTGGAGAGCTGGGGATGAGAAGTGTATTCAAGCAATGAAAGGCTGTATTTGAATGCTGGTCTTTTTGTTTACATTTTCAGCAAAACCAAGATGACACAGCTGAGCATGTTCAAAGCGAAATAAAAATAGGAGTGAATGAATAAATAAATAGGAGTAAAGAATAGTAGTAAATAAAAATGCTCTGGAGCGGAGCATTCTGAGCGTGGCAGAGGGCACCCTCCACCATGGGAAGCATGTCCTCAACAAGGATCAGTTCAAGGAAATGGGAAGAAAAGGAAAGAGGAGGAGACTTGTGGAACGGGGTAGGCATGTTAGAGATCTAGATCCTCCCATGGGGACTCTTCTTCTTGCACCATACCCTCCTGACACCACTGAGGCTGAACCAGAGAGGAAGGATGGCACTGTGGATATCTTTGGGGGTTTGGAGTGCTCTGTAGTTTTCTGCTCTATGGAGAAGGCAGGCAATGGTGTGCATTGGGTTTTACCCAGATTAAAAGGACAGATCCTTAGCTGGTCTAAAGCAGTTTTTCTCCATTGACTTCAATGGAGGTGTGGCTTTTTTTTTTTTTTTTTACTTTAGATGAGGATCCAGTTCAATGCCTTGTCTACGCCAGAGCAATTTACCAACCGCATTGCTGTTGGGCCCCCAATAACTCCTGTAGCACCCCGAGGTATTCCCTATGGGATGTATATGTGCCAAGGGCCATGTGGAAGAGTGTGCGAGGAGTAGAGTGGTGGTGGGGAGTCATGGGGGCAGAGGGAAAGGTCATAGAGAAGGGCCTTGGAGCCTGGTGCTTTTAAAGAGAGAAATGGGAGGAGGACGGAGGATGCACAGAGAATAGCAGGGCCTGGGAGCTGAAAACAGAAGGGAGCTGGGAGCCCTGGAAGTGGCAGGCAGACAGGGAGATAGCAATTAGGATCTAGAAGCAGCCTGGGAGATAAGGAGTCACTGAAGATTTACTGTATGTATATGGACAGGAAGAAAGAGAGAGTACATTGGGAGCAGAGAGGGAGGTGTGTACATACAGTAAATCTCCAGCCATGCCATCTCTCTGGCTGCTTCTGCATCCTAATTGCTGTCTCTCCCTCTTCGGCTGCTGCTCGCGGGAGCCAGCCGCTTTCTCTCTGCTCCCCCTTTCCACCTCTACCCTCTTTACCTCCCCCATCAGTGGGGCAGGATTATCCCCCTGTGCGATTGGGGCCATGCAGTGGCTTGGTTCCCAGGGTAACCTCCTGAGAGCTGCTCTTCGTTTCCCTCTGCGCTCTGTGGGCGCCGTTGGGCCCTGGGAAGCAGAGAACAGCTGTAGTGCAGGATGCTCTGGCCACAGCCCCAGCGTGGCCTGTTGCATGGGGGGTTTGGGGCAGGATGGTGTAGCGCCTTTACAGAGTGCTACCCTGGCTCACAAGGTCTCCTACCAGGGGATATTTTCAGGGGACTTTTCCCAACATGTATGAGGTTTCTGCAGGCTGCCAGAGTGATGTTAAAGGATTAGGGCCAATGGCTTGTGAAGGGGTGTGGGATCAGGGCTTTTCCCTTGCTTGGTGAAACAGCACCTAATAGTGGCCAGGATCTGGCTTTCAATGAGGTCGTGCTACTCTGGTCTACAGACTTGTTTGTTTAGCCACCACTCTGAAATTCATATTCCTGATCCTAAACCTGGAAACCACTGACTCTGTGGAACCATTTCTTTTTTTAAATATGTCAACGTGCATACCCAACTAGATTCGTGTTTGATTTTTCTTGGGTCAAATTCTGTTTGTTTTACTCACATGAGTAGCTCCAAGGACCAGCCCTGAGTAAGGTGAGCAGGATTTGCCCCTTTACATCAACAAGGTCGTCAGAGCTTCATTATTCCAGCTGAGCCCTGTGTAGCTTTAACTTTTACAGAGAATTTTTTTCCAAACAAGAGTAAACTCTTTGAAGCTGAATTATCTTCTTCATATTCAACACATCTGAGAGATTTTCTTGATTTTGTTAAAATTCGTGCTGGTGTATCAGTAATGCTTAATTGGTGTAGTTTGATATCAGCTAAATATTTTCTTAAATGTATAATTGATTGCGTAGGGAAGGAGGAACTGCAGGAATGGAAATCATACATGATTTCATTCTTAATGGCAATGTCTAAATAAAATGCAGACCTTGTCATATTTAATGGATGGTTGAGTACATTCTGCTTTAAAACACAAACTGCTTTTTTTTTTAAAGGTGCCTGCATAATTTCAACTGCCTTAGGTGGAATTTAATATTTTTATAAGTGTATTCACAGGAGCTGAGGTCTAAAAACCTTTGACAGCAAAACTGGAAGGCAATGGCATTGTCGTATTTTGAAATCAATTCTTTAATGGATTTTTCTGGGAACATCTTATTTTTGGTAACTTTTTACAAAATGCACCGTGCCTACTCAGTTTTACTGAACTTCCATGAAAGTATGAATCCAAATATTAGAGTGCAAGATGAGTTTTGAATGATCCCAGAAATCTACTAAAATTGTATTTAGGGCAAGAGTCTTTGTTTATGTCGGGGAACCATAACTCCAGGAAAGTCAATGCAGCTGTGCTGAGGACCTGGTCCTAAGTGTTACCGAAAATACTGAGTCAAATTCTGCTCACTGTTAGTTTTTGTTACTAATGTATTTTTCTGATGGCCGTGCGTGGGCACTAGTGGAGAGTGGGCCCCTGCGTGAGCGAGGCATGCTACAGGGGATGTGGACAGTGCAGCTGGAAGGTGCCGTTTCTAGCTCCCAGAGCCGTACCCAGGCCAGGGATGCACTAGTGCAGTCGTGGCAGTGTGAACAGTGGGAGGGGCTGGCTTCCCTAAGTGAGTGTCTAGGGGCCCCATGTCTGTTATCACATTGTGGTTCTGCCTCCTGGACCTGCAAATTCTGCTCGAGAGCCACCATGGGTATAAAGCCATAGAGTAATCAACAGGCTGGCAGGAAGAATTTAGTCTAAACAGACAAGGTGGACAAAGGGTAGGGGAATGAGTGTGTCTTCAGTGAGGTTGCTCACCTGAATAAAGCCAGTACTGTTGGTTTTCTAAAGTGAAGACCAGATGCTGGTCCCTCAGGTTCTGCTTTCAGCACAAGTCGAGGCTCCCCTGGATCACCTCAGCCTCCATTGGGAAGCTTTCAGCAGTTTCCTCTCTGCAGCAGTCTCGATTGCCATACTAATCCTAGTTAGCTGGGGAAAGTGTGTCTACAATTAAAGCCAGGTGGAAGCATCATGACGCAGGAGCCCCCTGATCCCCAAGTACAGACCCGTCCCTCATGAAGGACCTCTGAGCAGCTGAGAGGAATGTGCAGGAGCGGAAGGAATTTGCATTTGCAGATCCCTGTGTGGGATCAGAGCTCCAAATATTTTCTTGCATCATGAAAAGGACATGCGAAAGACTCTCTTTGGATAAAATGGAAAGAGCCAGAGTCTCAACAGGGGGAAACTGGCCTCTTTTTTTACACCATATGAGGATCTGGCCCTTTAAGCTTAAATAGAAGAGCGTAGACCTTGCCTAGGCAGGGGAAATTTGCTAAACTGCGTATTGTGTGGTCCCCAACGTGGCCGAAGGGCTGCTGCTCAGTCCTGTCACTGTGTGGTTTAGACTTAATCCTGGCAAGGCTACCAGTCATAGCAATGTGGCAATGGGTCAGTGAATGAAAAGCATCATGGGAGTAGCAGTCATGTCCCATGTGAATTGGTGACTTTTCGGAGGTTATCAGATTCCACTGCTTCTGGGAACTGTGCTGGGAACGTTGCAGTGAATAGTGGAGTCCAAGTGTGGAGAAAGGGCATTTCATGGCCTTGAAACATCGTGGTCACCATGGGCACGCTATTCTGTTGGTGCTCCTGACTGGTTCCACTCTCTAGTGTAGATGTGGCTGGAGTATTTGGCAGAACCATCATCTGTTCCTTGTGCAGGGCAGACCTCTAGAGGCTCCATCTCTTCTCATCAGAAAATCTTTAAAATATTGCAGATCTGTTCACTTTTGAAAAGCTTGAGATGCAAACCTTTGATGTTGCTTTCAGGAAGTTAAATAATAAACCACAGTGTTCCCCCAATGAGTGCTTTTGTAAAAAAAACTCTTGCTTTACAATGAAAAGAAAGAAAACATAAATAAATGATACTCAAATATTTATAAAGGCATTCAGCAGATCAAAATGTTTCATTCTGCCTTTAGTTTGTTACTTCATGTCTCCCTGTCTGAGTTTTTTATTTATTTTTAGCCATGGGATGTGCAAGAAACTTTGCTTTTCCTTTAATTAATTTGCAACATTTAATTGAGCCCTTTCCTGGTAGGGAATTGGCAGGCATCAGGCGCGTGTGTGCAGAGAAAGGCATAAGGCCATGCTGTGTCTTTTTTGCCGGAAGCTGTCCTCCCATAGGGGCTGTGGGACGGAGTCTTTCTGTGGATGTGGGAAGAGGAGGGGATATGGTGCAATGTGTTAATTCTTTAGCAATTGGTAGGCATTTACCTGTTGTTCAATTTACTTGATTACTTATTTGGGAAATGCTCCTAACCTTGAATCCAAATATTTTTATGACTTTTGCCATTTCCTGCGAGGACTCCTGGGTTCTCCACGGTCACCCCACCCCCAGATCCAGGACTCCACTTTCTTTCCTTTGATGTGATTTGAAGGAACAGCCAGAGGCTGTAGGGGGGCAATGACCCCTTCAGGGGCTCCCTTGAAGGTGGCCTGTAGGAGGTGTATTTCAGAGGCTATTTTGGGATCATTTAGCACTGAGTGCCTGGGACAATCTCTATTCACATTGCCCATCCCATCTATTTTCACCAGTAGAACCTGACCATATATCCCCTGAAGGCAGTGAGAAGTCTTTCACTGACATCAGTAGCAGTGGTTAAAGTATAATTTGACGGGCTCCAGAACCCTCCTAATCTCTGGGCCCCCTTCCCGTACTGTCCAGGCCCCCTTTATACATACGTGGGCCCCCACGCAAGTAGACAGTTTTTAGCCCCATCAGCTCTTTCCTTAGACATGAAGCACAGCCTCAAATCCACATCACCTCAGCTTTGTCCACCAGTGCCCACATCAGACCCCTCTTTCCTCATGTCCTCCTCGGCCCCCATCCTCATTCCCTAAGCTCCCTGCTCCCAAGTCCCCACTTCAGCCCTTCTAACCCTCCACCTCCCCATCTTCACTCTGCCCCCTTCAGCCCCCAACCCCCTCCACATCTTCCCAGCATGCTCGGGGTGGGAGTTTTAAAAAGACAAATCTTCTGGCCGGGTAGGGGCTGCAGCTGCTGGCCGTGCAGGGCAGCTGTGGTCACTATTTGGCGGGAAGACACGATCTTCTGGCCAGCAGAGAGCTCTCCCCAGGGCCCAGGCTGGGAGCTATTAAAACTGTGCAGGGGGAATGCACCAGAAAGCAGCTTTCCACCCTGCTGTTCTGATTTTAGGGGCCCCAGAACGCTGACCCCTGAAAATGGTGGGCCCTGGAACAGCGTTCTGGTGCGTTCCCCCTTCCTTTAATCCCTGGTCGGTAGGAACTGGGTCAGGTCCTTAGACCTCTGCTTTGCTACCAATATTGAACACCAAATTAAAGTGGGAGAAAAATCTTTGTTCATAGCAGGATGGTAGCATCTATGATCCAGGGTTCACTGCCCCCTAATGCCAGGATCTGGACAACAAATGAAGATTGTTCCTTCCCCCGAGAGCTCACAACTGATGTGTCCACTGGACAGGAGGGATGGGCTATAAACAGACCAGCAGAATGGAATGGGCTGAAAGATGAGGCAGTAAAACAAAAGGAGTAAAACAGAAAAACAGAAGTCTTCCCTGACATTTGTAAGTGCACACGTCCAGGTTGGTTGGTTGGAGGGATTCTGCAAAAAGTGTCTCATGTTCGATCTGGCGGTTTGTCAAGTAAAGTTTTAAAATATAGCTCTGAATCTATAACACTGACCACTCCTTCATGTGTTAATTTTCATACTATTCTCTTCTTCAGGGTAAATACAAGTTTTATTATTTTACTATTATTCAAATTGTTTTGTAGGCTAGCAAAAAAAATCAGCACTTACTGTTAAGCACTTTTAAATTGGCTAAGACATAAACCTGGGTGAACTGTAGCTTTTGTTCCTAGAAACTCAGATTCCTAGGATCCTCATGTGAGAATAAGATTATCCTATTTTTGGAATTTTGAACTCATCATATTAATCTTTTGCTTTTTTCTTCCCATAGTCAAAATGCAAAGGGGAGGAGATCCCATTATGAAAAGTCAATTTGAAATGGATTAGAAAAGTCTTTGATAAACTGTGAAACCATGGAAAGAGAAGTTTGTAGAAATCAGTACTTCAGTATCTGGATTTTCTTGGAAGGTTAGGCAAATCGTTATGTAGAGTTGTGCAAAACACTGCTATTGCTGGCCCCCAAAATAATAATAATAATCATAATAAAAAAGGACAATGGTTTAAATTCTCCAAGTAACTGGCGATTTGGGTGCTTAGATTTTGGGAGATGCAACCAGGGTTACCTGAAGGAGGCTTGATTTTTCTGAGACAAGACTTCAGCACCAGGGGCCATCTAATGTGTCTCAAGATGGGTGCTGCAAAGCCTCTGGTCCTGTCTGAGAACATAGACCTGTGATTTTTTTGGAAGCTTTGTCAAAGAATTTATGGGCATTTTTTCTGAAGCATTTAACAAGAAACACACAGTCAAACCTTGACATACTGCTCTTGATTTATAGTTGTGACAGGTACATTCTGGGTGATATTTACTCCCAACCATCACTGCCTTCAATTAATAGAGGTATCACTTGTTTATTTGTATCCTCTCCGGCTACAGGGCTACTTGTGGGTAGGACATTGCTGGAATTTCCCTTTCCCTGATGGTCTGTGATCTCGCTTTAGTGCAGAATATCCTGTGCGATGTGTGCGACTGGGAAAGCAGGAGGAGGGCCATTGATAGTGTGGCCTTACCAGCAGCAATCATGTTGCGGTAATGCAAGTAAACCTGTTTCCTGACTTTTTCTTTCCGATGTGGGTATAACAGTGTGTGGCCTCATGGCATCGCTTTGCACACAGTCCCCTGGATGAGGTTGGGAGAGATTTTACTGCAGGTTCTTTTTCACCTGGGATATTTAATGAAAAGTGGAGACTGAGACTGGTTATTTTGCTGGGGGGTGGGGGAAATATGACTGGTGATATTTTGTGGGTGCAGGCAAGGATCTAGGAATGGCAGAGGGAGCCTGGGTAGAGAGGTCAAGCAGAGAGATGATTGTCTGGGCCCAGTTAGTAGAGGGAGCTGATTTCTCATAAGGAAACTGGGCACTGTCTGGGGCTCCCCTGAGTCCTTCCACCCACGTCTTCACCCACGGGTGGCCTGAACTCCTTGCCCAAGCCCCATTCCCCACTCCACTCTGGGGACTGGCACCACTGCTCACCTGAGCCCTGCCTTAGTGGGGCTGTCATCACCCCTTGCCTTCCCCCTGCAAGTTCCTCTGTACCCCACTTTTCTGGACAAAAGTGTGCGTTTATCTCACATGCTTTTGTTTGCTGAGTTTGACAAGGGTGGATGGAACAAGTGCCTGCTTTTGCCAAAACAGTTGTGGTGGCAGGGACAGGGCTTAACAAAGGAACTGCCCCAGCTGACATGGGGTATATGGGCACCCTACCAGTTACTGATTCCCCACCAGGAGCCTCCAGGGTAAAGAAAAAAAGAGATGGAGAAGGAGGAGACATCAAATGAGGGAGAAGAAGCTCCTGCTGCTCATTCGTGATGGGGGGGATGCAGTGGTTGTAGTCCCCTTAACTGCATGAGAATGTTTCAGGGGGAGTGATGTAGACAGGGCATGTATACGTCTAGGCAAGAGCTTGATGTATGTAGTACCATCTGCTGGCGTTTGGCTGTTGAACAAGATCTGACGTGTAGCTGTGGCTGGGCGAGCAATAAACTCAGCTAGCTGCTTCCTAGTGCCAAAAGATGCTCATTTTACTATTCCTCATTCTTACTATCAGTCTGCTGTCTCTTCAGAGATCTAGGCCCCAGTCCTGCAATGCACTCTTCCTCCGCGAAGCCCCATTGACTTCAGTAGGGTTTGGCAAGGGTGGATGGGTTCGCCTGAGTTAAGTTATGTTGCAGGATCAGGGCTTTGTGGCGTAACCTGTCTGGGAAAGAGCCTGTCACTTCACTCCATGTTTGTACAGCACCTAGCACAGTGAGGCCCTTTTTAGGGTCTCTAGATAAAATTGTAATACAAATAACAGCAATAAAATCCTAATGGGCCTAGTTGTGGAAATAACCAGCAAAAATTGGTGGCTTTGACAGTTCCATTGATAAGATTACAAATTCCTTCCAATCCGATGCTTGAGTAAGATTAGCTTTCTGCTCTGGCACTCTAGCCCCCAGCCTTGGCAGTGAGGACACAAGCTGGGATTGGGGCCTGCTTCTAAATGAGTGGGATTAAAATCAGGTATGTGAATCCTCTAATTCAGACAAGCCTGTCTCTTCTTGTTTGGCAGTTAGTCTAGAGCTTCAGTACATGGGAAAAAATTCTCTTCCAATTGCACAGCAGTTTTGTGGCGGCAGAGTGCTATAATGGGAACACTTTGCAGCCAAAGAGATCTCATTCATAAATCCCACTGTTCCACTCTATAATTTCTCTCTTTGGGATAGATCAGTATTCTGTGGTCATATCAACCACAATCATGCAAGCAAAAATGAGTAGTTAGCTATTTTGACAGTCCTATAAGTCTTCTTAAGACACTGTGCATAACACAGTTAGTCACAAATGTCACTTGGATGTAGCAGGGCATCGACCCTTCACCAATACCTGCCATTTAAGAAAACCTAAAACACTGGAGAAATCGCTAGGTGAGAATTGCTACGTTGCCCCTTGTATTAATTTTAGAGCAAATACAAAATGTTTCATCGTGGGTAGTGGGTACTGGATTTGCCTTTCAGGCACAGAGATCCATAGCCATAGGTGCCATAAAAATGCACTCACATGTTATCCTTTTTTCATGCTCCTGGACTTTACACAGGATATATTTATGAATTTAACACTCTCTCTCTTTCCCTCTCCCCTGCCTCCCACTGGATTACCTTAGCAAGTAAACTAAGACTATACATATTTAAGGATATTTTCCTATAAAAGAAGCAAATACCCAATACTAATGTCCTTCCTACACGTACATATTAAGATACAGTACCTTGTGTACAACCTGTGGGTCCAATTCTGTATTCTTTGAGGACCCAGGACTTCCAAGCACATGATGTAAACAGGCATAACAGCTGAGATCAATGCTGTGCTGATTTACATCAGCAGAGGATCTGGCCTCTGAAGTGAGTGGGATTTGAGGAGGGTGCTCAGCCAGTGCAGGATCAGGCCCTATAGGGATGACAGTGGGTTTATGAACATCTTTGGACACGCTTGTGTTCACTGGAGTTTACACATACACTGGGAGCAGTGTGCGCCTCTGTGTGCATGCACACCTTTATATTCCTGTACCTGTTTAATTTTTCAGAGCAGCTTGCCTATCCGCAATGCATGGAGCAGGATCTTTGTTTTCAAAATGCCAATAGATTTTTTTTTTTTCCTGGTAGCTCTCCTCCTCCCCATTTGGTGAGAGCTGTTTGTCGAAGCATAAATTCATAGAAAGAGGTCTAGTTGAGGCTTATTAAGCACATGTAGCTCCAATTAGCGTCTACGAGAATTTTACATGCATATCAAAGGACAGAATAGGTTCGTATGCTGTGAGCTGGATCTGAAATTCACATCTATAGTTCATGTTGTATTGAATGGAGAAATTCTTTGGCAAAGAGCTAAAAACTCTTAAGGTGTTTTAAACATTCCAGGCTCCCTCCTTTTAACTAAAAAGCAATAGCAGGGAGCAAAATGTAAGTTGATTTTGCTTGAACTCAAAATGCACCTATAGCATAGTAACTTTTTTCTTGTTCTTCTAATTTCTCTGTAATGGCTTTCCTGTTTTTAAAAACTCACAGATAGCGACCTCCAGGGCCTTTGAGGGCTGGACACACTTGTGTGGCCAGAGACCAAACTTAAATGAAAGATTAAAGCAATTCTGAAAGATTTCCTGATAGGCCCCTGCCAGCGCCACTTCAGAAAAAAAGTCCCCTACAACCTGGACTGCAGCCATTTTCATGGCCGCCTCTGTGGATACGGAGGAGATAGTGCTTTCAAAGTCTGGGCTCAGAGCTTTTGCGGCACTGTTATTAAATATTTAAGCATTTCCTTTTTTTTTCCTGCCTCTAATTCAGCCATGTGAATGAGAACAGTATTTTCGAAGCTCAGTGTAAAATTGTTGCTTGTGTGAGTGTAGTGCACTGCCTCATAGCACCCAATTTTGGAGGGTTACAATTGGCCTTAATTTCACAGTCCCATTATACAGAGGTTTTCAGGGCAGGCTGTCTAATATTTATTGTCTCTTGTTGGTTGGAAATAACACAGGAATTGCCATAGCCTACCAAACCACTTTCATCTAGTCTCAAGCCTTGTCCTCATCTTTTTGGGCTATACTTGGGCCAGATTTCCATTTCCTGAAAGCTCCTTATTTTGCTCAAATAACCTCTCGTACTGTGCCATTTAAACAGGCTGTATCTCCCCCCCCTTGCATTCCTGGGGTGAAATCTTGGCCCTATTGACTTCAAGGAGGCCAGGATTTCACCCTGGCTTCCTTTTCACGTCAGGGGTATGCATGCTTTCTGTAACTGTTATTCGGCGCTTAAATAGCCTCCATGCTGAGCCTAAGGATTTTAATTTTTCCTCCCAACCACCTGGATAGGCAGTTGTTTTTATGGTCTTTCACTGAGTTAGCCCAAAAGGAATCAGTCCAGAGCTCATGGAATGGTGACTATTATACGTGAGCTAAAGCAAACGAAGTAATTGATCTTTAAATCCAGTGTTATATTTACAACAGTTTTCCATTTAGAGATAGTATCCTTTTTTGGGGTCTCTACCAAGTGCCAGGAGATTTTAGTATTTTTTATATATAAAAAATTGCAAAACATTGTGGGGTCAATTTGAATCACAGATATGGTTGAGGAAGTCTTAATCGGCTTCAAGAAAAAGATACTAAATCCATTGAGCAAATTCTTTGTTGCAGATTTATTTGTTATATTCCCGGTACTGTAATGTGATATAGCCTAAATTAAACTCTTGGCACTCTGTCTTGCATCTCCCATCTTAAAATATTGCTGAAGATCTTTGATGGATAAAGTGTGGTGCAAGTAAGGTGAAATTCACCCCAAGGTGTGGAAAAGTGGAATAAAGCCCAATGTAACATCTAAACTCAGGTGGGAGGTAAGCAAGGAGGGGGGATGGTGTGTGCGTCAGGGAGGTGTATTTTAGGTTAGTTCCAGGTAGTCCGGTGTGGAAGATAGTGGTGAGCCTTAGAGAGCCCTTTGGATCCTGGCCTGTGTGTTTCCAGTGACTCGGATCTAGTGACGTAGAGAGGTGTCATAGTCTGGAGTAAAGTAGCCGGTTGGATGGAGCCAGCCCCTTTTACTTCTCTGTTCTGAGCCCAAGTGACTGAGTCCCTACAGCAAAGGGATATTTCACCCATTATTATCTACACAGGGTTTTCAGTGGACTCAATGGGATGAACTGGTTTAAAAGTTTATTAATAAGCCCCCCCCACTGTTAATATTTAAACATTATTTCCCCCCTAAGCACCAGATTTTAAATATGTTAGTTTTATAGCCAAATTACTTTAGTCACTAGGTTTACTTTTTTGTTTTGTTTTTACTATCTACACTGGCCCTTAAATAAAGGCTAATGTAATACGTAAAATAAATACACATAAACACTGAAAATCCTGCCTCACAGCATTGGTTGGGGAACGTCAGTGCACGCAGACGCCAGCAGTGGTTTTATTTGAACTAGTACAATATAACAACATGACATGCTGTGAAAAATAAATAACGTTTGAAAATGCATTTTCCAGGAATGAAAGTAATATTGAAAAATGACTGAAGTAATCTCTTTTGTATGGATTCCAAGAGTGAAAGACACACAAAGACTAATTCAGGGCTTAATGCACAGGGAATACAGGAAAATGTAAAGGGCATTATAAAAATACCAGGGTTAAGACCATGTTGTAACATTACTTAGGGTCTTATTTTGGGAACTATAAGTTGAGTAGTACTTTATTTTGCAAATAGTCCCTCTGAAATCAGTGCGATTGCACTGTATAATGCTGTTCACCGTGAATAAAGATGACTGAATGTGGCCATGGAAAGTACCTGAGTTTGCAAGGCTTCCTAGTTCTGTTTTGATTTTCACTACGTACATTTGTTTGGAAAGTAAAAAAAAGAAAAGAGTAAACTGGGCATATTTGAATCTAAACTGACTCCTGCTGACCTAGGTCTGTCTATATTCCAGTTACACACTTGCAGCTGGCCAGTGATGCTGGGCCAGTTTTTATGGTGCGGGTGCTGAGACACTTTACACCAGCTGGCAAACCCTTTCCCTAATGGAAACAATTTCAAGCCAGGCCGTGCAATAGCACAGCCCATCTCCCTAGTTTCAGTAGCTATGCAGCAGGCCCATGCCAGCTGACTAGGGCTTGGGCTGCAGGGCTGTTCAGCTACAGTGTGGGCATACCCAATGGGAACAGAATCATGTATTCACTTTCTTTTTCATTCACTGTCCTCTCCTTGGGAGTTGTCTCCTTTTGCCATTTTCCTATACCTTGCCAATGTGTTTTTCAGCCCATAGAGCAGAAAGTCAGGTCCAATGAACTAGCAACAGCAAGTCTTGGAGTATTTGCCTGTATTTTTGCTATTGTTTAAATTTGCATTTTAAGAATTATTGACATGATTGGTAAATTATTGGGCCTGGTTCTCCTCTGGAGAACACTAGTGTAAATTGGGAATAACTCCACTGGAGTCTGGAATTCCACTGGTCTGGAAAAAGAAAAGTCTCAGGCGCACTGTACGGGGTTATTAGACCAATCAAAGATTTTGCTTATTCCTGAAGACGTTTTTAAAGAGTACTCTAAAAGTTCAGTGTAGCTCAAGGCTCCGTGTGTTAGATGTGTCCCCCCACAGATAACAGGAGTCTGTCAGCGCTCCAGCAACAGACTTTGACTCACTAGGTGAAGCTATAAAGAGCCATGCATTTAGCTCTGGAAGTCTCCAGTTCTGTGTCTGGGTTTGGCCACAGTGGTAGCTGCTGGAGCAACATGTGGTTGAAACGTCAATGTTGCGGTTTTTCTAGGTTTCTAGAAAGATGTAACGCAAGATTTACATGGTACGTGGGTGTTCCAGTGTAAAATGGGGCCTGAGGATTTCTAGGGGCTTGACTAGTACTGGCTGGGCAAGGAAGGTGTTCCTTTCTATGACTCTGGCCTCTGTGCCTAGATTTATCCATGGCAACCTGAGCAACAGATAATAGAGCTCAGGGCTGAGCAGCTCGGTGTTAGGTAGGAATCTTGCAGTCGGATCCCATACAAGCGGGCTCTTGTGTCTCCAGAGGGCCCCAGTGAGGTGCATTTCGAAGAAACGCCAATGGAGCAAATTGGATTGCAGGCCAAAGCCTCAAAATAGTTTATCTACATTGTCTCATCCTTCATTCCCCTTGCGTGCAGAACCTCCCATTGAAGTCGACAGGAGTCCTGGGTGTGCAAAAAATACAGGAGCAGTCCTCCCATCATTAACCAGCCCAAAAGGTGCATTATGTGGCTTTATGCTGGTTTTAATTTGCTCGTGGATAATGCTATTCATCGCCAATGCTCTCCTTTACATGTGCAAGTCAGGATATTATGCCTAGAGTGATCTTAAAACCCTATGATTGAGGAGCCTCTGTTAGTGAGGCTACACAGTGACTCAAACATTGTACCAAGTTAGTTGGAGGTGGAGGAAGACCTGCATGAATGGGAATGATTCAGAGTGTATGACACACTTTGGAGAGTTTCTGCATCCTATTAATTAGGTTAGTCTTGGGATAGACTTTAGAAGCATACACTGTGGCAAAAATCTGTATTTTAAGCCAAGAACAAAGGAGTCTGTTAGTCTCGCCAGACCCACAGAACAGCACTGAGATGAAAGAGGGTTTGTCGCCTCTCTCTTAGAGCAGTTCTGTATGTGTAAAAAAGTTGCATGGGCAAGAGAGGGTTAATTCAATAAAATAAATATAAAATACTCTCTGGGCTGTCGGACAGAGCTGGAAGGGGTCGGAGGTCACAGAGCTGCTCCGCTGGCGCACTAATCGATTTGCTGTCAAGGTAGTGGTGCTGGGGTTTCAAGTCAGAGAAGAATTGAGTGCTGCTCGGGCCCCATTTCCATAATTGCTCACTGCCTTTAGTGTACAACCTTTTATGAAACACAAAAAATATATCACTGAGTTGTATTGATTAGCCATTGGGCTGAATAATTCACTTAGTATTTATTACCTGACCCTCAGAGGTTAAATAAATCCACTATCTAAGTTTAGCTTGTGAAAATATTACTTATTCATAGAAATGTGAACTGATTATTGCACCATTGGAGTATATCTTTGTTGTTCTCTTTCTCTCTTGAAAAGCTTAATCCCTGCTGCATTTTAATGGCAGCAAATTAGAAGGGATATTTATTGATAGCCAGGAGCGCTTTCCAAAATAAATACTGTTACATTCACAATGATATCATGGCTTGGCATTCTTTTGAAGCTATTATTTTTTTCACCCTTTGTTTTGGGTCAGATTATGGGGGTCAGAATGATCCATACTGAACTTTTATGCATGATGGTGAAATATATTAATAAACAAAGTTTTCACTGAAAACAGAGTTCTTGTCATGACAGATCTATCACTTGTGATGGGATCCAAGTCTGTTTTTATGAGAGTGATTTTTTGGATCGCTCCTGAAAGACATAAATCTTCCTTTCATATTAAACACCCTCTGCTAATTAAATTTGCAAAGAAAACAGAAACCTTGCCTAACATGAAAAGATAAAATTTAAACCAGTCAACCATGGACAGCTCACTGTCATTACAACAAAAATAATTTCATATTGCTGTCACAATGTTTTGGATGTTATCTGTAGGTCATTTTATGTCTTTGTTAAACATTACATAATATCCACTGATAAAAATGAGATTATTGCCTTACATGTGTTATAGATCTGAACATTCCCCCTTTTACTGTTGCTATTATACCTTTGTCCCAACTGCACGCTCTCTCTAAACCTAGTTATTGACTGTTACAATAACATCTCATCATCTAGATACAACTGTGCAGTAGCTTGAAGTGTTCCCTCCAAAAAAGATTTCCTAACTTTGTGTAAAGTCTTTCCTCAATTTCCGGCCTGCATCCTCCAGAATCTCAAAGTATTGTTTTTGAAGTTTGATGGAATTTGTGTTAGGTCAAGAGGAGGAAACTATGTGAACCCCCCCCCCTTTCATTAAATGTAAAGGAAAAAAACCTAATGTGATCTCAATGCTACATCGTATTTGTTGACAGTTGTGTGTGTCTGTATCCAGGATCCGGGCGTATAGTTAGCAGGAGCTAGAAATCTCTGTTCGTGGTGGTAAAATCCAAAACCTCTTTTCCTGTATCGCATAATGGAAGAAGAGTCTGTTACAAAATAATAGGTCTTAACGTGCACAAAAGTCTCTGAAATGTTTCAGGTGGCTGACTTCCTATGTTGTGAATATAAAATAATATCTGAGAATGCATGGGTCTCAGCATCCCAAAATGATTGATTCCTAGGGTGTTGTGGACTGTCCTAATGAAATGCAGAAAAGTGTGGGCGAGGGCTGTGCGTCTGCATGCAGTTGCCAATGTCTTGCACAGCAGTTGGTGGAGAGGAAACTGGGTGTCCATACAGACCAGACAGAGCCTTGATTTATGAAGTGCCACCTAAAGTGCCTTCATACTGTAGGCTGCCTGAAATGCAATTCATCCCTCTCATGAGTGGAGTGGAGATGTAGAGGGTTCACCTGTGACTCCAGAGATTCTGGGTGAGCCAAACTGGGTTCTCTAAATTGCTGGGGAGTCAGTTCTGCAAAGACTTAAGCAGGAGTTTAACATTAAGCATTGTGATTCTTCCCTGGATAGCTTGACTTTACTGGGGCCACTGGAGTGTAATCTTTGCAGGATCACGCCCCAGCTTGTTACCTGTCTGCCCTTATTGGCTGTACTTTGCTTTCCCTCCCCCTTTCTCTTTTGGCAAGGGAGGGAGTAGAAAGTATATAGACGTTTCCCCAAAACCAACAGAGAAAGAAAAAGGCACTTCTTTCTCTTGAGCATTCCTTTGCCAGCGAAGGAATTTCTTAGCTGGGAAGCACAGTTAACCAAATGACTGTAACGAGTTTATGATGGCATCTCAGGATAATTCTGCTGCACGTATTGAAAGAAATATGTTATCTGAATGGTCTCATTTGGAAAGGTAATTATACAAATAACATTTTAAAATAAGCTAATGTCACAATAAAGTCCATAATAACAAGCAAACAAGCTATTAATGTGAAAGTCCTAAAACAGCAGCTACCAAGTGGAGAATAAAGAGGATTTCAAGATCTACCCAGGCCCCCAAATTTGCTTCTTTCTGGGAAATTTCCTACCTCAGTCATGGTTCTTTTCTCCTACCTTTCCTCCACTGGCTCTCATCTCCAGGGGTTTGGTTGATGCTTGTCTTGGACCGTGCATAGGCATTTATAGGGTGTGAAAACACTACAACATGAGATTGGTAATGTTGTACTAGGCTGGGGAGAAATGGGTTGAATTTGTGTTCCCTCACAATTTTCTGTCCTCTGTGTGCATTTGAATTACTTTGCTTAATACCTTCCTGTGTCCGTGGCCATCTTTTCAAAAATAGGAGGAGGCCAAGATTAGGCAGAACCAGTAAGGATATTTTTTAAATAACTGAATGTTCATTTTTTCCAGATTTTTGTGTTTGTGTGTGTGTTTGGGGGGGAGTGGGTAGGGAGGGTGTCTTAGACTCCTCAGAGGCTGTCCCTCCCCTGACAGAAATAAACTCTGTTCCCTGTCTTGCTGTGACATCTGATGGAGAACTCCTGCTCCTTGGTGCCTGTGGAAGGAGGAAAGCAGCCCGGCTACTGAAATGAGCTTGCCCCCATTGTATCTGGGTCAGAGTGGACTAGGACCAGGGCCATAGAGGGGGGAAAGAACAGAATCAAGCATTCCCTCCTCTCCATCCCAGTCTTGAGACACTCGGTTCTTTCCATTCTGCTATCAAACTGGACCCATAATGGTGTGGGAGGCTGGCTGGCCCATGCATGCAGAGTGTGTGTGGAAAGGCTCCTGCTGTGTCCTGGCTCTCTTGTAGTGCATGCACACAGTGTCAGCCACAATCCATCCTTCTATTTTTTGGACCGGAGATTCTTGTGCCTGTATAAATCACGGTGCTACTTAGCAACACAAAGGTGCCAACGATGTACACTGCACTTGAGCTGTTCTGTGTGAGGGAAGGGGCCTGGAAAACAAGCTTTTTTCTCTTACTCGCCCCCTCTTAATGCATCCTGAAACTTGCATTTTCTTTTCCCTTTAGGTTGCATCGTACATAGCGTTTGAAAAGCACTGTCAAAACAACTTGTAAAGGGGAGGGGGGGAGTAATTGTCTTGACGTGGTGATTATCCAGTTCTTAAGCTGCACAGAAGGGATGGTTATCTTGTTTATGATTTAAGTAAAAGTGCCCAAGATTTCCCAACTGTTCTATTTTTACAAATGTACAAGTTTCATAAAAGGTCAGCTTTAGGCCTTGTGTGGGAAACAACAGATACTGCCAGCAACAGGGCAAGATCACTGCTGTGCTGTGGTTTACATGTCTTATTGCATTCCATGAATTGCTGGATTGGATATAGAATGGCTGACTCAAAATCTTTAGTACTTTCTGTGAATTAGCAACCTTTTGGTTCTCATTCAAAGTGTATGTATTATTTTTAACTCTAGATGTTTATGACTGTTTGGTCAGGATCTACCCCCCAATAAATGAAAGCTATGGTCAGATTACAAGACAGGAAATGGTTGGGACGGCTACAAAAAACCCTTAGAAATGGTGTCCACATTTATTTATTTTTGCTGGAATGTTATCTTCATTTTGTCATCTGAACTGCTTTGGCACAGAAAGAACTGCAAATGGAGGGGTGGGGAAATTGCCATCAGCACAGAAAATGTATAGATTTCACATGCAACAGTGATGTATCACAGTAGATTTAGGAGGACTGGGGATGTCACATTCACAGCTGGTTAACATTTTACACTTGAAGTCCTTATAACGTTTGTGTATGTTTCAACACTTCTTTTTTCTAACTTGGGACCATCTGCATTTCTCATATGTGACACTGACTTGGAAGAACAAACTTTCGCAGAACTAGCAAATTACTTGTTCCCTCAAACAGATGTTGGTGCCTCTCCCAACTTTATCACTCTGGATTGCTATTAAATTGACATGAGGGGGCCAAATTCTGACCTCAGAAGGGCGTCCCAAAGAAGTTTCAGGTGGAGAATTTAGTTTATGGGGTTTTTGCTGCACTCATAATGATGAAGAATTTGCACAGAGGAGAAAAATTTCTTTAGTTTTTCAATATGGATAATTTTGAAATAGAAACTTAAGAACGTAATGCATCAGAAAGGGCAATTGTTAAGACTGAGAAGTCTAAATTCCAAATTGTCCTCCTTTCTTTGTGCAACTTAAATAATTCTTCCCATGATTCCTTGCCCCCTGCCTCCTCCTCAGTTTGGAAGCAAATGCTTAGCTTCTCACTTTTCTCAAGTATAAATAAATGCAAACCCCCTATTTCCTACAGCTCACCTTTGTAAGGAGAATCCTGCAGTAACAAATCAGCATGTTTATTGCAACCATTCTTAGCAACTCTGCATTAACAAATGACTATTCATATATTTAATCACAATCTGGACTGAAGTATTTTGGCCATTTTGCACTGAAACAGTGTCTGGATATTTTAAAATTTTAAGGAGGTCTATGTGCATTTTAGTGCAGATTTAAATGTCCAGTTTGGGAAGAGGCCCAACCATAACCAGTCCTGTGGAATAAATGGTTGCTTTGTGTTGTGCAGTACTGTATGGTGGGTATCATCTGAAATCACTGAGCTGAATTCATTCCATTTAATCAACCCACACTGAACAACTGAGGTAGGCACATGAGCCTATCCTGTTTTCACGTTCCAGAGAGGTAGCCATTTTACTCCATTTTAGCAAAGCAAACAAGGAGGCCTATGGCATTTCTAAAGACTACCACATTTATTTCTCACATGAGCTTTCATGGGCATAATCCCATTTCATCAGATGCATGGTTTATGCCCACGAAAGCTTATGCGAGAAATAAACTTATTAGTCTATAAAAGTGCTGCAGGCCTCCTTGTTTGTTTTGTTATCGCTTTAAGATCCTATTTGTAGTCTGTGTTGAGATTCAAGGAAACGGACGTGACCATTCTGGCATTTCACTGAGAAGATCAAAGATACTGCAAAATGGAAGATCTGTGGGTGTGCCCTTAAAAAGTGATATAACGTTTGAAAAGACTATCAAAAAATTGTTTCCCATCACATTACACAGGGAGCTTTCACTGAAGGGAAGATTACTTCTCCTGTTCTAAGGTGTCCATATCAGTAACTAAAGGTAGCAGGAATCTGAAGCCATTTCTAACATCCAGACAGACCTGTAGAGACATTAAGTACAAAACCCACAGAAAAGGAGAATCGCCAATAGGAAATCTTGCAGGGTTCAGACAAGGGCAGTTTCATGTGACCTCGTAGATTGGATATAAAAAGACTGCTATTAGTTCCATGTCAGTTCTTATAGTGAATGTTGCAGAGTAATGGAGGGTGTTAAGCTGTCAAACACTAGCAAGGGTTAATAAGGTTAAGGAAGAAGTAAAAGCAGGCCTACAATAAAGAACCATGGATAAATACAATGTAATAAATAAAGGATGTCACATCATGTGGGAAAACTAAAATCATAACTCAGGAGCATAACAATCGGAGAAATTCTTAACAGGGTATCATCATGTTATTTCCTAATCACACTGGTCAGTTAGCTTGTTCTGTGCAGTTTGTGGTCCTGGCTTTTCAGCACAACTCAAGTTCCTTTTTCCCCAGCATTCACTTGGAAAGAATAAAAATCAGAATAATGGAATATCCAAAATAGCCTACAAATAAATTTGAAGAATGCAGATTAGTGCATAAATTAACTAGCTTAATTAAAGAAAAGTACTCCAGCAATAATGGCTAAGCACTGGAGTTAGATCCAAACAATGGTCTGATGCAGTCCCAAAAGATGATTTGAGTTTCATCATTTTGTTGTGGCTGACTTCCGAAGTGAATTCAGATGTGTGGATTTTTAATACGTTCTGGGTTCTCCTGTGGCACATTATTACATAGTTACACTGGTGGCTGCATATCTAGGGTACTAAACATTTCAATCGTCATTGCAACTTTGATCTACAACTTTCTGGGGTGGAGAGGAAGAATATAACTTTGTCTAATATTTCCCTCTGCAATGTCTACAGAAATGAGAATTTAATTATTTTTGCAACCCATTCAGCAATGCAATACGAGTTCTGAAATGCTGAAGTATTAGTAAGATCATGCCCTTTGAAAATTGCTTTAATGCTCTTTTTCTTGTTCCATAGTTGTTTTATGATTATAGCTTCAGTTTTGCAATTTTGCTCTTACACATATGCTTAACTTCACGGGTATGATCGTTCTGGTGAGATTGGTCATTCCATGGAGTTCGTTACTCCCCGGTGTAAATTAGAAGTGTTTGCAGGATCAGTGACTTGGAGTAGAAAAGATGTTTGCTATCAGAGTAAAAACCTGTGCCTCACTCTTTGTTGGAAAGCTGGTCTTGTGTGATGGTTGTGATGGTTTTAGAACTTGAATAGGATGAGCTAGAAGGGTGCCTTGAGAAGGGAACTTGTCACCATAGTTCTAGAAACAGAGAAAGTTAGCAGCTCAGAATTCAATGTCAGCTTTAAGCTTGTCCTCATGTATTAGCCCACTCTCCATTTGTAGGTAGAGACTCTCATATCTCACCTCCTTTCCATTCTGGGTAATGGACCACAAGTAGCCCTCACCCACACTTAACATACAATCTATGCCATTCTACTGGGGGCTGTTCCGCCCAGGTTGCTTCATCAAACTTCTCTGTATGGATAGGAGCATCATTGAAATACACGATACTTTATAGCCATAAGAAGAGCTTGGGGGGAAAGGAGCCTGTCTACATAGTTCCCTAATAACCTTTTAAGCTGACATTTTTACAGAGGTCTAAGGGGTGCTCCATCCCCATAGGCTTTTGGTTGGTGGGTAAAGATACAGTGCTATGAGCTATTCCCTTTGTCAGCGTCAGAGAGCGCCTGCCCTGGTTTCAGCTGTCTTTATTTTGTGCTGAATGAAGTCAGGATTACTGAGATTTGTGTGAATTTCTGTGTTCTCAGATGGCAGGTGTTTGCTGCGTTTTCAGACCTCTTCCCCGGGCTCAGAACCTCTGGAGTTCTGATTCCAACAAAACCCAAGTGTGGATGGGAAATTCAGTGGGAAACAATTGTTACTTTTGATTTGGGGTCACACTTTTCACTCATGAGCCAGCTTGAATGTCCAGGTTTGCAGTCTCTGTGAGCTGTTTGAAAAATGTGGTGATTTTCTGAGACAAAGGGGAAAATGAAATATCATTTGAAATTTTTGGCAGAATTCCCCCCCCCCTTTTTTTTTTTGGCAAAGTTTGTTTTCATTTATCCCCTCACCTGTTTCTCCATTCTCCCTCTTTTCTCCTAGGAAAGAGGAGGAAAAAACCCAAACAGAAATTTTTGGGGGTTTCCAAAACCCAGTTTTCATTTTTTTTAAATTGAAACCTGGAAAATTTCAGCAATTGAACACTTTTCAGTGAAAAATGTTTCTATGAAAATGTTCATTTCTGTTAGAAAAGCTATATTTTGTGGGAAGATATTTCTACAAAAATATTTCAACCCACTCTATTTCTGGGAACCTACCTCAAATTTCAAGGTTTGTGCTTCAATCCAGCCAGTTTCTCCTGGTTCTGGTTGGTGTTACAATAGTCACATATATTTCTAATGCATACAGTATTAGCTTCTTGGAGGAGAGCAATCTGTTTATAACTGTTCTTTTATGATGCTGCTCATTTTTTGCTATAAATTTAAGCTAAGTGGGCGGTATTGGAACCAGCTGCTAGAATTTTCTATTTGCCATTTTTCTCATGAAAACAAACAATGCACTGCAATAAATTAAACAATGTACATATTTTTACATAGCCCTAGCATTTGGCTGCTAGAAAATTACACAAGCCAAAGGCAGCGTTTTGCGCAGCGTTCATTTCACACACATTGAAGTAACGCGACAAATGTTACAGAGTAACTGGATTTCCTTTATAAGTGGCACTTTATTTGTGCTTGAAAAATGTAATGAGCCTTCACTAAGAGACTTTTCTGGCTGTGTTCCTTTTCTAATGACATGCCCATACAAAAAAAAAAAAAGGCAGCTAAGGAAAAAGAACCCATTTGGTCAACTTTTCTTTTCATTATACCGTATGCAAAACAGTGAGGGACAAAAAATGCAAAGCCTTGTGCATGTCCATTAATTCCTCAGACCATCCTTAATTAGTGTTTTTATGGCTAATCTTCATCATATATCTTTAAGAGTTTCATTTGACTTGGCTCCCTACAAGTTTAATTGCATTCAGAATACTTCAAGTGGCAGACTGGCAGCGTGTTACGGTGGGAATATGTGCAGCCTCCATGAGAGGGGATAGCTGTTACCCGTAATTGATTGCTTGCTGGAGCTTGCCCTAGCACTTTACCCCCAGGCCTGACTTTACTCCATATGCCTGGTGTCAAAGTTTGGAAGCCAGCTGGTCAGTCACAGTGTGTCCTGTGGGAAGCCGGCTGAGCAGATACGTGGCAGAGCCCTCAGAATGCCATGGTGCATTTTACTGGTGTTTTGATAATAGTTCTGTAAGCTTTAATTACGCTGCATGACAACACCATTCATGAACTATCAAAATACATCCTTTGAGGGGATGTGCTGTTAACAAGGTTTGAAAAAACAGCGCTTTATTGCAAAAGTAATACACAGATTGGATTTTTTTTTTTTTTTTTTTTTTGGTTTGGTGCCAGAAAACCCTGCCTGGTTTTGTATAAGATGGAATATTTTTGTACAAAAGGCAAGGTTTTTGTTTTCAGGGTTTTTTTAATGCATATGCACACAGACACAATTTTTAAATTTAATTAAGGACCCTTAGCAGCAGTTATGCGAGCTGACAAGACCTCCAACAATACTCATAATAAAAAAAATACTATAGGGTCCATTAAGGCCATTTGAGGTTGAGATGGAGACTAATGTTATTAAATTATTATCATGAATGCAAATAGGACATCATAAGTTAGTGCCCACAACTGTAAGAGGTGACTGTGTGTGGGTTTTGTTAACACTGCAGTACTTTAACAATAGCGCCATTGTTTGTGATAATTTAGGCCTAATGTTGTGTACTTTTTCATGAGATATAACTAATGCACAGCAGAAGGGCTGGGAGTTAGCTTTTTAGTAAACTCAGCTTGGCAATAAATGACATCGGGTGGTCTTTGTTTTGTCCAGTGTCAAGTTTATTTTGCATTCAAATAAACTGCATGGGAATGCTGGGCTTTCTTGTAGGTTTGAAATGATTTCCAGTAATTAATCTGAAGATGAATGACTTGCTCCCATCCACGCTTCGCCAGCTTTCTCTTCTCTCTCTACCTTTGCAAAATGCTTCAGCCTGCAGTTATCTGCTAAGTAAGGCTGTAGTTTGTACTATATAGAGTGTGCCACTTTGTAAGTATTGCAGTTTACTTGCTTGCAAAAATCAATCTGCTGAAGAGTCACATACACTACATTGTAATGGAAAATTAAGCTATAGGTTTCAATTTACTAAGCAAGAAAGTTGTGAGGGGAATTTGGAAGGGAAAATCACAGCACTTTAGCATTGCTACTGAGTCGTAATCCTGTATATTGAACAAGGAGCGACACTGGCAAGTATTCAAGAGAGCCTGCAGCAACACTGATGTCCAGCCATTTATCCACCAGAACATGTAGCAGGTCCGAATTAAAAGAATCCAATACTGACTGGGGAGAATTCAGGAACAGGAGAAAGATGCCAAGTTTTCTTTTTCTTATTTTCTTTGGTTCAGCAGATTGGCTGGTTTATTTTCTTTGGGCCACTGGATTCCACTCTGTTTTGGTTATTGTAATTTTTGCACTGCATACCAGATACCTTTTTATGGCTGTGACACAATGTCAACATAAGTAACTAGCACAGTGGTTATGCCAGATATATGAAATGATATTCAGTGATAAACCTGTTCCAGAACTTAACAGTAAAGCAGAAATCTTCTGCAACTGTTGTACCTCTGACTTTGGGAATAGCCACAAAACAAGGGAGGAATGCAAACATTAATGAGCTTAATATAAAACATTTTTAAAGCATTTTTTATAGTTGCTATAGAAACACTTTGGCCTTCACTCTTGCTAATTAGTTGGATTTTCACATTTTGTATTTGGAAATGCAAATCAGATTTAATAAATTATTACTTATTTTTCATTTATATTTACAATACCACTATTCAGATACATTCAGGATGTCTGAGATATTAATTATACAACACAAATAAGCTATGACTTTTATGGTCACAAGACATATCTTAGTTTAAATATTCATCTAGTAAATGTTTGGAGGAATTCATAATTTTTAGAGAAGAAGAAAGCTAAATATAAATGAATGAAGTTTTTCATACCCGCCCCCCCATTTTTAAGGAGCAGTTTGGAAAATTTTCCTGTCTAACCCAGGGAACTGCAGTCCCCTCCTAATCAGCTATGCAGATTTTAAGAATGTGGGTCTGTTTGTCCCCCCCCCTCATTTACACTGGGGTAAACAAGGGGTAACTCCACTGAACTCATATGACAGAAAAAACAGAGTAAAACAGGGCTGGATTCTCTTCTCATTTACCCTACCTCTTTAATGATATGGACATGAGAGTTAATTTTATTTTCAGAAATCTTGGGCATAGGGCCGGTATTACAATCCCACCTCTCTAATTTCGGTGACTTCTATCCACTTACTATAGTCTTAAACAATAAGGCAAAAATTCTAAAGGCTTCTAAAAATACACAATAGCATGGATTTTACAGTTGTTCCTTAGGCAAAAATCCCATTCAAGACTGACTAGCACTCTTCGACAAAGGTTGCAAGGATCACATCCATGTTTTTGTATGTGTATACGGATGTAGTCAGATCTGAAGACCCATTCAAAATCTGGTTCTTTTCCATCTGTGTCTTTATCAAAACAAACAAAAACCTTACTGTCACTGTGGTCGGGTGGATTTTCTGTTCTACTTTACTAATAAAGTAATTCTTATCCTTTCCAAGGCTTATCGTGTTGTATAAATGCAAGCTTTTAGATATGATGATGGGGGTAAATATTTTTCAAACGATAGTTACATAAATATATCTAAAAATTCAATTTGTTTAAATTTTGTCATGCTAATAAATGACTTTCTTGTATAAAGGTATTTCGGCTTGCAGAACACACTGTTTAAATGATACTAACTATAGGTGGGAACTGTCCGTAGACTAAAACACAATAGCATCGATAGCATAATGAAGATATTTACTTTGTATGTTCAAGTGAAAATCCATACAAGTTTGCAGAACTTCATTTCAGATTTAGGGTGTGTGTGTGTGTGTGTGTGTGTGTGTGTGTCTTCAAAATGAAACTTATCAATTAAACAACAGCATAGTCACTTTTTGTAAAGGTTGGTAGTGAAAAAACTCCCCTGCATAGCGAGTAGAGATTTCAAGTACTGCAAAGAAAGCTAATGGAACAATATCTAGTTTCAGAAAACTTCTATTGGCTATTTGATCACCAAAATATCAATCTGAAAGGAAAAACAATTGCGTTTCTGATACGTTTCTGGTGTTAAATTGATTCTATTGTCATGCTTTATACTATTGTCATTTCATATATTGACGTTTAACAGACTGCACCCATGACATCCTTAAGGATTGCAATATGACCAAACCCAACATGCATTATTGAAACACGTCAGTATTATGTGTTGGGATACCATAGATGGGGGGCAAGCTAGTGTCTAAACATTTATGGACTGAGTTGCATTAATTTCAGGAACATTATTAGATAGGTTACTGTCTTTCTGGCTAGTGAGAAGAATATCATCATATGAGAGTCTGGGGGTGACCATGGCAATGGCTGGCTGAGCAAAGGCCCTGATCTTGCAAAGTTAGACAGTTAAACTTCTTTTTAATTGAGTTAAATACATATGTATATTCTTGCCAGGGCCAGGACCTAATATGTGTGGATGCCCATCCTCAGTGCTGACCAGGGCATGGTTGTGTTTTGTGGACCCAGCAAAGCTTAGGAGAGTGCCAAGGGAAGCAGTTCCCCTGCCTGCAGCAGCTTTTCATGGAGTCAGCTTGCATGTAGAATGAGTGTGGCACATAACTAGCAAGTTCACAGGCACCTACGTTTCACATAAATTTAGTGTGTTAATTCCAGGATGTACCAGATGCATCGTCACTTGGGAGAAAAATTAAGCTATTTGATTAAAGTCTGGTAACTTTTCGCTATTACGGAGTTTTGGAAATGAGGACAATATTTGCTGTTCTGTGTCTCAGTGCTGCATGGTCTTGTGCACATGTTTAACTGTACACACATGAGTGATCCTGTGGCTTTCAGAGCACCTCCCCACATGCATGAAATTAAGCATGTGCGTAAGACTTTCCAAGACTGGAGTGATTCTGGGTCTGTCACACAGTGTCTGTGTAAATAGCTGAACTCTTCTTGAGTGCTGGTATAGGTGGGGCTTAACTGCAGAGCGCAGATCTGCTTCCCTTGGTTCCGAAAATGCCATTGGCTGTCCTGTGTATGCTAGTGTACGCCGTGGTTTGCTTTAGCCACGGAGCTAAGACATTGGCAAACAAAGCCTTATGCAGGCAGTGCTGTGGAATGAAATCTTCATTTTAAGCCTCATTGATGCTAATCAAGATGCAAGGAGAAAAGCATATAAATAACAACTAAGGCCTTTTCCAACACAGGTTATTTAGTCAACTGTTTAGTTAAGACTAGAGGCAAAACCAATCACTTTGAAATATATTCTCTCTCCTCCCTGCCCCCCAAATAATAGGATTTAAGGTACAGCTTTGTGGGAGTTCAGGGTGTATCATAGTCTGACTGCATTGGTTGTTTTGCAGTGACGTAGCTACAGCAGCGATAACCCCTATTGTTGACCCACAATACAGGTGTGAAAAATACCATTCTCTGGGTTCACGTTGGGGTGAGTTGCAACCGGGCAATTCTCTTTTTTTTATTTTTCCCCCTTCATACACAAAAAACCCTGAAAAAATACCCTGAAAACATTTTGGGTTTTGAAATGAAACATGCAAATCTTTTTGGTTTTTAGTTTTTCAGTCTAACTCTCTTTCTGCCTTCCATTTTTAAGTGGCAAAATAAAAAAAAAAGGGGGGGAGGGAATAAAACTAAAATCTCATTCCTGAACACTTTCTTTGTCAGTGTTCATTTTTGGCTGAAAAGTTGGAAATAGGGTACAATTTTGAGGCCATGAACATTTTTCATTTTTCACAAAACATGCTTGTCAGTTTTCACACACCTGTAGTAACTAAGTTTGCCTGTCTTTCTGTGCATCTTAATGAAGTAAATTTTTTCCTTGTGATGTTGACTCTTAACATGAGGAAATGCCCCTACATAGTCCTATATTGAAGATGTCAGTAAACAGAGCAATTAAAAAAAAAAGTGGTGGGGGGGGATGGGGATTAGTAACAAAAGACAGTGTTTCTTCTTATATGATGATCAACAGGCTGGACCAAGTTTCTTAGAATAATCTTGATGCTGCAGGGCCACACCCTCATGCCCCTTTTGCCCAGCAACAAATGAAATAATAAGGAATTTGCCAGCCCTGAACCCCCCAAAGCAAACAAACTCTTGAATTCTGTGCTGTCATCAGACCCAGGAAGGTTCTTGCAGGATCACAAAACAAATCGAGCAGTTGAGGGCTTCCGGGCAGCTAGCTAACAAAAATATACTATCAGAGGATGCAGTCCAGTGAGCTCTGCGTCCGTCACAGCAGTAGGCCGCAAACCTGGGCTTCCGTTACAGAGCTTCACCCCCACATCTGGTGAAGCTGTGACAATCCGTGTCAGACCATTTTAGAAATCAGATACTCTGGGTACCAGGAAGTTGATTCGACTTCCACTTCCTTAACAAAACACACATTAATATTTAAGCTTCACTTTTATAAAGCTGCCTTCTGTCTTAGGCACAAGTTAAAGTGATGCACTGGGAAAATTCACTTGGACGTAGCAAAGCTTTTCAGCTATTTCTAACCATTTTTAAAAAAGCAACCTAATTGAATCCTGCTGGTTTGTTATTGCTGTTTGACAGCTTTATATATGTACTGAATCTTAATATTAAAAAAAAAATCTAGAGAAAGCAGGGAAAATCTATAAAATATTTCCTTATTAAGTAGAAATGAAATCATGTTTATTATGCTCTGCTTTGTATTGTTTTTAGCATCTTTCTTCAATTAGATGGCCAGATGACACAGATCATCATGTTACTTTCATTACTGTGAGCTAAAGCTTTCCTATCAAGGTTGAACCTCTTGCTTTTCCTTTTCTTTTAAAGATAGTTCCTCCTTTTAAAAAAATTCCCATATTTTATTGAAACAGATTAATAAGGTGCCATACAACTGATAACACAATCTTGAATGCAGTGTGGGATTCCAGTTCAAATCCAAAGGTCCATTTTTCAGGCATCACAAAATGTTTCTCTGTTATGAAAGTTCTCTCTTTTTCAGTGTCGGTAAGATAAAAAAGGAAACAGAAAAGAATCCCTTAATGTAAGAGTTTTACTAAAACCAGTGTGAACAATCTATTTTTTCAACTGGCCACTGTATATATGTTAATTTTTATTGTCTGATGTTTCACAGCCAGCCGATGCTGAGTGAAATAACATGCCAAGGTTTAAATTTAGTACTCACTGAATATTTGGGATGTTTACTTTGTGTGTAGACCCAGAATTGTTATGTTTATAGAAATGATAAATCTAGTTGGTGTATGGTCAGTCAAAATGTGTGCATTGTAAACCTTCAGTTGTGTATGCCGATATTTAAAGCAATACACATAACTTAGTTACAAATGTCAACCCAAAGGATTCCCATCCCTGGGTAACCTCATTCAGGCCAAACAGCCAAATACAAGTAATTGAGCCTTGCAAAATGCCCTGAAGCTCAACAAACCTCACTGCTGATGAACCACAGGGTGATGTGCATTTCGGAACTGAGAGCCTGGTACCCAGAATGCTCTACTTCCAAACCCAGATGTTCATATGTGAGAACAACTGACAGAAGGACCATGGCTGATACCAAGTGATGGACCAGCAAAGTGGAGGAAAAATGAACTCTTCGCCTGAAACCATGGCTTTGTACCTCTCTGGGCAAGATTTCCGAAGTGACTCAGGAGTCCAAGTGCCCTTGACAGATAATCACTTAAGCCACTTTAGGCAATTCTCCCCCTATCAACACATTGTAACTCGCACCCTGATGTGAACAGGAAGTCAGTGCAGCCTGTTGAAGAAGAGGAGGCACGAGCTTTTTGAGGCAAAAGCATCCATATTACACTTGCTCTATCTTCCAAGTAGTCTCAAATTAATACTAGACAGGGGGATTTTGTTAGGGTTTAAGTCATTTAATAAGTTGCTAGAAAGGAAAAGATGACTTGGAAACTGCCATGGATTTTCAGCAATACCAATTGGGTTATTGTCCCATTGTCTCTCATTGCTGCCCTACTCCTTTATGCCCCTCCTCTAGATGTGGGAACGGATCAGAAAGGCTTTCATATTGCGTATAACGTGTGGGTCTACCTTTATGGCATGTATTTGTAGTGTATTCTATACAGAGAAAGGTCCATTAGGCATTGCTTTTGTGTATCTGCTGGTCATGCCACTGACTCAGAATTAGGAGGGGCTTGAACCAGGCATCCTGGTGAGAAAGTATCTCTCACCTACACACCTCACCTGAGCTCTTCCATCCAGGTCTCGAGCAGCCTATGTGGTTCCATTCCTGGATGTTGCTCAGCAAAGATCACTAATCACTGTCAGATTAACTCCCAGTTCATCAGCTGTGTGACCTCTCATTCAAGACAAGAATTTCAGGATTTTCCCCCTGGAAGAATACAATGTGCAAAGCTACCTCTGAACCCCTCGATTGACTGATGGGGGGTTACACAAAGGTGGAAGTAGGATTTTAAGTGGTTGTAAGGCCTCCATTTCCCTCTGTAGGAACTCTTTTGGGTTCATGAGGAGGTTTGTGTTGATATTCTTAGAGAAAGTGAGAAATATTATTGGCTGCGATGCTCAGAGGAACCTAGGACAGTTAATGTCCAATGCCTTTGAAAATCTAGCCTTAACCATTGTGCTACCATGGCACAAGAGAGTTGTTGATACACAGAGCTGCATCTGTGATCTCTGGTATACCATCCTGAACACACTGGATCTTTTTTTATGCAAGCAAGAGAAGAGGTTGTATATTCTTCACTTGAAAATGAAGGAATCAGTCCTCTACAGAGGGGATCCTGGTGGCTTGTTAAAATCATATACAGCCTAGAGAAGCCTCTTTATCTGATCTAATGATCACAGATGATCTCTTGTGAAACCTACTTACATCCCAGTATTGCAAAGTACCATCAACTGCCTTTCTGTGCAATCTCAGAGCTTCAACAGAAGGATTTAATTGATAGACTGCAAAAGCTATCACTCCCTTTTTTCCCTAAAATAACACCTTTTTGAGTAATATTGTGCTTTTTTAACCATCTTCATTTTAAAAAGACAGAGTAAAGCTAGGAATGGTGAAGCTGGGAATGTTTCTGTGTGTTTGAAGAAGTCATTTTCCATCAAAGCTTATGAAAAACACCAATGTCCTCATTGCATACAGTAGCAGCAAGTGAGGTTTTGTTGGAAAGGATGAAAGTAAAGTCTCATGGATTAGGTATTAGAGTGGGCTCAGGAAATGTAAGTTTAGTTCCTAAGCACAGCTTTTCTTTATCACCCCCAGCCTCACACTTTTACCTCAGTCCTCCATTGGGTCATGTGAATATCTGGCAAGCAAGTGACTCTCCTCTTCAAGCTAACATTCTCCATATGAAGCAGTGGGGCTGGGTTAAAAATGCAAACAATTTTTTCAGTTTTTTAAAAAAAACTGGGTAAGCCACATCCCATCTGGGTTACATCTGCACAGAGAAAGATATAATAAAATTTAAATGCTTCCTCAAATGCCTTTAATGTCTGCACTCACCTTTTATTGCTGAAAAAAATCTATTTTTCTTTGTTGAACTGTGATTTCCCTGCTTAAGGTATGAATGCTTCCCTTTAGGCTCAGTCTACTTCTTGGCTTGTGTACTCCCTCAGGTGCCAAAGCAGTGGCTATTTGGTCATTGAGGAGGAAAAATGCATTTAACAAATGCTTTTCTGACCCATATTGTGCTTTTAGGCGTGGGGGAGGGTGGTCTTGGTACAGTCCACGCTCTTCCTCATGCACAGAGAACAACATTTTCATAGACCAAGAGTATATTTTTTTTCCATGGATCAAGCTCAAAATGGTTTTAATATCCATGTCTTTTAACTGCTTCTAGGACACATAGCAATCTGTTGTGTAAGGCAACTGGAAATGCTGTTGTGAAACTAAAATACTCATTCCAAAGAGGTATAACTTGTATTGTGTGGTTGAAATCTCCCTAAACACAGCATGTGTGCACATGCACTTGTCTGAACATGTGAGATTTTTATTTGGCCAAGATTTCTGAGAGATGAACATGACACTTGCTGTATTCCCGTTTTTCTTTCATCTGTTTCTGCCATTTGTATGGTACTGTGAGCAACGTCCCTTTATTTTGTTGACAGTAGTTTATTCATTCACCTTATTGCCTGAGTTCTTGTAATTGCCAGGGAACTGTATCGACCGTGATCATTTCTGATTCTATTACACTGTTGAACAATCAAGCCATGGCAAGTAATACACTCAGCCTATGTAATAGCACTCTGTGTGTTTTGTAGTGGGAGAGAGGTCTGAAAAGTAAAAATTCATGTATAAAAAAGATTTTAAAAAACCTTCAAGCACTAGTCTTCTGTCTTGGCTCTATGGAAGCATATCAGGGCCCAATTCTGTGCTGTTGACGTTGGTGGCGTTTTTGCTATTCTTGTTAAATGGAACCAGGATCGCACCTTAACTGCTGAGCTTTTCTGTGATAGCACATGGTGCAGATAACAGGGCTAACAGGTACTTTCTTGACTTCGTGTTGGATTGAAAGTTTGCTGTGTGTAAGTATTGCACTAAAGACACTTAATGCTGAACATCAGTTTGCTTGTTTAAATTCCAGCTATGCAGTTCACTAAGGACCCCATATTATGAGTTGGCTTGCAGGAATATGTAGAACTTCATGCATTTTTAAAGATATGCTCCCCTGTTACAAGACTCATTTCTGCACAGCGTTAAAAGCTCTTCAAGTTTGGGTTTTGCTGCATTCTGATTTGGTAATTATTGTTTTGACGTTTTTCTCCATGGAAAATGAGGAAACTTCCTTGTGACTGCATTTTGCTGTTCCAGCCATGTGCAATGTATGGCATCTTTCCTATCTGCTGATATCCTTTCTGAGTTTAACCTTTTATAAAATTAGATTGTAAAAATGGTCACAGTCACCATATTTACATGCCCATGCCAAAGGACTCATGATGTGATTCAGGTACTATAGAATTCCTTGTGCTTAAATTACGGCAAAATTCATTTGTAAGTGACATGTAAACCATGCAAATTAGCATGGATTCTTTCCTCAATTCAGTTAATCTTTCAGAGGTTGTTACCCTCCCCATGTGATTGATTTAAGAACACAGATTGTCTTCTCTTGATGGTGAAACTGCTTTAATCCCCTTTTCCAAAGGTCAACTAATCTCCAGTCTTAAGTGCAGTAGATGCAAATACAGTTCTTTCGCAGTGTTGCTTCTAATGTAATTCTCTCCTAAGCTTTCATGTATAAACCTAGTAATGGATCAAGTTTGGAAGGGGTCAAAAGGTTTCTGTTCTAGTAAAACTTAAATTGACATCACATTCTGATGATGGTACTCTGCCTTCCCATAAACACGAGATACTAATCTATTGGCTTTTTGCACAATAACAGATATTCTAAACTGGAGCACATATTCGTCACTATGCTGCAAAACCTAGTGCTTGCAACCTAAGTACAGTAGAGACAAAAATACATTTATTTCGTTCACGGTTGTAGTGCAGTGTCTTTGGCTTAATATTTTTGTTCCATCATTCCTAAATATACTCATCTGCACACCAAAAGAAAAAAAATGCATGCAAACTGCACATGAATACTAAGTTTGTAATTCCTGGAATTATACATGGAAGAGGCCCCAATAAAGATCTAAATATTATCTTGGAGGAAAAGACACTGTACAAACCGACTGTATAGATTAGATTTTTATTCTTTTCTTTCTTTGGATTAAAGTCCTTCAGCTCTTTAAAGAGGGAAGTGAGAGTACTCTGCTATCCTATTGATTATAGACCAGAGAATGGCAGACATGTAGTGAAATATTGGCAGTGGCATTCTTCCAGCTGAAACATGTATGTGACAGCCTGCAGGGTTAGAGTAAGCTTCATTGTTAAATTCAAAAGAGGGCTGGCGTTATCAGCTAGGGACACTTACAGGATTTGATTGATAAATTTACTGCTCTTGTGGATTACCTCTTCCTTTTCTGCAGGACTCTGGCTGTATGGTGGAGCTGGGTCCTGACAGAATCCAGAACATATGTCTATACTGATCTGCTGTGAAATACTGGGAAGCCAGAGTATTGTTATACGGGCCACTGCGACATAGAGGGAGGGCCTGAATTTTGTTGAGTGGCACTTTTTCCTTTTCGAAGCACAGTCTTTCTTACAACTGATTTTTGTTATTTCATCAAAACAAACAAGAGATCCTGTGGCACTTAAAGACTAAAATGTATTTATTGCATGAGCTTTCGTGGGAGAAAATCCCACTTCATTAGACACTTATTTTCCTCCCATTCTGTAGGATAGCCCATCTTTAAAGCATCTGACGACGTGGAATTTTCTCCCACGAAAGTTCATGCAATAGATAAATTTGTTAAATCTTTAAAAGTGCCACAGGACTCCTTTCTTCTTTTGCTGGACTAGACTAACACAGCTGCCCTTTTGGAACTTGTCTTTTATTGGGCTGACTTCTTTTGGTGAGTGAGACAAGCTTTTGAGCTACAGGGAGCTCTTCTTCAGGTCTGGGAAAGGCACGCAGAGAGTCACAGTTAAATAGAAGATCGAACAGACAGTTTTGCATAAGTAGTTAGCATATATTGGAAGGGACCATTCAAGGTGAAATGGCCCATTAAGGACAAAAAGGGGGGATAGTGGGTTACAGATGGTTGTAATAAGCCATAAATCCATTGTCTTTATTAAGACCATGATTTTTAGTGTCTAACCAGGTTATGAATGTAAGTTTGCATTTGAATGCATTGTCCAGATTTCATTTGAGGATGAGTACTAATAGGTCAGCTATAGAAAAATGATTTTGTGAAAAGTTTTCATCCATAGGAGATGTTGTGTTTTGATCTTTTATTATTTTCCTATGTGAGTTCATTTGAGAGTGTAGTGGTCTTGTCTCATCCCCATACTCAGGGGCGTAGCCAGCCCCTCTCTTTTTGGTTTGGCCCCTGCAAGCAGTCTGTACCTAGCCAAGCCTCCCACCCACACCCTGCAGGGAGTGGGGAGAACCAGAATGCCTGGGCCGGCAGTGGCATGAACTTCGCCGCCACAGTTGCAGGGCCAGACAGTAGCTGGTGGCCGTGGATGGGGCTACAAGCAGAAGCCAGTGGTTGCAAGCCGAGCAGAGGTACCGGTGCCTCTTTCCTGCTCATAGCTGTGGCTTCTGGGCCCCGCGGCTGTGAGCAGAGCAGAGGCATCAACACTGGCACCTCTGCCTGACTTGCAGCTGCCAGCTGCTGGATGGTCCTGCAGCTGTGTCACCAAAGTTTGCACGACTGTGAGGGGCTAAAATGGGTGGGCCTTCGGGCCAAGTGGGTGGGTCCCAGCCCACCTGGACCCACCCGTGGCTATGTCCCTCCCCATAGCTGTTGGGAGCATTTAATGCCTCAAGTAGATACACCACATATTATGATAGGCATATGTAGAATCAATGGGTCTTGAAAAGGCATGTGTGTGTAGATGGGGAAAGGTATTTTGGTCATTGTAATAGTGGAGATGTGTCTGCAGCCTTTGTATCTGGTGTTCTGGTAGTGGCTGGTACATCTTTGAATAAGTGTGTCCTGTCTGTAGAGAGCTTGCTTCTGTTGGTGAGGTTGGAGGGTGTGACACCCTGTGTCTGCATGAGAACAACTCCCCAGAAACTCGATATTCTCCAGTGTTTGTAATTCTGATATGTTCTGTACAACGTATGCCTGGTTTGTTGTTATTTTAAAAGTCTCGATCTGCTAAACATTAATATCTTGTCAGTTTGTATATGCTACAATCATACGTGAGGACACTAAACATTGTTAGAAGTACTATTAGGTGGGAAATTCGCACAAGCAGCCTTTCAGGCATGACTATAGAGTAGCCAGGAAGCATTAACGATTCTTTCACCTATTAAAGAGTAGATTCCATCAGTGGTTCCCAATCTTTTTGGCTTGACGGCCATAGATATAATTTTTGTTACCCAGAAGGGCCACCAGTCTTCACCAGTAGCTCTCTACCCCCTGCAGCCAGATGAAAGAAGTTCAGAAAAGAGGCTCTCCTGTCCCAGTGGCTGCAGCAGGGAAATTGCACTCATCCTTTAGCCCAGTGCACCCCACTTGGATCCCCAGGCAATGGCTCCCTTTTGTAGCCAGGAGGATTGGAGATGAGTGCTCCTCTCCCTGTTGCTCCATCAGGGACCTGCGCAGTGACCAAGCCAGGGTGCTTTGCTGTGCTCCCTGCTACAGCAAAGGGGTGGGAAAAACTGATCACATGCCCTTGGCTGTAGCAAGGAGCTTCCATGGGTCTTGTAGCCCCATGGCAACACACTCCACCTGGGTCCTTAGGCAGTGGCTTCTTTCTGCAGCCAGCAGGAGGGGAGCAGTGGGCCACTTTGAAAGCCCCCTTTGATCCCCGCCACTGATTGGGAGCCCCTGGATTCCACCATCAGGGATTGTTTACAGTGAAGACTTGGCTCTAAGAAGTGTGTTTGCAATGGGGCTTGATTGACCGGTGAGGGCAGCCTCACAGACCACAAGCCTGATTGTTCTACCAAGCTGAACCAGACTATGAAATTGGGACCATGACATCGTCATGTAGCTCCATTCCCATTCAACTGAACATCTGAAATGCTGTTGGGAGGACGAAAGGACTTTGAAAGGGGAAGGGAGACTTAAGCAGGGAAGGCTGCCCAGCCTGCTTTAAGAAACTGCTTCTACCAGCCAATAAGGGTGAGATATAGCTAATTCAGGTCTTGTTAGTGTGTGGAGCTTAGACTGCAATCTTGCATTTATTTCATTTGCTAACTACGTTTATTTCATTTGCTAACACGTGTACCACTTTGTAGTGTGTCCAACCACTGCAGCCGGTGGAGTTGGCCTGCCTGCCGGGCAGACGCGCCCATAATGTCCACTGCCTTCCAGCCCCTCAGGCGGGGCGAGGCAGAATACTCACTAGTTTATAGCCTCCAGAGTCTTTGGCCTTCAACCCCTCGAGCAGGGTAAGGCACCACAAGCAAGAGAGTCTTTGGCTTCTCAACGCCTTGTGCAGGGTAAGGTACCACAGTCAATAGAGTCTTGGCCTTCAGCCCCTCAGGCAGGGCAAGGTGGGGCACAAGTCAAGTCCATGGCCTTCAGCAATGTTCCTTCTAATTTTTCATAGGCTGTGTGTGCAAAAAATTTCTTTTGTGCAGATTTTAGGAACCAGTGTCTAACTTTGGGTGCACTCCACTGAGTGTGGTCAAACTTGTGAGCACAACAAAGCGAGTGGGTATGATACAAGTAATATCTAAATTTTATTTTGATATGGTGTGGAAATGATTTTATAAATTACAAAACCTTATTTGAAACATGTTACTTGAAACCACCTTCTTAAAGTAGCATAAAAATATTAGCACTGTTGAATTTCTTTTGGGCGCTTTGTTTTGTTGTGTACGCAGGTTTCATGACCTGTGCGCATGCACAGCTTAGGGGGAACATAGGCCTTCAGCCCCTCAGATGGGGCAAGGCGGCACAGTCGCAGCAGCCGGCCGGCGACAGGGAGGGTGGGGAAGGCGGGCCACCCACTCTGCTGCGTTCCACCCCGGGGCCCTAACGGTGGCAGAATGGCGCCACTACGTCAGCGGGGCTCCTGCCGAATCACGCTGACCCCAGAACAGCTGGGCTGATACCCGTTGTCCCTGGACTACTTTCTCCCGTTTCCCCTCCAGGTTTCCTGGGTCCCATAGTCCTCTTCCTCTTTCGCGTAAACAGCCAGCAGGAGCCCTGCCACGCCTTCGCTGTCTGCGGGTGGAAGGTCTGGCAGCCCCTCTGGTCCATCTGCCAACGGTAATTCTTCCAAGTCATAGGGACTGGCCGTTGTCCGATCCTCTAGGGCCTCAGCAGAGGGTAACTCCTCCAGGTCACAGGGTCCCTCTGTGGTCTGTCCCCACGCCTGGTTCTCCAACTCCTCTGCAGAAGGCAACTCCTCTGAGTCCTCGCCTTGGGGAAAACATAGGTCAGGGTCTGCCTCCTGGTTTCCCCAGGGTCCCTCTGTTACCGCAAGAGGGATCTCAGGTCTCTCTGCAGGCGGGAGCTCTGGTGGCCGGTCAGTCCGTTTCCAAAAAGAGTCCCCCGTGAGTCCCTGGTCCGCTTTTTTATCCAGTCGCCCTTCCCTCGGCTCCGCTCTTCAGTTCCCAGGCTGGGTCCCGTGCAGGAGGCTTTTCTGCCCAGCAGGGGGAGTGCGGGGGCTTTTTGGTGCCCTGCGCTGGGCGTGGCAGCCTCTGCGGGCGCGGTGATCTCTCTCTGCTATGCCCCCCCGCCCTTCAAGTCCAGCTCCCATTTATCGGAGCTGCCCCCGGCCTCTTCCCCAGTGCGCGACAAGGCATCAGTATTAGCATGCCCCTTACCTGCTCAGTGTTATATGGTGTATGCATAAGGCTGGAGCGAGAGATACCAGCAAAGGAGGTGTGCATTGGTGCCCTTTATTTTGTGAAGGCACCGAAGAGGCGCATGATCAGAGATGACTGTAAAGGTGTTTCTTAGCAGACGATACCTCAGCGTTTCCACAGCCCATTTCACTGCCGGTGCCTCCTTTTCGGTTGTCGCATACTTTTGTTCTCTGGGGAAGAGCTTTTGGCTAATGTAGAGGATGGGGTGTTCTTCCCCATCGACTTCTTGGGTGGGGAGTGCACCCAATCCCACCGTGGAAGCGTCGGTCTGCAACAGAAAGGGGCGATGGAAATCAGGACTATACAAAACTGGCTTTGAGCACTTATAATCACGTCACGTCTATTTTTCTGTGGTTCATAAAGCTGGTTTAATGGCTTATCTTAACCAGTGTGTTTTTGAGTGTTTAGACAAACTGCTCAGCAGCAAAAACTGGTTCCCGTTCCTTCCACTGTGCGAGAAGGGAGGACTACACGATAATCTTTACTGGTCAGACTTTTTGACGGTGTAGGGTGGCCAGTTTAGTCCTGTGATCCTGGGCTGAGGGGCTAGCTGGCATTTCTTTCTCTATGGTTGGTTCACGTGTGGCTGGAACGCATTGACTGAACTGAGCTGGGTATGGTCCCTGCTATATAAGCGCAACACCTGCCAGGGGTTTGTGGCTTGTTGCAGTGTGAGAGGGAGCCCACGCTGCTCGGACAGAGGGCTCAGGGGTATCCCAGCTCACAGGTTGTACCCAGGGTTCTGCATGCTGTCCCAGAGGGTTGTTTGATGGCCAGAAGAGGGGTTCAGGGTAGGGTCCACCTTGAGTATGGGCTCTAGTGGTTTGATGAGCCCCCACATGGGTTCCAGTGTGGAGTGGTTGGTGACAACAAGGGGTGTGTGTCAGAGAGGGTTTTATGTCTGTGTTGAGGCAGGTTCCATTGGCGGCATTTGGGTGGCCCATTCTCTGGTGGAGCATCCTTGTTGGTGATGGTGGTTCTGAGTGTGCTAAGGTGTACACCCTGGACTTTCTCCTCCAAGCATGGTCTGCGTATCTGGGAACCTGGCTGAAGAGAACAGATTTCTTGTTGTGTTTGGGGTGGTTCCTGGGTCTGTGAAGGTAGGTGTGGTGGTCTGTGGGTTTTTGGTATGTAGGGTTTCCATGGTTGAAGCTGATTGTAATGTCCAGGAAGTTGATGCCAGTGTGGCGGTTTTCCAGAGAGTTTAATGGATGTGTGGAGGTGGTTGAAGCTGTTGAAATGTGTGAGAGTTTCAGCCCTCTCTCCAGAGGATGAAAATATCCCTGTGTCTCAGGTAGATCATTGGCTTTGTGGTGCATTTGTCTAGAATAAAAGATGTTTCCTTACCCACCTTGGCTCTTTATTTTCTGCAGGCTTTTGGGGCACATCCTGGAGACCTTACACTAGGAAAACTCCCACTGGACCTTAGTGGGGCTTCATGTGGGTTTTGACACAGCAAGGACTGCAGGGCTTCACTTGGTTTTATTGCTGCTTTAGAGAAGTGGTTATAGAACTAGTCAGTGTGTCTTTCACTAGATTTGCTATGACTAAAAACCTCCTCTGAGCAGTCCAACTGTACCCTGCCAGCCTGCAATAGCTTGCCACAGCTTTGAAATCCATTTCCCACAATGTTAAGAATTAAAAAGCCACAAAAGCCAACCTGTACATTTGTGTTGTATGAGGTTTGCTGATACACAGCAGAGCTGTCATTTTAAGAGGAAACCATCCATCATCTGCCTGCTAGTCCTCAATAATCGCCTTCTATTACAGTCAGATAGAATCTTCCATCAGTGGCATCGTGCCAGCTTTTCCACAGTTCCCAGTTTCCTGTTCTTTACAGAGGTATTCAAAATAGTTCGCCGTTCAGCTCAACTCATGCAGCATTTGAGGAGATGATTATTGTCCGTTAGGATGTTGCCACGGAAAAAAATCTGGGCCTTGCGTGATTTGTAGAATTAAACATTGTTAATCATCCTCCCCAACCTGAATTGGGTTGCATAATTACTGTTGTTGTTTTCAACCAGACAGATGCAATGTAAAACTTGAGAGATGTTGAGCAATAGCCCTATTGCTAACAATATGAGCAATGACCTGATTATCAAGACTCCATGAAGCAGAAGGGTAAGGGTGCCACTGCAAGGGGACGTCATGGAGACAGAATGTATAGTGAAAATGGCAAATGTCAAGAAACAGTTTGTTTTAAAAGTGCATCTTCTTCCTGTAGCTAATCATTCCCCTATGGAAATCTATAACATATCCCATGGACTTTCAGCATGTCCCATACATAGGACAGCATTTGACCATGTATATATTTGGATATTAAGATATTAATACATAGAACAGCATTTAACTGTGGGTATATTTGGAAAAAGTGCATCCACGTTAAAATGTTTTTCAAAATATCAGACTTTTAAAATAGTTTTTCTCATCCATCTGTGAAATAAAACACAACAGAATACTGAACTTAATCTGTCTCTGTCAGTTCTGGTGCTTACAGTAGCCTCTGCTCTGTGCATATCATTCCATGTGCTTTATAGCCTTTGCCAAAGAGAGGGTCTTACCTTTTGCACAAATCTGAAGTACTGAACTAAAGCGAAAGCTTGGATGCACATCATTGGTATGTTTCTTTGAAAAATATGTAATAGTAAAATTTCTTTGCTATCTTCCTGTTCTAAAACCAAATAAGCAGTGGTTTGGTTCTGTAAAGTCCAGTGTCCTACTTTATGATTAAAATGATATCGTGTGTTTGGAGAGCAGTGCACTGCACACAGTTGAATTCACCAAAGGAAAATAGGAAATAATTCACTTTGGCTAGAAGAGGGTGGGGATTTCTTTGTTTCTTTTTATATTTATTCAGGAAAAGCTGACAATCGCCCCACATTTAATGAACAACACCATCAATCACTGTGCTGACAATGAGCGGAAAAGCGAGGTAGATGTCAGACTGACGGCATATTGCTTTTTTCAGCTAGAGTATGGCTGTTTATAACACTTTTCACTGGCACAGTTCTTGCAGCACTGGGACAAGAATAGAATGAAGAGCCAGGAATTGGGTAGAAGGCTGCTTTTGCTTTTGAGCTGTGTAACCAGAAATAATGTGTTAACAGATGGTAGCTGTGGTTTAATTTTTGTAATTTACTTAGCAAGAGGATGCCCTTTTGCTATCTCATAGTGAGAATGTGTGGAAAACAGATTTAGTCACTGGAAAAAGGCTAGATTGCAACTTTAACATCTGATCTGGGTCAAGGGGCAGCACAAATCTGTAACCAAGAGCCACCATCCTTCTGCAGCTCTCCTTAGTCTGTGGAGGCAACCAGGGAACCGCAGATGATAAGGGTTGGAAGGGGCCTAAGGAGGTATCTAATCCAACCCATTGCTCAAAGTAGGGCTAACCCCAGTAAGTTGCTTCACCTCGTTTCATGGAGTAATTTACTCTGTCCTGTGTATCTGATCAGCTACTCTAGCTGGAGCATGGAGCTAGAACCGTTTCTCACTTTTTTCTGTACCCCCCTTGCCCAGCTGCTGACAGTGGTGAGTAACCCAGCTCTCCCCACCAGTCAGTCTGAGCAGAAGCCATCAGCAGAGTCTGGGGCTGGGTACTGGAGACAGTTGTTGTGAAAGTCTAGACCATCACGAGGAGGACACAAAAGAATTTTAATGCTCCAGTTGTTAAGGACGAGATGTGGTCTCAGCTTGGGTCACGGTGGAGACAAAGGCTCTGACCGAACCTAGAGAGGGAACATTTAGAGGGGGCCTGATCATGTTACTGGGAGATCGTCTTCATTCTCCTCAGCCTGGGAAATGTCAGTTAGCCTAGCCAGCTCTTAAAATAGCAGTTTAAATGCCTAACTCAGGAGACGTTTCCTTCTGCCCAGGGTTTTGCATTTTGAAATACATTCATCCAGCAAAAAATAAAAGAAGGAACTGAGGCCAACATCAGCTTAAATTCCTGACCCGTTGCACCACTGTATTAGACCTTGAATCAAGCTGTTGTGACTCCATTCTTTTCATCAGCATTGTCAAACTGGAGCAACATTTTGCATGGGGCACAATTTCTTTTCAGCCTTTTTTTTTTTTTTTTTTTTTTAAGAACGAACAGTATTTTTAGAAACAGTTTAGCTTATGGGCCTGAGCAAGATGCTTTCCCTGTCCATGCTTGCTTGAGCTCCCACCCTGGATCTCGTCTATGGCTGTAAACTCTAGACTGTAAAGTCTTCAGGACAGGGCCTGTGTCTTTCAGCACCTGATACAATGCTGAGAATCCAGAAAAGGAGGGAAAGTGATATAATTTTCATTGACTGGAGGTCAGAGCTCCTGTGTCAGGCAGGCCAAGGGTCTCCCCTCAAAGCAATGCGTAGAACAGGCCTGTTAGAAACGCATCTATTTCTGATTTTAAAAACAGTCAGTGATGGAGAATACATCACAAGCCTTGGCAAGTTCTTCCAATTTTGCAGGTTTCATGAAGGAACAATTTTCTGCTTCTTTTGTGAAACTACTTATTGAATTTTTTTTTTTTGTTTTTTTGTTTTTTTTTTGAAATTTGTGGTTTGCCCCATCTTGTTCTACCATTGTTTCTTCTCCTTTTTCCATTTTGGCGCAGAGGAGGTTAGGGGGAGGGGGAAGGAAGATTACTGTTCGGTTTTATTTTTTTTTTTTTTGAGTGGGCAAGTTTCCTGTTTTCTTTTGTAACTCTTTTACTTTTCTGAAGTGGAGTAGTTTAAAAAAAAATTAGAGTGGCAAAAGGAAAAATGGAGAAATCCCTTCTCCATCCTAGGTGGCATTCATTCTAATGCATTTGGTGATGAAAAGGTGGGGGAGAGGGTTGGTTCCGTGCCTCCCCCCCAGGTAAAAACCACAGAATACTTTGAAAACTTTTAATAAAAGTTTTTGGTATTAAAAAAATTGAAAGCCAACATTGTTTTGCGGAGAAAGAAGCATCAGACAAAAAATCTGGGCCAGGGTTTTTGACCAACCTTGGCGCTAACCCTGAATGACAGTGCCTCTGAAGCTTGGAGTGATATGTGGGGGGCTTGGCATGGCAGTTTCCCTTTCCCAGGTTTTCTGTAAAAAGTAGTAATATGCATGGGGTAAATACTATCTTGGGGACTTGTGCGATCTATGACTAGGTTTGGTTTGGTCCAGAAGGAAAGTTTTAGCCCAATGTCCCAGGCATTTTGTAGTCACAAACTGGAGTATCAGATGTTCTTTGCCCGATGAGTGGACATCCTCACTTTATTTACTTTTGGACAAGACTTTACTTCACTAAATCCCCACCTCCCGAGCAGAGAGGTCATGTCAACTGAACCTCTTTTTCTGGGCTCAGGGGTATGGCCTTCATGACAGGATTAAAGACAGCTGTGGGGTAGAAGAAGTTTTCTTTCCTTCTGCTCCTTCTCTCCCTGTGCCGTGGCTAGAGAGAAGACCTTGCTCCCTAGGCTTGTCACAAACCTAACATCAGCTTAGCAAAAATGGATAAATAAGCATTTTAAAAAAATTGCATTCCAGAGTCCCCTGTGTCAGGATGCATAAAATGCAACCTAATTGTCTCAATTCTCTGCTCTGCCACAAACTTCCTGTCCAGGCAAGTTGCTTATTCTCCACGTGTCTCAGTAGTGGGCACTTAATGTCACAAGGGAATTGTGAGGGTAAATAGATTACAAAGATTGCCAGGTGCCTAGGTGCTATGTTAATAGAGGTCTTGAAGTACTTTTGACAGGTAGGAATAAACAATGTATGAAGGACTCCACATACAAACAGAGCTATGTATAAAACCTACTTCTAGGGGACATCTATGACCATTCCTGGAGGAATTTGGGATCCAATAAGCTCATAGGTAAAACTCCATATATGCAGAGTTTTCCCCATTTGGTACTTAGGCTATAGATAATATCCTGCACATACGGAGTAATCCGAGTGTAATCAAACCAAAATACCAGTGCAAGCTAGGAATGTTCTCTGCTTCGTTTAGCTGGCTCAGAACTGCATGCAAGACGGAACTGAATGGATATCGTTTGTGAGAGAAAGAGGGGCTTGCAGCATTTTGTGGCGACTTGGATCCTTCTCAATGGAGTAGAAACATCACACACATCCATGTGGGGATTTTTGTCTGTGGTGTGCCTTTCACTTCACTGAAATGTATTCGACATTCACAGGATGCTGCCACCCTTTCTGCTTACTTGTCAAAAGTAACCTTCTGCTGACAGTATGCATGATTTTCTGAAGGACCCAGCACACAAGTTACATGGTATTTGGCTTTCCCCAGACATTTGACTTCTTTGATACAAGTTGTCCAGGGCAACCTGTCTTGGAATAATGTTTCAGATCACCTTCTGGATCGTTGGTCTTTCTGCTGAAACACGTAGTCCTAGTTGCGGTTACTGAGCTGGATGAGGCTGGTATCAGGAAAGATAAGACGAGAGATGCTGAATTGCTGTATAATGGCAGGAATAAGGCATACTGCGCTCACATGGAAAGCACCTAGTGGGGTGGAAATATTGACTATATTGAGCTCAGGGAAACAGCCACCCTTCCATCTCCTCCATCATTTGAAACAAATGAAACCCGGACCGATAAATTTCATGATGCTATTCCAGATGTTTTCTTTAAAGGAAAATTTCCTTACATGCAAACTAAATGAAAACTAGAAATGTAATTGCTATGAAACTTAAAACTATCTAGAGAAAATTACAGCTACTCGATGAAATATATATTTTGTCAGCATAAAAGAAAGAACGTTCTCATCCAGAAACGGTATGTAAATAAATAAACTCTAATTGGTTTGACAATGCCCCTTTTCCTGGCAGTGCCAAGAATCCTAGCATTGTAATTACACAGTTCTGGGCAGACATGTGGTTTCCATTAAGAAAGACTTGTGATTGACTGAGTTCATGAGGCATGTCAGAAAAAACACATCAACGTCTTCATAAAGGGGGGAAAAAAAAGATCCAAATTTACTTCTAACTTCATGAGAACTGTTCATATACAAATAGTTTTAAAACAGTATGATAAATGGAATAAGCAAAGCAGGTCGCTATCAGGAAAGCAAGCCAAGTTGATATTTGTATATATCTTAGATGAACTAACTGCAACTACTTACATTTCTACATGGAAAAGAAACAAGTTCTTGCTTTTGTATGAATATTTTGTTTTAAATCTTATATTCCAAACCATTTTTCAGTTGTTTCTTTTCAGCAACATTATGTTTATAAATGTTTTCAATTAAAATGAAAAATATGTTCAAAGTCTTCACATATTTTGTTTGGCTTGCATCACAGAAGAACACTAAAACAAAGCTAATACACTTAGAAGTTTTGAGAGCAGAAAACTGCACACATTATTCTATGTGGAAGAAAATTTAGCTAGTTTAGGAAGGGGAGAAATTTTAAATTAAAAATCTAATGCCTTGCCTTAATCACCAAAAGTGACTTAAATGTTTGATAGTTTATTTTCTGCCTTAGCATAAATACTTTAAAATAACAAACATTTCAGGATGCTGCCAAATACTGTCATTTCTTGGCAACCCTAACATTTTATTCTGGCTGTATTTTTCTTAACAACAAAACAATTCTTCCCTCTTCCCCCACCCAGAAATACGGTTTTGTCAAAAAGTAGTGGCAAAATACAAGTTGATTATTTTAAAGGACAGTCTCCATGATAGCTTCTTTTACGTATATAGAGAGATTTAAAAAAAAAAATTGATTTATTTAAAAAACATTTAGAGGTCTCATGCTTTCTGCAACGTGCTGAACAATAAGATTTCTTTGGTTGGCAGTTGATTTTTTGCAATATTATCCATATCGGTTAATTGATATGTAAATATTTTAGGCTCCCTTTTAGGGAGAAAGGATGGCCTGATGTAGTGTGTTTTAACCTTTTTCATTAGTAGCTCTGGCAAAATATTTCAAATGGAGGTGTGAACCCCTCTGGAAATCTTGAACATAGTCTGAGGACCCCCCAGGGGTTCACAGATGGGAAACCACTGGTTGTCGTCAGATTGAGAATCCAGGAGACTTGCATTTTATTCCTGGCTCTCCTGAAAACTTCTGGTGTGAACATGGGTAATTACTTAATCTGCCCTGGCTACCCATACCCCTCTGGAGATAATACAAAGCTATTTTACACTTATGTTGTGAGGATAGAATCAATCAATCTTGATGAGGTGCTCACATATTATCGTGGCGAGGGCTATGTAAATACTGAGCTAGAGAGATGCAAAGGGTTGCAAGTGTACAGTTCCTATTACAAGACTTTTAATTTAGGCATGTTGCTCTGTGTCTAAAACTGAGCACTCTCCAGGGCTGGATGCTTCAGAATAGGTAGTTGTCTTTTCCCAAACTTTAAAACAATGTTCTATGGGCATCAAAGACCATTGTTGATTACAATCTAGTGTGAATTGGAGTTGAGTCACACATATTCCTGAAGGTTTTAGTGATCAGAAAGCAATACCTTTATAAAGTTCATGGAGCAAACTGACTCACAGGAAAACATTAGACTGTCCATTTCCAATTTTCATTGGGCACAAGCGGGTACAACAGGCGAGCAACTCTGAACTCTGGGCATTGTGCATTGGGATCATTTTGCTTATTGCCTGTTTACTGGAGCTGATTGGGATTGTGCCTTCAGTCACCTGAAGTTGTCACTCCAAAATGCCCATGACTCAAGCAAATGAGCTTCTCTGCCATTTTGTAATTACCCAGTCTGTGGTGTTGAATTAGACACAGGGCTAAATTCTGTCCAGACAGTTGGACTTTCAACACTTAGTACCAATAAAAATGGGTTTAAAAACATAGTTTGCAGAATCTTAAGAGAAAAAAGTTCCTGGGGTGCTTCCTTGATGTGTGGGTGCACAGTGTGAAAATCTGTGTCCTGTCAGATGTGCCACAACCTGCATTTGTGTGCCAGCGTGGTAACTGCTTTGGTGAATGAGCATTTCTGTGGTTTGCATGTGCAAATACTAGTTTGCTGTGAATGGGTGCACGGTTTTGCTGCCCACGTATGAAATCTGACCCTAGGAATGACTGCAAATGCAGACAGTCTGTGCAGATTACTTGAATGGGGTTAGGAAAGATGAACCTGATCCAAAACCAGTTGAAATCAGTAGATGACATTGGGTATGTCTACACTATGAAAGCAAAGTCGACTTAAAGTTGACTTTAAGTAGACCTCATTAAGTTGACTTAGTAAAGCTATACTACATTAAGTCAACTTTATAAAGTCGACTTTAAATGGGTCCCCTGGCTTAATTTGACATTATAAAGTTGACTTAGTGGCCCCACTGCACTAAGTCGACTTTATTAAGTTGACTTAGTAACTCCACATTGCCTTAAGTCGACTTTATAAGCGGACCTTATAAAGTCAACTTTACTGGACCCTAAAGTCGACTTTATTGCCCTGCAGTGTAGACAGGGCTCTGTTTAAGTCGACCTAAGGGCCCTTAAGTCAACTTAAACACATAGTGTAGACGTACTCATTGTGCTTTTGGATCAGGCTCTATATACATTAAAATACATGGTCAGCATGACGCTGTTTTGGACAGTCTGAGTTCTCTCTTTCTTGTCAGATTGGCCCTTTCTTACCTGACTAATAATAATATTGTAAGGGCCTGAAGCAGTGAGTGAGAGTTTGGATTGCCCAGTAATTGCTGGATCAGTCTCTTAATCTTAAAAATGATAAGCAGTTCCTGGAGACAATGCATGTTTTATTAAAAACGCTTTTCTTAGAAATAATTTTTTGCCTGTAATTTTTTATGGTAGAGTTTCATTAAACTCTGCTTTTCTGTTCTGGATAATAGAGTTTATACTATTAGTGATGTGTCCTGTTCCTGTGATCACAAAAGACCAATCATCTGTTTAAAGCTTTGGTGCATCAGTTAAAAATAGAAAACCCCAGGCTGGTCACAGGGTCAACAGCATGCAGATTGTGGAAGAAAAATCTGAATTTCTGAAAAAGAAGCATTTCTGCCCGGTTAGTTTTACTGAGAGTTTGTGTGTCTTGTAGCATTGGTTTTCAGAGCTAGATGGCTGGTGAGATATCTGGCTGCTGTGGTTCACGTGGTAATAGCAAGATCTTCCTGGGTAAGCAGATAGCCTTAAGACCATCCTTTTCAAGCAGAATTTCTTTGTCAGGAGAGCTGGGCTGAGTCCTTGCCTGTGTCACAGGGAGTGCGGTGCGTGTGCGTAACTCACTTTAGGGCATGATCATGGAAGGAGCTGAGCACTTGGGTCCTGATCTGTGACTATTCCTGGCCCTGTGAATAGGCCCTTTTGAAGTCAGTGTTATTTCATTAGTAATAAGTGACGTCACAGACAGAACTTCACTGAGCATGCACAGAAGCCTATTTTTGTCGTATAGCAGCCTTGCCTCACTAGTTGACCTAAACCACTGGTGTCACTGCTGCATCCTGACTTTCTCCAGTTCTGCCCATCACGCTACTAAAGAGGCATTGAAGTCTCTGGGACTGCTCACACATACATGAGGTTAATCATGCATTAGGGTCTTTTGCTGGAACAGGAGTGCTGAGCACCTGGAAAGGTACAGTATGTAAAATCTCTGGGTATGTCTACACTTGCTATTGAAGTCGACTTAAGGATGCTTAAGTCAATCTCAATTACCCCACATCCACACCAGGCTTTTATTAAGTTGACTTAATAACCACTGGTGGTTAGGCCAACTTAATGGCTAAGCCAATTTGCTAAGTCTACCTAAACCTGATGTGGATGCCCTAGGTCGACTTAATACTGTAAATTGATTTAGGGTGGGGACAAGGGAGCCGTGGTTTCCCGGGATGACAGACCAATGGCTCCCTTCTCTCTGGGACCTGTAGCTTCCCGGCAGGACTCTTCTCAATGGGTAGTCACGGTTCTCTGCATTGTCTACACATGAAAAGTTTAGTCAACTTGTTAAGTCAACTTCAAAAGGTCGACTTAACAGAGTCAACTTAACTTTTTAAGTGCGGACATACGCTCTGTGCTTCAGCTCCCTGTTTCTGTAAGGAGGATAAAAGTGCTTTGTTACCTAATTGGAGCATCTGTAATCAAGCAGACAAATTTACTACTGCTGTGCTGATGCTCAGATGCCAGGGTGATGGGCATCACTTAAGTAAATACATGGAAAATAGCTCTCTGAGATTAACTGGAGCTGTGGGGACCTCTGCTCTTATGAAAATCAGGCCAACTGTTTGATGCTTAATTTCAGACTCTTGTTCTGTGTCCATTGTGCTTGCACATGACGGAATATATTGTCAGCAATAGCAGCAATGCATTCCCCCCTCCCCGCCCCTTTGCTTGGTTACCATGGGATGGAAGCTCAGTGGAAGTGTCCCAGGGGGGTGACAGGTGGCTGGGAATGCTAGCAAACCAAGTTTGCCACTGGTATAAGAAGGGGAGGAATACTCACATAATGATCTGTGGGAATCTGGCAGTCCTTGGCCCGGGCCTTCTGTATTTGGGGCTTTGTAGGTTTGGAGGGGATGTAAGTAGCAGATGCAGAGAACTGCTGCTCCCCATGGCTTGGTTTCCCTTTGGACACTCTTCAATATAAAGCAGTTCAGACTTGCTTTAGTGAATGGGAGGTATGACTTCGGAGCTGATCCAGCCATGCTACCTTGGTGGAGGGGGAATCCAGGGAGCCTTGTAGAAAGGTCATGTGTGTGTGCCCCAAGATCCATAATTTTGGGACCATATTCTCCAAAGATCTTCAGGCTCTGCATGATTAAGAGGCTACACCCTCCTCTTCTATGCAGTCACTAATGCCTTCTCTCACAGGGATGAGATCTCTGGTTTAGAGTAGTTCAAACCTGTGGCTACTGAGTGAGATATTGAAAATGTCCTGGGGAGCCCCATTTCAAGTCACTTAGAAGCTTCTGAATATTTTATCCATTGTGTATCAGTTTGTCTCTTTCTTTCTTTCTGATGTTGCAGTATATGATTCTACCCTTCCTGTAAAACTAAACTCGACAGCTGCTGAAAATCCTTTAACATTAGAAAGAACACATTGAAAATATTTTAAAGGCTTTATTGCACAGATCTGAGCAAGTTGTAGCAGTTTTTTTTGTTTTAATTTGTGCTCAGTCTTGATCTGACACACTAGCACTATCTGACTTCCCAGTTCCACCACCAAGAAACACAAAGTCCCAGATGGAAACAGAAGCCCAATAGAATCGGGGTGATTTTTTCAGTGGGAGTGGACATAATTTGTCTCAAGATACAGGAAAGTCCTCTTTCAGGATATGTAGATTGGAAATTATGCCACCCGTGGTTGGCGGATAGACCTTCATTCAAAGAGATCAGGATTTCTCCAAATGAGTTAGAAACTTCTCCGTTTACCATCTCTCGAAAGATGCCATCCCAGCTTTGAATCTCAGCCCACCAGTCGATACACTCTGCTACATTTACCTAAATGGCATGTCCCTCTCCATGTTGTTGCATCCACACAATAATTAAATGTGCCTTCAAAACAGTATTGAAGGCAGGTAGTCTTTGAGCTTATTGGTTAATTAGTTTAGCTTTGTCTTGCAGCTTCCCATCACTGTGTAATCAATATCACTCTAGAGAACGTTCCGCCAATATTGGAAACAGATACCTCCTGCCTTAAGGCATGGCCTCGCTGAGATTTAGGTTATACTGTAAAATAGCTTTAGTAAGAACGTAGAGTCAGTTACACTTGTAGGAAGGCCGATATGTGAATGTACCTCTTCAAAAATCACTCCTTGTATTTCCTTTGTGTCCCCTTCCATGCATGGAGGTTTTTTTGGGGTTTTTTTTTTAATCTTTGGATTTCCAAGAAATGTAAGTGTGAGACAAAGCTTTTCAGTGCGGCTGCCAAATAGAGCATTTGTTGTTTTCAAATACCATCTTTGGGAAACAATAATCGAACATTTAAGAAAAATTACAGTGGGGATTGGAAGTGTAATGAAAACTGTGAGGTAACCTCTTCTGAGAGGAAACAGTCTTACAGAGAACTTTGGAATGAAATGAATATGTTTTAATGCACATTAGATTTTTAAATTTTCTGGTTAGTTCTGGTGACTGCTTTAAAAATGTTAAATTAAAATGCTTTATCAGTGTTCCGGTAGCTGTGGTGACCCCAGGGTGTTCAACAGAGAAAGTGGGTGCGGTAATTTCTTTTATTGGACCAACTTCTGTTGTCTTGTTTGTCTCTTTGACAAACAGCAAGTTGGTCCAATAACAGATTAAAATGTGACTGTTTTATGCTTTTTGGACTCCTTTCCTCTTAAGCCACACCTTGCTTCTTAAACTATTTTATTCATTTTAGTGTCAGCAGAGTTTTAAATCATTAAAAGGATGTATGTTATTCCTGAATATATATATTTTGGATATATAAAAATAAATAGTCTTATGAATTCCAGAGTCACATAAAATCATTATTCTGGCCTGCAAAATGTTAATTCATATACATGTCTGTGCATGTGTGTATAAAAATACACTTTGAGATAAAACCATGACTGGGATGGTTTAGTGGGAGTGATCCTGCCTCTGGCAGGGGGTTAGACTAGATGACCTATGAGGTCCCTTCCAACCCTATGATTCTATGATTCTATCTACTGATGGAAAGCAGTATATCAGAGCCAGATTTTGTGTGTCTGTGTGCATATTTAAAAAGGAATCTTTTTTTGATAATGCAAAACTTCAACAAGAGAATAACATTAAGAAGGTGTTTAAAACAGAAATAGTGATCACTTTTCTGGTACCAATGAATCATTGTGTTATTGATAAAGATCTTGGGGCATTGCAACATGTGTACATCTCGTATGTTGCAATAATCCAAGGCGCTCTAGTGACATCAGTTGTACCATAAGAAATAGCACAGAGTAGGAGAAAAGCTAGGAGGTGTTTTTTGTTTTTAATCAGATAAAGTAGTTTTTCAGTTAGTTTTAGTCCTAAAATTTTAATCTTATATGAGATTTTGACTAAGAGTTGCTTATATTAGACCGGGATGCAAACTTATGGAGCTCAGAAGCCACACAAGTTGATTATTAAACCTTCAAGAGCTGCACTGAGGCACATAGCCATGTTTTACCGCCTCCAAAATTACTAAGTTTAAAATTCATTGCACACTTTAATTATATTGTAAAAAGAGGGAAAATATTGATCCTACTAATGTCAGAGTCTAATAATTTCTTAAGGTTACCATGAAAACCAGGCCTACGTATGGAGTAAAAACTTAGTTTCTCCTCGCCCACTCTGCCCATGCTGCCGCTTCTCGCCACTATGCCGCTGTTTTTCCCTGCTGTCCCAACCCCCTGCCTAACCCCAGGGCCTAATGCTGGCTTACCTGTGCCAACCTGTCCTCCAAGGGCCCCCTTGGCTGGCCACTCTGGCAGCTAGGCACAGGCTGGGGCCTGCTCCCCTTGCTTTAAGCCCTGCCTGGGCTGAGCATCCACTATGGCTGCTCTGGCAGACAGGCACAGGTTGGGGCTCCTGCCTGAGCATGCTCTGAGCATGCTCAGGGTGGGAGATTTAAAACTCCTAGGCTAGGGCTGCTTTCGTCTGGCTTTCTTCTGCAAGCCACACTTCTTCATTCAAGAGCCTCATGCGGCTCCCAAGCTGCAGTTTGGCTACACCTGTATTAGACCATGGTATACAATATTACTTCATGGGATAATGTTTAATTAAAACACATTAATTTATGTATTTGTTTATCAGTCTTATTCCTAAAACAGTGAAAAAACAAAAACAAAAGCAGCTTGGTCTGATTTTTATGAAAAAATGCAAATGAGGACTTTGGTATCAGTAGTAAAGTGAAATTAGCATAAGTTAAAACTCTTTTACTGGAGTAATGTTATAAAAATAACTTTTAAAATAACAATTTGATTTGAGGATTGCCCAGTTTCCTTTGAGAAGGTGAAGAAGCCAGTCTTACTCCACTGGGCCAGATTTTGATATCTTGTCTCATAATGTCACTCAGTGCAGTGGGACTGCATGTAAGGGGGCTGCATGGTCAGATTCTCATGACCAGAGCTTCACTGACTTCCAAGGAACAACTCTAATTTACACTAGGGGAGGAGCCAGCCTGGTGTCAGTACATGCCTTTGCTTCCTTGATGTTTAAGGGAGTTTTTACAAATTGACTTCAATAGGGGCAAGATGAGTGTGTTGTGGGAATAACCTTTTATTTTCCTAATTTCCTTTTTGGCTTTATTAGGTTTTACCCTATTGCTTTTGTTTAAAACCTTATTTCCTCTTATTACTTTAAATGTCTGAGTAGTTGCAGTGGAAAAGCCCCATGTTGATACTGGAAAACTTTCCATTAATGTTTACAGGAATTTTTCCTGTGTAGGGATTGTTATAATGGGGACTCAAATTTTCATCTTATGATTATAATACATCACCTCAAGAGAAATAAGGTTGTTAGCCATCTACTAATGAGACTATTTTTTTTTTTTTGAGGTCCCTTTTTGTTGAATGGTGTATGTGTGTGTATTTATGACCTCAGGCCCAGCTTCTGCAATTTACTGTGGATTTGATCCTGCAAATTTCTGTACTCCTTGGCCCTGATCCAACAAAGCACTTAAGCACCTGGGCTGTCCTGGCGAAGCCAATGAGTTTTTGCCCATGCTTAAAGTTAAACAGGTACTTAAGTACTTTGCTGTATGTTCAGCAGCTTTGGATCAACCCCCTGTGTATGCGGTTCGATTAAAACCAATAGGGTTCTGTATGGACATAGCTAATTACAGGATCTTAGTCTAAAAGGGTGGGCTTGTGTCGGATTCTATGTAGCCAACAGACTGTGAGCAAGGGAGTGAAGTCAGGAAGTAAAGCACCCAAGTTACTCTGTTTCTTAATCTATCTGCTTGTACAATTCGTAAACTTGTGATATGAGAAAGTGAATTGGTTTGGATGAAGTCAGTGCATTGGCTGAAAATGAAGGCTCCATTATTTGTTTCAGTGGAGTAAAATACATAAGAAGACGTTCCCTGAGATTTTTTTCCCCACATTCTCCCTTTGTTGCTTATTTACATTCACACTTCTTCACCTTAGTACATTCTTCAGTAAACAGCTTATGGGGGTTTGCTGTTTGTTAATGAACTGTCAATATACATTTTTTTAAATTGCCAGTTTAAAAAAAGAACCCTGTTTATGCTATTAAAATGGAGAGAAAAGCAGCTTTGGCTGAAGTTGGTTGTTTTCAGTCTCAGAACAGCATCATCAGGTTAGATGTTGGGAGTTGTCCTATAAGGCAGCAATAGGGGAAATGGCGATTGTTTACTGAAGAAGTGCCAGTAGTCATTAAGACAGAGTTGTAAAGTGGTTTAAAACACGGCTGTTAGCATTCTCAAGAAAACAAGAGCTGGAATCACACAAAAGCACATAGAGACAAACGTATGTGTTTTTCTGTGAACTTTTCCCATGTTGACTCAGAAGTGAAAGTGGGACAACCGATATTTGCCCTTACTCAAAGCAACTTGGTTGAAAGTAACTGGTTTTTTTTCTTTTTTTTGATTGTTCTCTCTTTCTTTGCTGTAAATTATCTACATCATTGACATGTTTGAATGAGGAAATTTTGCCTGTAAAGAAAAAATGTCAGCAGATAAAAAGCAGGGTTGATTTGAAAAATAACGCCCAGTTTTACTGTGTAGTTGACTCTCAAAATGCTTTTTAGGTGACAGGAAAAGAAAATCTTCAAAGCATTTAAAAAATAAAATTCCAGCAAGAAAAAGCTCTTTAGTATTCTTCTGAGGGCATGAAATGGTCGCACATATTCTCAAAAAATGGAACAACTTTTAAAAAGTTAATATATGATGTCAAAAGTAACACACACTACATCGGTACCTACTGTGTGTATGTGTATTATACACACACATATGCAGTGCTTTTTTTTGTAATGGTATGCAGAGGCATGGAGCACCTGCACCTTTATTGCTGGCCCTACTGCCCAGCTTGTGGGGTGGGGTTAGCAGGGGAAACGAGAGGACTAGCACTTTTTTTTTTAAAAGAAAAACAAAAAAAAAAAGAACTGCATATGTGTACATAGCAGGCCTAATTCTGAAAACACTTAAGCACATGCGATTTTTTTATCCTTGTTGTAGTAACCAACTGATTTAATTAGAAAAGTGTATAGTTAATCATGCAATTAAATATGTGCAAGGCCCTCACACACCTGTGTGTATTATAAATCCTATAACCTATTAGTTTAAAAACAAGTTATCCAAATGTGACTGACACCAAATTTAAAACCTATTTTGAATTTCCTAATATTTTTTCTACATTTTCCTTAAAAATTTCATGTATTTTTTTTTTAAGTCTAGTCTAAGTCACAACTGCAACCTTTTTTTCTCATGTATATTTGATACCAGGCTCCAGTCTAATCTGATAAAGTGCACTTTGCCTCTGGTGTCTTACAATAAGCTGGCTGCATTAGTGCCGGGAAAAATCAATACCGATTTATAATTTACCATCGCAAAAAACCTATCACTTTTTATGACCCTCTATCCTGACTCATTAATATTACATTAAAACACACACATACACACACCCCACTGCAATAGGGTGAAATTGTAAGCTTGTCAGATTTGCAGTCATAAAGAAATCTTTAATTGGTCTTAGTTTGGAAATTAGCCTCAGATTTTGTAAATTTATGTGATTTTAAAAAAAAAAAAAATATTTACCTGTGGTGGATTTTTAAAAAGTATCGTGGTAACAGATGTCTCCATTTCTTAAACCACACAGCTTCCTTCTGACTTGTTAAATAACAATGCTAGAAGACATTGCTTTCATAAAACAAATATCAACTAAGTCACTTACACAGTGTCTTTGCTTGTTTCTTTGCATTTCTTTTACTGCTGTGACAAAGGATAACAAACTGTGTTTAGCAACAGCATTTTTTTTCTCTTTCTAGTCACAGTCTCTTTTGCTTTTAACTTTTGTTTGTTTTTTTCAGGAACACTAGAAAGACATTTTGGAGAAAAATTATGGAAACCCAAACAAGATGCATTATATTGCCTTTCTCTTTTAAAAAAGGCTTTTCTTTTCTGAATTGGTGAAAGACAAGTGAGCAGAGTTGGCTGTTACTTGCCTAATCCTAAGGGCCGATGGTGGCCTTCTGCCATATATTGAGCAGTTGACTTCAGTGGGGCAAGAGACTTTTCAGCACCTTACACATTTGGGCCTAATGTTTTGCTCTCTCCAGTGCACAGAAGAGACTATGACAGGAACTGAGAAATGTAAAACCAAAAATGCATTGCATGTTTCTTATATTTTTAGAAACTAAGACACCTCCCAACAAAAAGTACTTTGCCCCCTGCAAAGGGAATTAAAACAGTTTCATGCTCATATGTTTTAAAACTCCTTATATCTAAATTCTTTCCAGATAATGTCAAATCTAATGATGTCACTGTTTATGTTGGCAACAGAAAAGTGCTCTTTATTTATTTCATACTATTCACAGAGTTTCCAGGGAACCTTTTCCCCCCTCCTGCTTCTTCTCGTTAATATCATGAAGATGCCATCCTAACAACATGTTTTGTTGTCTTCCTTGCTGCATCAACTGTTAAGGAATAAATAGGCAAACAGAGAAGCAAATAAATAAAGAAATTGGAAATTCAGTGTGTTCTCAAGTGTGCAGTCGATCCACACCATGCAGCAAGTACATGTCGTGATTGGGTTTTTAAAAGACATTCTCCTCCTTACTGACTGACAGGGCCTATTGATTTTTTAGGTTTCTGCCGTCATCAGTTTTCAGCCTCACAGCGGCCATATGTCGAGGTCAGGGCGCGCGGGGGCTCAGTCAGGCAGCCTTCGCCACATCCAAAAGTGAAGGGCCGCTGAAAGAAAATCAATCATGTCATAAGTGGGAAGCATCAAAAATTTTCCCCTGTATGGCCAAAGCCCATCAGGCTGTCTCCACTCAGTAGCTAAGGTTAGGCATCTGTCAAGTCAGGCTAGGTGAAAAGTATTAGAAATGCCAGTTAACCCATGGTAAGGCTGAGTGGAATGGTGTATCCATTCCCTTTGTTTGCCCGTTGAATATGACAGGGTTAGCATTTCCACTTAATTTTTGAGACAAGGTAGTGTTCCTTGTCCCCCACCCCCTTCCATTTAATCTACAGAGTATACTGTGCTGGGTCGATTTTTGGCAACTGATTATAACCCGACAAAAACTAGAAAAAAAAATATAAGATAGCTTTTCTTTCATGATTCATGGGAAGGTCAGCAATGTAGTATATTTATAAAGTCCCCCCAACTGTATATTGTAAATGAAGGATTGTCTAAAGCTCAGCTTTGCTCTCTGTGCATGTAAGTTTTAGTGATAAAATTAATTGCCTGTTTCACATATTGCTATGAATGTTCCTTGACTCTTGTTCCAGAATTTCTTCACCAAATTGACAGTAAATATTTTCATTGTTCCACTAATTGGAGAGAAATATTTTGCATGTGCTTTGTGAAAGTATACTGCTGTGCTGTCTGATTTTAATCTTTCCCCTCCTTGTTCCATTTAAAATCCATACAATTAGATTGTGCAATTATGCTAAATAATCGATCTGTGTCTTGTTTGCCATTTGTATGATACCTCTTACAGAGAGGAAACGATATCTTTGTATGTCCACTAAATTTGAAATACTGATTCGGTAATAAAATGGGATAGTTAAGATTATGTTGGCAATCTTTCAAGGTTTTTGATTGTAGATCATGTACCCTCAGGAGCATTGCTGTAGGCTGTGGTAACCAACTGGGTGTAGGTTTATTGTTAGTCAGTTACATGCAAAGAAAAACAAAGTAATCATTATAAAAATAGGAGAAGAGCCCAAATGTTTTAAACTCATGTGCTAACAAAAATACTACTTGGCCTACAAAGATAGGATGTTTGGTTTTTATATGTTACTTTTATTTTGTAACAGTCCTTTATCTTATTTCCTTGGGTGACTCTTGTCTTTTCTGAGTGGAAGTGTCTCTTCCGTGATTGATGCTGCCAGTTAAAATTCTGGTTCTGAAATCTCCTGAGAGGAATTCTTCCTGTGAGAATTTGATCTAGGGTTGGAATTGGCAATATGATTTGAGAGCTCATCCCACATGGAGTGGGCACACCGAAAACAGTGAGGGAATGAAGTAAACAACTGAACTAAGCTGTGCTTTAACTTCCCTCTTCCAAAACGAGATTTGCTGCCTGAACCAAAGCATATACTAACAAATGCCTCAGCTCTCAGTGCTTCAGTGATGGCACTCTCCTTTCTATACAAATAAAAAGACAAAATATTTCTCTAATTGGTGTTGTGATGTGAGACCATTAAGGTGATGCTCCTTGAAAGTCTTTGGAGCCTCAAAGATATTGACCGGCTTGCTTTTGGCATTGCAGTTATAAGGATGTTTGTAGGTTCTGTTCTGTGGGTTTTTGCTAGTTATTCCAACACTGAAGATCTCACTGTCCTCAGTTTTAACAGTGGTGAAAGTTATATGGAGTGGAAAAAATCTGCATTTGAGAAGTTTTAGGACTGTTAAGTCTGACCTAATTGTGACTGATGATTTCTAGTTTCTGTAATGGTGAGCCCCTGCCAAGGAGCCTAGTCCATCCTTCATGATGAATGAATTTGGTTACTTGTGACAAAAAATTGTTCTTGAAACCTTTCTTAAAGTGTATTTAATGCTTTTGGTGATGCATTCTGGGAAAAAGATCTGTTACAGAACATAACTTGTGTGAAGTCCATCAGGAGAAAATCTCTCTCCCCTTGACATGAAAATGTTATTCCCCATAACAGAACTGAGAGTTAAGAACTTTCATGAGACATTCAGTAGACTCTGAAGCATCCAAGTATTTGGTCTTATCCTGCAAAGGTCAACGGCTCTTAGCAACCATAAGACCTTAACTAAATTAATCTGAGCAAGGGCTGAGCTGGCTTAACCGTGTCCACATTAGGAGTTTGCACCAGGTCAGTCAGAGCCATTTGTTTAACCTGGTGTACTTTCCTAGTACAGCTAAGACCTGAGGTCAGATTTACTTTTGGGATGTACCTATGGTATTCTGCATCATTGAACTGTCCTAGCATTTGGTTGACAGACATGGAACAGTTAATTCCGTTGATTAAAGAGAAATGTAAACATTGCGTTGAACATTTTAGAATTAAAGCAGATTTGGTGGAGGATTTATCCTAATCACATTGTTCTTTTTGTGCACTGTGTGCTTATATTGTTGTTGTAGTCAAATCCTGCTGATCAACTGCAAAGTGTGAATTAGCCAGATGTAACCTATCTGTAAGAGGCAGAGTTTATCAGGGAGCATAGAGCTATGCTGTGGTTGAAAACAGCAGAGGTGGTAGGCTCAGAGCATGGAAGCAGTCAACAGCTTACTCTGCTTTTTAACTGGAACCTAATTCATGGATACATAAATAGTTGGATGAAAATTTTTACTCCAGATGCAAAAGTTTCAGTCCAGAAATGAAATTGTCTTCCCAAAATGAAATAAGATTAAAACAGCAGCAATGACTAAAGGGCAGAGGCTTGTCGTTGTTACAGCAGCAATTGATGATCATATTTGCATGAGGCATCGTACAGACATGTGGCAAACAAGACAGTTCCTGTCTCAGAGAGCTCACTGTCTCCATGGGACAGAATAAAACAGATTTCCCGCTTGCCTACTTCATGCCGAGTTGTAGTTTTGTGGGACCAGTGATAGCAAGCGCAAAACTCGTTGAATAGTCTTTGAGGGATTACATCTCTCCGTCTTTTCTCTGGCAGGTTTGTACTGGACTCCTTTTGAAGGTTGATCGGTTAGTATTTGTACTGTGTGCTTTAACAGTGGGATGCACTATAGAAGTGTTATTGCTAAGACCATCTTCAGTCAACTGGAGAGAGTGCTGTTGAATGTGATGAACCAATCCTTTCCCAGTGACGTAGATAAGCTTTCTTTGCCGTCTATCAAGGGCCTGCCAGTATGGGTATTATGAGATGACTCTGACAGTCAAATCTGGGTTCCCATTTGGGAATTCAGGGTACCAAGTGTTGGGAGAATGGCCTCACAGCTTTGTTTTTGATGTAGGAATCTTTTCTCTCCTCCTCCAGCAATCAGTCCTTAATGTAATGTGGAGTAGTTACTAGACTAAAGCAACCTAAGGAGGACTCATGAGGGGCCATGATATATTATCCAGCTTCCTTCACTTTTGTCACCCTTCATGTGCCCCTGTGCAAAGATTTCCTGTGCTTACTTTGTATAGCAATGCCATATTTCACCAGCATGGGTTCTCCTCAGCCAGCTCTACAGTATTTTCCCACCTAGTCTCATGTTTTCCTACTATTCTTTCTTGATGGGCAGCATGCCCTTTCTTCTAAGCTGGCCACAAGTGTTAAATACTTCTTGGGAGCCCAGCCATGACTCAAGGAATCTGTGACTGTTTGGATCCCTTCACTGCCTCTTTTCTCTTTCCTGCCTCCTGGCCCCTCCAGAATGGGATCCCCAACATATAACATCTTAAGTTTTGGCTAGATGGGCCAGTCCTGCTTAGATCATAGCAAGATCAGGAGTAAAAAGCACAGTTTTGTTTCATTTAAAAAAAAATGTACTGCAACACACAAGAGTAATATTGCTCCAAACAGCATTGCAGAAGGTATTTGAGCCCTATTAAAACAATAAATCCCAGTGGTGTCAAAGAAGCTGTTTAAAATCTCTTGGACCAGAAATCCATTTTAATGAAAGAAGCCCTTGAATACAGATCTACCTAATATGCTTCAGAACCATTCTGGTCTTCTGGGTAAATAGTGTTCATTTTTAAAATGACTTTATAATACACATTTTAAATGTTTTAAAGTTGTATTTTATGGTAGACCGTGGTAGGTTCTAAAGAGCCATCAGGACTTAGTAAGGAAATAATGCACATTTTAAAGATCGTGTTTTAAATGCACACTTTAGGACTGCCAGAATTCCGATGAATTTCAAGAAAGTTTTTCCCCTGCTGCTTCTCTCCAACTACCATAAAAGAAATGAATGCCCCCGCACACTTGTGCCTAGTGTAAAACTGAATGCTGATTGGTTGTCTTAAATGGATGCAAGCCAGGAAGCTCCAAATTTAGGCTGAGCTGTCTTTTAATGAGCTCAGTGCATGGGGCAACTGATGAGATACCATCTTGAGGCAGCCTCAGGAGTGTGGGTGACATTACTTACCATACAAGCTACACAGGCCACTTCGCTGTACAGCTTGGAATGTATCCGACAGCACTGCAGCCTTGCTGGTGGATTATTTGGGGTTTTTGTCAGTTTAGGGAAGACTTTGTGACTCGTACTAAGGATGACTTTTATTCTTTCTGTCAGATCCAGCACAGTGTGTCTCTGTGGCTGCTGGACAGCAGCAGCACCCTAACAGAGGTTCGTTTATACAGTGAAGTTATCCTGGAGTAAGGCAGGGTGTGAATTTAAAGAATTATGGCTGTGCAGCCACAACTCCTCACGTGTATGCACAGGGCCTTGTTCTGGTTGAGTATAATGTGCTTCTAGTGTGGATTAAGATAAATCCGACAAAAGCCCTTTTAATCCAGAATCAGTGTCCACACAGAGAGTCCCTAGAGTTCAGTGTGGCCATGTAGCCGAGTGTTGAGATCCTTGCTCTCTGCATCTGTTGAGGGGGTGTTTAAATGCGAGAGAAGGGCCCCTTTTCCAATGGGAGTGTGGTACGGTTGGTGGGAAATGGAGGGCTCTTCTTCTAAAGCAGAGGTGGGCTCTTCACTGTGTGGCTGAACTGTACCACAACCTGTGCGTCTGCCTTGAATATAGTGGGCGTGTCCAAAATGATGTTTCCACTCAGATCAGTAAGAAAGAGGGGAGGGAAGGGGCTAATCTGCTTAAAGAAAAGCCCCTTGGGAACCAACCCACAACAATTGAGAGAAAGCTCCAAAGATAGTACAATGAGGAGACAGATCCTCGTATGATCTAGATGGCTTGAGGGCACACTCTTCCTTCCTTTTTGAAATATGGCCCCATCACGACATCGTGTGACCATCATGTGACTGGTCTTTGTGGATACTGACCCCAGTGTGAGGCCTGGTAAAACCTTCCTTATCCTTTGTCAGGTGACAGGAGCCAGCAAATAAATTTAGTCTCTTATCAAAGATCCTGTATGTGTGTCATGCCATTATTACATGGTGTCAGAATAAAACTAACTAAATACTGGAGAAACATGAGTAAAGGAAGCCAGCTGAATCCTTTAGTTTGAAAGGGAACGTAGCAGGGAGGTGTTAGAATCATTTCCAAATTAACATTAGGAAAGGGATAGATAATAAGATAGAAAATACCATGTTGCCTCGTTATAAATTTATGGTATGCTCACATCTTAAATACTGTGTGCAAAGTTGGTCACCCCATCTTAAAAAAAAGATACATTGGAATTGCAAAGATGCAGAGAAGGACAACTAAAATGATTAGGACTATGGAACAGCTTTAATTTGTGGAGAGATTAATAAGACTGAGACATCTGAGCTTGGAAAAAAACAACTAAGGGGGAAATGATAGAGGTCAAAATCGTGACTGGGGTGGTGAAGGTGAATTAGGAAGTGTTATCTACTCCTTCTCATAGCACGAAACAAGGGGTCAGCAGGTGAAATTAATAGTCAGCAGGTTTAAAATGAACAAAAGGAAATATTTCTTTACACAATGCACAGTAAACTTACGGAGCTTTTGCCAGAGGATGTTGTGTAGGCCAAGATTATGAAGAGATTAAAAAAAAAAAAAAAGCAGGTAAATTCAGAGGTGCTAGGTATGTCAAATGCTCTAGGCAAAGATCTCTCTTTGCCAGAGGTTTGGAATGAGCCATGGGATGGATCAGTCGATGATTTCCGGTTCTGTTCATTCACTCTGAAGAGTCTGGCATTGGCCAGGGTTGGAAGATAGGATACTGGGCTAGGTAGACCATTGGTCTGACCAGTGTGGCTGTTCTATTATGTTCGTATCCTGAAAGCAAGTGGCATTGCAAAGAAACTAGACAGGGTGAATTATTATTTGCAATGTGAGAGTACCTGAGGATAGTTCTGCACTGTGGATCAGAACCCTATTGTGTTAGGCAAAGTACAAACACATAACGGCTGTGGCAGGCCCATTGGCACTAGAGATTAATATACGTTCTAGGGGCAGCTACTATACTTTCTGGCGGTAACTGAAAGGCAAGAATACTATTTCTGTGATCTGTATGGGAATGTCTCTTAGCCATTAGGTAACAGAGCCATGCAATTAAGTTCCTATCTATGCATTAGAACCGTTAGCAAATGGGCTATTATCTTTGTGCTATAAAAGAAACCAAAGTTATTGTGAGAAATAGACTAGATTTTGCAAAAAACAACAAATATTTGAAGGGCTAGTGAATATTATATTGCACAAATGAAAGTGTTTAATAAGCATGAAAAGAACTGAAGTGCACCCAGTTATAGCTGTATTTATCAAAGTATAAGAATATATAAGAGGGTGATAGAAGGTGGACACACTATTTGTTTGCAGGAGAGCCCCAGCTGGGGAAAAGGCTAGGGGCTCTGGCAAGAGGACTCGGGGCTCAAGCCCCATAAACATGGTGCCAGCGATGCCCCTGTTTGTTTGGAATAAATGTGGAGGCAGTCATGAAACAACAGAAAGGTGTACGGCACAAGGGTTAAGCTCGTGTATATGAAATGAAAGCAGACGTTTCCCAAAAGGCATGTGTGTCATGCTGCTCAAATGGTAAAGAAATACACAACAGTGTTAATTCATGGGTGTTTTGCTGTGGTCAAAAGAGTGGTGATGATATGGAATTAGAGAGTTTTGTTGGCTCTCTTTAGAAGTTTTTACAAAGCAAAGTTCTACAGATTGGTTTTTGACACTAAGAATAAATGAGCAAAAAGTGAATTTCACAGTAGAGGCAGGTGCTCCATGTGACATAATCACAGTAACTGAGGTGTGACAAAGCTCTTTTTCTACCTGGTGGGTCCAGCGTCTCCTTTTAGTGGTAGGTCAGGAATCAGCTTCACCCCAAGTGTCATTCCACCCTCCATTTGTAGGGGAGGAGAACACAGCATCTTTAGGATGGCTGCTCCTTGCTGGCTCCCAGTTTTGTCTCTGGGTCTCGCTGGGCTCCTGCCCCTCCAGTGAATGGCTGGTAGGGGTGGGGTAGCCTGGTTCCACTCAACTCTGCACCCCAACCCAGGGATGCTATGAGTAGCAAACTCACACTGTGGCTTCAGGAAAGCTGCTGGCTTCCTGGAGTTAATGCCCCATGTCCCTTGACTGAATAGCTGTACCCTGCTTGGAAAAGTGCTCTCCTTGGCCTCCTTGCCAGGGAAAGCACTTGTCCCTTGACAGCCCACTGGGCATGGTAGGACCCAAGCCAAATGTCCAGTTCTGTCTTTCTCTTCTCACAGATTTTCTTCCCTTAGGCCTCTAGAGCTGGGAAAGTTCTTTGGCCTCTTTGGGCAGGGTTTCCCCCTCCCCTGGTCTGTACCTTTAGGGTTATCTCCTGCCAATGCTCTACTCCTTTTCCTAAACCCTCCTGGCTCTCAAAACCCTCCTGCCTGCTCAAACACGCTGGTAGTTCTCCTCACTCTCCACTCAAACCACCCTCTTTCTCTGGAAGAGAGGCTTTTAACAAATCCTAGGCGGGATCTTGACTGGCTCCTGGTGTGTTGTTTAACCCATTGTAACCCCTACTCAGCTAGCAGGGGAAAAGGGACTAGGGCTCATACCTTGGCCACCTGGCATTCTCCAAAAGCCCTCCAGTCTGACCCTGCCACGATGTACACAAAGCATTCAGTAGAAGTTTAAAAATGAAGCTTGTTTCACATATCGGGCACAAAACGAGCCCACTACTAAAGAATTTTATTTGCTGACTGGTGCGTGTGTATTTGGTTTAAGCAGGAAAGATTACCTCTGATTAATGCGTTAATTTTTTTAACCAAAACCAAGTTGTTGTACAGCACATCAAGTAATGATGTAATAACTCATTATAAATCCATTTGGTCACTCTGGGGTTCTGAGTCAGTTAAATAACAGATAATAGCTTGCAATCCATGCATGGCTCTTTTTGGCAATTCCCTTTGATATTTCAATCCAAGCAGGCCCGGCTCAGAGCCTGAGTGTACACACTCACACGATATAGCAGAAAAGTCAGTATAAATGGCAAAGCATTTGATTTTGGAAAAAGAAAATAGCCTGGTAGCATGCAAAGCATCAGTACTTGTTGCTGTTAGCCGATTCCAAGAAGCCTCTCTGGTTCCCAGTTCAGAGACTCAGGACCAATGCCTTCTAACAGCCTTTTGGAGGCCAGACTCCTGGGTCCTGAACCTGCTATGAAGGAGGAAGAATAGACCACAAAAGCAAGAGAAGAAATACTAGGGCGAAGAATGCTTGGTGGTTACTCTGGGTGCAGGGAGGGGAACACGTTAGATCCAAAAAGACTGTCGCTGGTAACCTGCCAAAGTGAATGGCTGAAGTATGAGCTCTGGGCACCCACTCCACTCCTCTGCCAGGCATGGTGATGGAGCAGCCCCACACTGAGGGCGCCAAGCTGCTGAGCGGTATCACGTAGGCCACGTATGATGGCCACACGGGCATTATTGAGGAGCTGCTGCTGGGTCAGCTCTGTCTAATCCCTGCTCATCAGGATCATCAGCTCTTTTGAGGAAGGCCAGGGCTTTCATGTGGCAGGCTCAACACCCGCTCGCACACACCTGGTCACTGATCACGTGGAAACTCCACGATCAGCAAATGCCAACAGATACCAAACAGGCTGCTGCAGAAAGATCAGCCTGGGGTCACCTGCTTGCCACATCCACAATTCCCCGCAATCCTACGTATAGGCCAGTAGGATTAACGTCTGTTTCTTCCCTACTCTCCCTTGAGGCTGGAAGTTGAAGGTTTGGACAGAGAACAAACAGTGCTGCTGTGGATAGGGGGAACTGAGTAGCCTGGCGGTAGATCTCATTACTTCCATGCCTAGATTCTCTGCAAATTCTTGGGATTCATGTTATTCCTCTACACTCTGTCTTCTGCCAAGGTAGTATGACGTAGACTTGCTCTACTGAATTTTCTCTTCTCTTGGGATTTTCCCTGGGTAGGAATGGTAAGAACTGTTTTTTATGTGTCTTCAGAGTTACCATCCTACACATCCATATGGGAAGACCTCATGAAACTGTTGTTAACTCCCCTGAACTGTAAATCCTGTGCATGTGGCATGAGCTCAGTCAGTGACCAGGCTGGCTGAAATCCAAAGAAGCAAACTTGCAAGGAATTTCTATAAACCAAATCCCTTTCGACACAAACTTGCACAATGATAATTAATGATTGTGCCAGTGACCTTGAAAATTAATATTGTTTCCTATTCTGGTAAACAAACAGAGTTTCCTTATAACTGTTTTTTCCACGGTAATTTGGCATAAACACTCCTTTTCACATAATTTCCCCAGTTGACTTTTGTCTCCTTGGCAATTTCTGGCTTTAATAAAGAAAACCTAATTAAGAAGGAGCTGTTGATTGGTTTGCTAGTGTAATTAACACAGGTGATGCTAATGAGTTTCAATGAAAACAGTGGTTGATAGGGAAAAATAAACAGTTGTGCTGCATATGGCTAGAGTGATATCTGCACTTTGGGAAGATGATATGATGGTTCTCATGCCTCATGTGAGTGGTTTGTGAGTGTGGGAGGGGGAGATAAGATATTTTATAAGATGCTTTAGTGGAGCTAGACCAAGTTGAGTAAACATCATGGTTTGTATGTATTAAAAATCAGATTACTCTGAACTCATTAACAGCATTCTCAAGTTTTATCTGGCTGAGGAAAGGAAGAAATAATTAAGTTGTGCCTTTTTCTGCATGTGTCAAAGCCACAGCACAATCATAACACCCTGGAGAGATCGTCGTGGGTCTTTGCTTTGTGATTGCCCTCAGATTCTGGTTTTGGAGGTTGTGGACTAAGGTTTAGAGGGAGTTCCTCACTGTTCCTTCCACTCCATCTTCTTGAAAAATACACAGGTTTTGGGGGGTGGGAGAGGGAGGGAGAGGAAGAGGAGAGAGAACCGTGAAAGTCAAGTTCAGATTTTGAACCCTGTTTTCCTCATTTTATGTGGGCTTTTTCCCCTGTGGAAGAGGCAGTCTGGCTCTGAGAACACAATTATGACCCTCCATGTCTAAATCAATGCAGCACGTGAGTCTTTATCTAGCTTTGAAGAGGCTGTCTTTAGTGGAGTGGGACATGTTGAATATCTGCTAGAAACATGAAGGCTGTAACATTATCCAATTACCCTTTCTGTACTGTAGTTTCTTTATAAAAGAGTCTTTACTTTTCCAATAACACTGACAGCATTTTTTGTAGATGGGCTGCATTTCTAGAAGGCATTTGTTGATTCCTAATTTACATAGCTTTCGTTTCACAAGGTGAAAGAAAATGAGGGTTCTGTTTTCAAGGGTATACTCTCTTTTGTTCATCCCCATTCATTTTTTAAACCTTCCTTTTATTTGTTTTTTCCTTTTTTCTTTTTTCTTTTCATCTCATTTTTCATCATCATGTAGTTAATTCTTTTTTTCAGCTCATGCTACACTTTGTCTTGTCTATTGCTATGTGACAGAAAAGCCGGAGACATGCCATGTCTCGCAGTACACCTCCAGGGACATCTTTTGAACTCTCATAATTTGTATTTATTGCCACCCACTTTGTAAGTTCACAGTTTAATTTGCCAGCAGTGGCAGTGTTAGGCCGACACAGTAAAACAAGATAACGTTAAAATGTCAGAACGAGAGGGGGCATGAATGATGCATTACCCACTGCTAGAACTTGCACTTGTCATGCCTTTCCACCAAAGTGATGTTAACTACCTTTTGAGAGCCTTATCTGACTGGTATTACTCAGAAATAGGATCATTAGTTCACTGCTCTGATTAGGAGGTTGCTATGGTTGATTAACTCTTCTGGAACTGGGCTTACGGTAGAAACGTTAAATGAATCTCACTGGGTTATACATCTAGAACTAATTTTATAATTATTTTTTGCAATTATTTGTAGTTGTTTACATGTGTCAGTCCATTATATGGTGCTGAGTTGATAGAATCAAAGATAGGGGGATATCTTTAACTATATTTTGGGGAGTATTGGGAATCGTGTAGACCATGCAACTCCTCCAGTGTAAAGGCCCTATGTTTGTTTGGTTTTTTTATGCTGTGTTTGATTTGGCCTGTTATGCAAACTACCAGAAAATACTGGATTTTCTAGTTTTGGGCAAACTGAATTTTGTACTAATGGTGCTAGAGGAGGCTTCAAGCTTCAGGCGTCCCACTGCTAAAATTGGGCCTTACACACTTTTCTTTAGTGTGGAGAAAAGTACAGATTGGGGTATCCACAAAGATTTATGAGCATGCACCCGAGGAAATACACTGGTAAATAACAATCTGTTGCTTATCCCTGTGTTGCTGACAACCAACCTGGATGCAAAATGATTGCAAAAATTGCTTTGTCTTGGATTATTGGCCAAATTTGTGAAATTGAAAAATAAAAATATATGTATATATGTTTACTTTATATGTATATATAGTAAACATTTCAAATAGTAGCAGATTCACTGCAGAAATACTTCCTGAATCAATGTGGGAATGTATTTTCCAAATGCTGCCTTGCCTTCATTTATTCATTGTAGAGACTCCTCTATGACTTTAGGACCTCAGATATCATAATGCACAGTGATTTAAGATCCAAAGGGGTAGCCATGTTAGTCTAGTTCAGCAAAACAAACAAGGAGGCCTGTGGCACTTTTAAAGACTTAACAGATTTATTTCTCCCATGAGCTTTTGTGGCAGAAAATCCCACTTTGTCAGACGCTTTGAAGTTATTTAAGAGTTTACCCAGTGTGCTCATCAGTTCTGATCTGATTTAAAGCAATGCACAATGAAGCTCTAAATGAAATAAATGAACTTCTATCAGTATTAGGCGATATGGGTCTAATCCAGTTTTCACTCACTTCAGTGGGAGTTGAATTAGACACTAACTCCGGGGTCAAGTTATGGATTCCTTACAGGTGTGGGCAGTGCTATTGATGCCCAGACATTTCTACCTATGAATAAAATGAGCAGGACTTGGACCAGAAATTAGCAGTTTAAAAAAAAAAAAAAGGCTTGAATTGCCAACTCAAACGGTTACAAGTGACTTTAGTGAGTAGATTTTGATTATTGGAAAAGAAGTTTGTTTAGTAATTGACACGAGGACTCCCTCATTACCAGATAACCCAATTTTATGAAGTGACGTTGAACCGTCTGGGGCAGGCTTTGCAGTTGTACCAGGTAACTTTACATTGGCCACCTATATTGGTTTTAGAATCATTATAGTCCAAGAGCTGACTTGTATCAACAAAGTCAAGACTTCCTGTTACTATTCCATGGCTGCACTATGAACCCCCATTCTCAGTTGATGTAAATCAGTACTGTTCAACTGAATTCAGTGGCACTACAGTAATTTACACCGGCTGAGGATCTGGCCATACACCTCTACTGAAAGAAAATCTCCCTTTACTAGGATTAGCTTTTCATGCCTCTGAAGTCTGGATCTGGCTCGCTGCTTTCGAACACAGGAGCCCATTTGGCTTTTTTAGAAAAAACGGAGCTCCATTTACAGATAATCCAAATGGCCCTAAAGAACTTTTTTCTTTTAATAAAATTAAATAAATTGCTGTGACATTTCCCACTTTTATGATGTGTTTAAAATGTGTTTCTTGGGGGAAAAAAGTTTTAAGTGGAGAGCTGATCTGTTAGACTGACAAGAAATACATGATTTTTTTTCTTATCATGGTAGAATGTTCTTCAGGGATTGGTGAATTTATCTGTCCTTACCAAACAGTTATTGCTCCTGAATTATGATGTTGTGGGGCATCTCGTTTTCTATGAGGTGTCTCCTCATTTCGTTTGCCTTATTCCCCAAATAGTCATGAGTCTCCTGTCATATAAGAAAGAAAGAGAACAAAAAAGAAAGTATCACCAATTTTGCCTACCTTTTTTAGCTCTGAGCCAAGGTTTTTGCAGCACCATTAGGATGTAGATTATCATATTTAAAACCTGTGATGACACCATTGTACCCATCTGAATGATTAATCTGCTCATTAAAAGAGTGCCGATGGGCTAGTCTAATTGGAACATGGATCTTCTTAAAGGACGTTGCAGGGTCGGGAATAGGAAATATTGCTCATAACATAAAGTAGGGATTAATTATGCTACTAAATACTACTATGTGAAATTTACATATGGGTCTGGTCATTGGTAAGGGGTTAGCAAAAGTGTAGCATCCCATTTTTATAACCCTACAGATGTATGCAATAGGTTCATAGGAAAAGCATAAATCTTAACCCTACGTTATTTAAAAGCTGGATGTAGGCTCAGATGCCAAAGGAAGGGCAATATCTTAGTTTTGTGGCAATTAATCATGACTTTTTAAACTGAGTTGATTTTCAAAATGCAAATTGCAGCATTATCTTCACTGCATCCTGGCAGTGAGACAGTGGGAAGAATACTTCCTTTAAAAAAAATCCTAGTGTGGAATATGTGCCAAAAGCTTCCCTCGAACCCAGCTTGGTGGGGTGCTCATTGGTGGAGTGAGTAGGGTATGTGGACAAGGTGACGATTATATGTAATAGAGTAAATATGCAGTATCTTGTGTTGTTAGATCATGTATGGGTCGGATTTTTACCTGAGTCAAATCCTCCTCTATTCGTTTGTGGGTGGTTTTGGTCCTAGAGTAACTAGAGAGAACAGAAGTGGGACTCTCCGGTCTAGTTTATGATGGGGTACAGAGGCACTGTGTAGACAGGTGACTTGACCAAAGTCAGGAAGGCTTGTTGAGCTGAGAATTAAACCCCACCTCCTGAGTTCCCGTGTAGTTCCCTGTCCATTAGATCTTCCTTTCTGATGAAAGTAAAGTTATGTTGTAATAAAAGTTGTGGCCACTTATGGAAAAGAAAAAATGCAGTTGTCTCAAGTCCTTATTTGCCAAACCTCACAGAAGCATCATCAATCTGGACATATGGGCAGGTAGGTAGAATTTCTTTAATGTGTCTGGAAAAGGTGTTGAATGTGTTTTGTTCCATATTTCTTAGAGAAAAATCCCAGAGACTCTAATTTAAGAAGGCTAACTTTTCCAGAGTTCTTTCTGGACCTTGTTAGGGAATTCTAAGGATTTACTTATTTCTGTGATGGTCCAGGAAGGAAAAGGAATCTGGAAATCTTACCATTTACTATTAAATTATGTAGCATCTTGAGATATTTTGATGAATAATTAAATTTCAGCTCCAGCAAATCTTTACTTTCACAAAACTCCAGTGGGACTATACATCTGAAGAAGTACTATTCATGTGAGTAAAGGATCTTAATTTTATTAAAAAGATAAGCATTTGTGTTTATAGGGCTGCTGTAGCCATGCTGTTCCTGGGAAGTGCGATAGACCAGGTGAGTGAGGTCAGGTCTTTTATTGAGCCAACATGTTTTGGTGAAGAACCTGTGCAGAATTCTCCTGGAAAGACCATGCTTGTCTCTTTGACAACCAAAGTTGGTCCAGTAAAGTTCCTGCCTCACCCACGATGTTTCTCTCAAGCTTTCCTGTGTTGTTCATGACTGTTATCTGATTGTCCTAATGGGTTTATTCTTACTCCTCGATGAGATGAGTGACTATTATTATCTCAGTTTTGCAGGTCTGGGAACTGAGGCGCACACAGATTAAATGAGTTGTGCAAGATTACATGGGGACTCTGTGGCAAAACTGTAAAGTGAATTTAGCCCTTCCAAACCCCCATTCAGTACCTCAACTACAAGTCCATCCTTCCTCTCTTGGCCTGAAACATCCTGATCTAACAAAGCACTCAGGCTTGTTGACTTCAGAGGGAGTATACATGTCCTTAAAGTTGTGTCCATTGTTGAGTGCTTTATTGGGTGGGACCTTGCTTCTTTCACGAATTGTTTCGAGGTCTGTTGTTCATTTTAATTCTCTCCCCTGACTCACTTATAGGTTGGTTCTGCCATAGAAAGTACTGAATCGTGGGAATAGACTTTTGTCTCTCATAGATTACAGGAAGTTTGGGTTCATCTCCACAATAAAAGGCTCTTGACAATAACCTGTGGCACATTCCTAATGTCAAATCAGTCAGTGGAGACCCTGTCTCTATAAGAGGGACTCATCAGTGTCTGGGTATTATGGTGGTTAAGTCTGTAGTTTGCAATCTAGTCAGCCAGATGGATGGGATTCACTGAGCATGCTCAGTGGTACAGCGCCTAAAAAGTTATTGGCTGGCAGCCAGTTCTATATAGCAGCTTGCCTTGAAGGTGATGATGTGAGCAGGTGGGCTTCGTACTGGCCACCAAGGTGGGAGCTGTTCCAGATATTGTCTTCCTTCATCATTACATTTAACGTCCCCATAAGTAGAGCTCAGGCTTCCCTTGGGGGCTGTATTTTAATTTTTTAAAACAATGTAGGAGAGTTGTTAAAAAGAAAAAGAGAGTACAAGAGTGGTTCTTTAAAAACAGTCTTTTGGGGGTATTGTAAGTGTTTTCTGACAAAACAATCCTCATAAGCCAGTATTTTTCGGCAAGTAAAGATATCACTTGGATCTACACAGGAGAAATTGGAAGTGCTACTTTTACAGTTGGTAAAAATGAAAATGCAACGCTTGATTGAGCTAGGAAAGAATGTGCCTGAATATTTAGCCTTGCATACAATAACCTGTGGCTGTGGGTGCTAACAGCAACAAGGAATATACTATAGTAATGTTAAAGGTGTTTTTCTGACACATTTGTCAGTGTTTCACTGATGCTGTGTGTAGCTGATTTGTGGTTACAAACACAGATTTGTTTAATAACGAATGTTTGAGAAAGAGGCTGCATTTATTGATGGCCTGTGTTGTTGACAGTGCTGTTTACATATTTGTAATGACGCCGCCCCTCAAGCTGCTGCAAGCTTATCAAATCACTTCAACTAACTCCCATGCTACCATCAGCAGTAGTCCAAATCTGTCATAACTGGCAACCTTCAGCGTTTGTTTGAAAAGATGTTTAACTGGGCTGAGCACCAACAGAGTTGCAAGGCATAGGCAAATGAGATGATTGCATAGAGTATGTGCTGTTAAATTGGTTAAATGGCTGTATCATACTGGATCCAGAGGCCACTTCTTAAACTCCAAGACTATTTTATTAGTAATGGCACTCCACTGTGCTTTTTTTTTTTTTGGTTTTGTTTTTACACAACATTGGTTTTCAAGACTCCTCTCTGAGCTTTTCTTTCATTTTTAATATTTTTTTAAAGAGGGGGAAACTGCACATCTAGAAAAGAAATAAATGGCATTTCTCCTGTCATAAAGCATAATTTTCTTTATTTTTTAATGCTATGAGGTTAAGAATCTTGCAGGAAAAAAGTGGCACAATGGAGTATCAATTTTACCCGAGTTAAGTGTGTTGAGGTTAAAAAAGCAATAGTGAGTCCTTGATCCAGACCCAATTTAAAGCAAAATGTTCAGCTAAGGCCAGACAAAATAGCTTCTTTGGGGCTTTGTGTGACGTGGGCGCTGAGCATAGAGTATCTCCTGTGAAATCGCCCCCCTTTGGTTTACAAAGTGTGTTAAGTTATGTGAATGGGGAAAGTTTTGAAACAGGTCTTAGAGCTGGACATAATACAGCTCAGCTGGATTCAGTGCTTGTTACAGTGAATAACAGGGTTCTTCTTTTTCTTTTCTTTTCTTTCCTTTCCTTTCTTTTTTAATGTCCATAAAAGTGATTGGGTGACTGTTGGTGAATCCAGGATGCTAGTGATCTGTATGTTGACCTGGGATCTGAGAACCTCTCTGAGCAGTGGGATAATTTAGCAATAATTTAGTTAATCAGTAGTGTATAGGCCAAACATGCTTCCTATGGCTGGATGTTAATCAGGAAGTAGTCAGACGAATATGTGGGCCAACCTGTAACAGGACTGATGGGAAGTTTGCTGTCATTGTATTAAAAATTATTTCAACGTGTCAGTGTCCTGAACTGCATGTGGTGTGCATGTCATTCTGGAAGTGATCTCTGAATTTAAAGGGGTGGCATCCCAATCAGTGCCACAAATTAGAGTCATCTGATTTGCATGGATTAATGAGGAGAGGTCACTGCCTGGAGACAGGCCAGGGATACCACCAGGGATTTGAAGAAAAACTTTGATTCTTCTTCCTTTCCCCCCACCTCCTTTCCATGAAGTAATCATGCTGTTCTATTGTAAAAGGAGCTCCATTACTTATAAAGGGAGGCTTGTCATTTAAATTCATCTAAGTTAGGACACCACTGAGCACTGTCAGATGTCAGTCACAATACAGCGGGGAAATGTTTTTCAACAGATTTCTACCTTCCTTTCTCCATAACACAAAGTTGTGGTATAAAGGGCAGTGGGGACAGGGCTCTGTGTGTACCTCTTAGGGTTAGATTTTGTTTTTCATCTGTAAAACAGTGTTTTTGAAGCTATGTAGTAAAGTGTCATTGTCATTTCTGTCATGGTGACAGAGGAGCATACAGGAATATTGTTTACAAAATCCAAAGTTTCTGGTTGTCTGTGGAAGATTTTTTTTAATGGATGCAAGGCTTGATTTTCTGTTTGTTTGGCTTTGTGTTTTGATAAAAATGTCACTCACTAATAAGAATCTCCGCCACTGAAGTGGCTTTGAAACATTTTGACTATATATTGGGCTCTCCCTCTTTCACCAAGTCCCTTTCCCTCTGAGTTGCTGTTGTCTACTTTTGGTGTAAGTCTGATAGCATTTGAATGCCATCCCTTTCTGATGTCTGTTCAGCCCTGTTTCATCACACCCCCCATTCAATACCTGCATTAGCTGTTTCAGCATACAGCCTATGGGAGGCATGTGTCTTAGGGATGAGCTGCTAGATTCAAGGATACTGGGTCTCTTCAGGCTGAGCTACTAGAAGTCATTTATTCTGGTTTTAATCCTGCTCTATGGCATGAGACAGCATGGACTACTGCTTTCCATGGCGGTGCACAATGGAGAAGTGGAGGTGCTCATGCGTTTAGAGATATGAGGTTGGCACTTTTCTGAGCACAATGCTCCATTTAAAAAAAAAAAAAAAGGGTGAGGGAGGGCAGTGGCAGCTGGCAAAATGGCTCTCGTGGTAAAGATGAATTTGTAAATCCCTGTGATTGTTTAGTTGTAATCTGAGTTTACTCATGACCTGTAATAACCATAGAAAATCATCCTCATCATACCCTGTTAAAAGCATCTACAAGGGTGACCACAGGCTCAAGAACTTATTGATTAGCCTGTTAGGCCTGCCGCTCCTGAAGACCCTGCTTCAGCCAGTGGCCGTTGTGCAGCTCAAGAGCTTTTCTTCATGAAAGTGACACAAGGCCATGCTGGCATCTACCCCTAGGAATGAGAGGAGAGTAACAGCCGTAAGTCTGCTAATGACTTTAAAGAAAGGAACAGATGCTGGGCTAACCACCAAATTGGTGGCTGAAGATCATCTGCTGGGGCACACCTGGCAGTTACTGGGGCAGCATGTGCCAGCAGGTGCCACTACAGCCAGTCAATGGCAGTTTCTGGAAAGCATTATGTACTGGGTGCGATTCATTGGTAGGCACTTTTTGCTCTGTCTCTAGAGTTCCTAAATTAAGCACTTTTTCCTGGTGAACTGTAAATCTGGAGAGAGGCATTAGCATGACGGACTGATTGTTCTGAATATCATTGCAAAGCAGATGCACATTTTTTTTAAGTAGTATTTTTTTTTACCTAACTCAATCTTTCCAGCCTGACCAAAGTGGAGCTGCACTGCAGAGTCCTTTTTGAATAAAATAGTCCCAGGTGTTGATTTAGATGTGGACTGATTTTTGGCACATATACCCCAGGATCGGCTCTACCATGATCTTAACATTGACTGAGCACCAGGCAATTGGACGCAAAATGCCCTGAGAAAATGAAGTGTAATCATGTGGAAAACTTTACCATTTGCATCAGCACAATAATACATAGATAAGCGTACTTTCAGTTCCTCAAACAAAATAAATGGTGTAACTTAAATGCTCTGCGAAGTTGAACCTCATATTGTATACAATTCCACTGCAAAGCCATTAGAAGAAATACAATGAAAAATCCCCTATTATGCAAAAAGGTACATGCAGTAGTTCCTGAGCAAATGAGATACAGTAAGAGGTGTAACTTTATTGCTCATTTTCTCTCCATTAGCTTCTTGTTTACAGAAATCAGGTGCAGTAGCCAAGGATGGATCTGCTTTGAAATAAGATCTCCAGACCCTGAATCAGCACTGTTCTCAAGCCTGTGCAGTCTCATTGGCTCACAGCTTCAATTAAGCGTGGGCTTAACCTGCAGGATCAGGGCCCTGACTTACAGTCTTGAGGCCCCAGTTCTGTGCTGAGCTCCGAGGTAGCACAGGAGCTGACCCGAGGGCACTTGTTGGGCCATCACAGTGATTCACTGTAGAGCACTGGGTTGTTTTTTTCAGTACCATCTACTGTGGACCAGATTCTGGTGTTTGAAGGCTATAAACCCATTGGTGTTTACTGTCAGCGAGACCATCATCTCTATTTAACATAACAGCATTGAGCCAGCAATGGGAAGACCAATATTGAGTCATAAAAAGCAATTATCACTGTTCAAAACATTCTCAAAATACACTTAAATTGAGGTTTGTTACATAAACATCCAATTAAAGAAAGAATTTGTGATGGTTGCAGGAATACGCTGCTCACAGACTTACTGTTTACTGGTACAGTTAACAGATGGATCGGCCAACTGATCCACAGATGTGTGGCTTATAAATATAAACTAACGTCTTGCTAGTGATGTATATCTGCAAGTGGCAACAAATTACTTTCTTTTTAACTCTTGGCTGTATGCTAGGAGTAGACTTGTAATAACACAATGGCTGTGTATAGAAACCAACTGGTGATTATCTAACCATTTGTTAGTTAAGTATAAATTGGTAACTGCTGATCAGAAAAAATACTGTTCCTTACTGATTATATGTCTTGCTTTAAAGTATTAGTATTGCCAGGTATTAAAATATTTGATTTATACTATAAAACACAAGGTCCCAATCTGTTATTCCATACCGTATTTCTAATTTGCTTTAAGCTAATTAATTCTTAGGAAAAAGCCTAATCTGGAATAAGCAATTTTTTTAGGGGTGAGAGATGTGAAGCAAATTTTAACCAGTTAGTGAAACCAGTCCATGAGTTATATAATCGTTTTCAGCTAACAAAATGCAATATACCTGCAGAGTATGGGGCTGTGCGTTTTATTGTTATATTTGCTGTTTAAATAATTTAGTTGCAAAAAATTTGAAGGCTGCTTTAGCTGTAATTAATTATTCATTAATGACATGCTAATTGCACGGTACCTTTGAATATTTAACAAAATGCAAAAACAGGCACGGTAGTTAAGTTTTTAATGTAAGGAAAAGATTCTTTACTGAGCCGCCTCGTTTGAGGAAAAAAATAGATCTCTTTTCAGATGGGATGGAGAGCGTCGTAGTAGTGGCCTAGTTTCCTTTCACTATCTTCAGTCACTCTTTGTACAGTGGAATATAATGTCCTTATCTAGACTTAACAATTGACAGGGTGGCAATCCCTTGACTTTTGTCCAAATGATTTCTCAACAAAAATGGGTTAATTATCGCTTTCCAGAGCTTTTTGACTAACAAAAGGCCATGGTTCCTTTTCTTCCTTTCTTTGCTATTTACTGTATGGAACCCTTTGAAATGCGATAGTTTAATCGGCGACACCTTCTAACTGGGGGATTTCTCAGTGCTGGAGCCCTCTGCAGTGAGCTCATATTGCTGTGTGTGAACGTTACCATGATTAGGAGATATAACCTGTATTATGACAAAGCCATTCTGGACTCGAAGAATGAGGGGAGGGGAAAACGCCCTTTCAAACTTCTCCATGCATGATAGTAGATTTGGTTATTTTCAATGAAGCTGCATGCTAAGAATGTCCCTTTAACAATCTGTGTCTAAACCAAAGCAGTATTTTGGCAATCTTGTTCATAATGTTACTTGGTATTATATACCTCGCATCCATATCTTTCTGATTTGTGTGTCTGTGTGTGTCTGTGTGAGAGAGAGGGAGAGAGAGCGTCTACAAATAATGTTAGTTATTCCTTAAATATATGTTAAATTTGGTTTGTTTTATTGTATAGTCACATGATATAGAGTCAAAAGCACCAGCCTTTAGAGCCGCTGTCATGGATTTTGGTCTAGCTCGCGTATAACAACAACAAAATGAGTTGCATGGGCACTCTTCTGTTTGCCTCTATGGCTGCGGTATAGCCTAGAGACCAGTGTAGGTTGTGTTCCCTGCTTAATTAGCTGGTAGCTCCCAATAATGTTAATAGCACTCACAAAAGTGCATCAGTGGAAAATAGATCTCAGTGGCTCTGAGCACTGTCAGGGGCATATGGAATTAGCTGATACTGTACTTGAAGTTCATGGTGGATTTTATAGGTTGGTTAAATCACACCAGGATAAAATGAGAGGAAGAAACCGAAAGTGTTTGAATAATCTAGAAAAACAAACAAGGAGTCCTGTGGCACTTAGACTAACAAATGTATTTATTTCATGAATGTTTGTGTGAGAAAATCCTACTTTGTCAGACACTTCTTCCATGAAAGCTCATGTGATAAATAAATTTGTTAGTCTTTAAGTGCCTCGGGACTTGTTTGTTTTGCTGAACTAGACTAACATGGCTTCCCCTTTGGAACTTGAATAATCTAGGAAAGACTAACTCGTCTATAATTGGTGGCCAAGATGGTAGGCTGACAATGCATATGAAGCACCTTGATGGTTATATAAGTAATTTAGGGTCCCAGGAGCTAAACCAAAAATGTGTTAGCTCAGACATGGTTTTCCTAGCCTTTCTCATTATTATTATTACTTTTTTTTTTTTTTTTTTTTTTTTTTACTGTTTGATGGTGTCTGAGATAATATTTGTAATGCTAGGTGGACTTCTGACAGCACAGGTAAAATTGCAGGATCCACACCATGGGAGTTAGCCAACCAACTTCAGACATGATGAAACGAAGAGAGGTATCAAGGCAAAAGGAAGGAGGATGGGGGATAATTTCAATAAGATGGTGCAGTTACGTAGTGAGGCCTGTGAGTAGCATGATGGAGTGTGTTTAAATGAGTACTTGTCTTTGTTGGTTAGCTTCTTGTTGGCTTCACAATCGAAGTGGGTCTCCGGGGGCCATGGAGGAGGAGAAGGTAATGAACATGGGGCGATCTGAGGAAGTGTGTTCCCTGTCTATGGGCCGGTGTGGGAGGAAGTGCATGGAAGGTCGTAGGGGAAGTGGACAAATGGGGTGTTCAGGGTAGCGTCATGGACCCAGGAGGGGTGCAGTAGGGACAGCCTCCATGGAATCTCCTGAGCTGAGTTTATTTTGACATTGTCAGGGTGTAATTTACTACTTAGTGTAAATTGCTCAAAAACCAGGTTAGAGTTGACTTGCACGGGCCTGGCATTTAATGGATACATGAGTGTCAGAGTGAAGGGGTAATAGTATGAGGTACAAGTGACCAGAGGGTGAGAATAAAACAGATCCAAACACATGCACATCAGCTCATGCTTGCACCTTTGCTGTGGCCTTCAGGGCAGATCCAGCCCTGGTGTAAGTGAGCACTGACAGTTTCAAAGGAGTTACTTTTGGTGGAAATGGAGTCAGCTTCAGGCTGAACTCATTTGTGCAGGGGCTGAATTTAATCCCCATCAAATACCACATCAGATTGCCTTTGCTTTGCAGTCCCAGAGAGTGCCAGGCTCATGTCAACTCATTTGCTTTGCCACTTCCACTTACTTGCTCCTGTGCCTGAATGCCCAGCATCCAATGTGTAGTTTACAGCACTGCTTGCTCTGTGTGTCTTTCCATCATCATTCCTAAGACAAGGGACAAATTGTACAGCAGTTACACCAGCGTACAGGTGAGCAGAATTTGGCCTGCCTTAGCCCATAAGGACACTTCCATTGCAAATGTGACTTTTAACATTGGAGGGCAATTAAATGCCAGGCTCAAACTCCTGCGTGTAATTAATAGATTAGATTATGAATTCACATTTGAGTGTTTTCATGGCATTAACTATAGTAAACTAAATAGGAGCGAGGGGAAGAAAATGAGGAAAAAAGGTCCTAGTGAAACATATTCAGGCGTGACATTTTCTTATGTCGATAGCCATCAAGAGCTTTGCTTCTCCATCCATGAAGACAAGAATGTCACATGTCAATCAAAGGGAGAGGTGCCAGGAATGGCTCAAGAATGAATGAAACAAAGTAACGTCTGCCTGGTTTTGGGAAAGCAATGGCTGGTCTTTTGTTGGGCTCAAATTGTAATGCCCACATTCAGGAAGAAGGAATATAGGTGATGGGGATTAACAGTTACAGTGCCTCATTTCTTTTTAAAGTTATAGTCCTGGAAGGGGGGAGGAGGAAGGACGTATACGAATAAGGCCATCACAGCAAATTATACAAATGAGCCCTTGCAGGAAGACCCAGAGTTTTAACTTGTTTTAAACAATAACTTTCTGCTTTTGATATTTACAATCACTCTTTATCCCCTCTGTATAGTCAGATTTTCCTTAACAGATTATGCATACTCCTGCTAAATGACAAAGGAAAGGTTTGCTCTCAGTGTTCCCAAATCTTGTAATTTTATTGTGGGTCTCAGCGTATTTGGTGCATTCCTTAAGTCCTCAGCTTCTGGAGTTGGAGGATTATGCAACACCAGTCAATTTCCATTTTTGAGAAAAATAAGTTTGTTGCCTTCAGGATTTAAAAAAAAAAAACACCTTTGAAAACATGACTCCTAAAGCCTCTGAACTCATAAGGTGTCTCAATAAAGCCCAAAAGTTATTTGTAAAATGTTGTGCTTTTTAAGTCAATTTCACAATTTTAGCGAGTCAGATTCATGATGTAAGTCTTATTCTGTTATTTTTAAAGTGGAGAGAGAAGCTTGAAAACACAATTGTTATCACAAAAATAAAAGTCTTATCTAGTACTTTGTTTTCCTTTAGATATCACTTATCTTTGTTCGCCAATGTCTTTTGGTGTCGTGATGCACAGAATTAAAGGGGATTCTTTAGGTACAGGCCCACTGATAGAGCATAAAGAGGGGGTGTTACCTCCTTGCTTCATGACATGCTACCTTTTGGTATCCAGCTCAAATGATGCTGGTCTTCTCTGCAGCCATATCACATATCTAATTTACTGTACACCAGCAGTATGACGATGTGTGATTTTTCCAGAGATCCCCATTGGAGTCATCACACTGGCCACTGTGACTAGATGGAAACGTTGGCTGCCCATGTGAATTTTTATTCAGATGATGCCATGATCAGTCGCACGCAGGATGTATTGAGGAGCTTCTTGTCCAATATGACAAAGCCAGCTACTTCTGGAGCTGTGCTTCTCATAGTATTTTCACTTTCATGTCCAGCTTAGTGGCATCTTTTGGAGCTGCTGCCAGCACAAATCAGGCACCTCTCAAAAAGGGTATGGAGATGAATTGGCACAGTGTGAGTGATTAGCATGGGGGATTCATGGTTAGCCTTTTCCAGTGAATGATGTCTATTCTTCCTTCTGTGCATGCTTGTGGCTTGCAACTGAAGCTAGTGGTGGGGGAGGGTGTGGGGTGAAGAGAAAAGCACACACTAAGGGGAAAAATTGGATCAAGTACTGACTGACTCTGTGCCATCCTGTGGGGCTGGATCCAGCACCTTGTGCCTGAAGTTAGCTGCAAATAACAGAACTTCTGCCTTGTCAACCATGGAGTTTGGGCACTGCTGTGGGTCTGCTTCTGATGGCACATCTGTGCTTTTCATGATTAACCCATGCATCATTTTTCTCATGGACTCTGCATGGACCTGGAATCAGCTGAGAAACAAATGCAAAGAGGCATTTCCTGTGACTGACCTCTCGTGTTCGGCTGAGTCCTCCAACCCCCATGACACAGACTGGCATGGTGTGTGGGTGGAGAGCAAGTCATGGGGAATCTGCCTCCTATCCATGTGCAAGAGCACACTTCATGGCAGTGAGGAGGGGGGATTTTGGGAACAGTGGGTGTGTCCAGTGGGTCCCCACAAAGTCACTGGCCGCATGTTTGTATAGGGGTAGGCATACAGTGCAGGCATGACTTACTCCATGGGACTCCACGCTCTGTGTGGGAGGAATCCCCGGACATGGAGATCTGCACTCAGTTTTCATGCAGGGATCTTGAACATGAGACAATAGTTGCATTCACTATGTGGAGGCCAGAAATGCTCTAGTGGCTTAGTATTGCCCCTGAAGTGTGTCTGCACTAGATACTCATGGGTCTTACCAGCAGTATTGTGGAAGGAGACAGTGGAGAGTCCATGGAGGTGAATGAGAACATGTCTCAGGTAGGATAGTAAATGGGCTAAATGAGATGAGTGATGACCAGCCTTTGGGGGTGGGAGGATGGCTAGGCGTATCTTACTGTGTATCTGCTATTTCAAGAGACCTGCCTGAATCCCATAGCTGTTCTCTGCTGCGGCTGCCACTGTCTCTTTCAACTCTGTCTCTGTGACATATGCATGCACTGACACTGCCTGTGATACAGTGCGGAGAGGACAAAATGATCATCAGGTCGCTAGCCTGTGACATGGGAGGCCAGGTTCAGTTTGCCAATTTGGTGCAGATGGTGTCTGACTTCTGACAGGTCCCGTAATCTGTGTGTCTCAGTTCCTCTTCTGTACGGGGAGAGTAACAGCACTTCTCACCTCCCAGGCACATGTGAGATCAGGGCAGGGCCTTGCAGAGGTACGTAGAGCATAGTTACTTTGGCTTTTCATGTGATAAAGCCCCAACATAGGAATGGGCTGAAGAGACTATTTTAGTCCCAAAAGAAAAATCACCATTCTGAGTGGCTGGGGATAAAGTTCTGCAAAATCTAAATGTTTAACATCTAAGATGTCTGTCTCCTGGTGGTCTTTGTCTGGTTTGGGTGCTTTCGTTAGGAACCAGAAATCAGTTTTAGTTTGATCTTTTCCATTTCAAAAGCTGAAAGGTAAGCTCTGAATTCTGGCATAGGAAGATGTGTGTGATTTCAGGTGGAATTTACATGCCTCGACTGGACAGCCTTCAGAAGGAAGCTGAAGTCTGCTTCAGAAAGATACAATTTGAGGCAAACCAAACTTTTGACCCTCAAATTTTAAACAGACAAGACTCTGTTCCACACAGCTGTTTTGTCTGCAGTTGTATTGTCCTCTGTCTGCAGTGGTGATTATGACATTTCTTTAGCAGAATAAACCATTTGTGAGGCTAACTTTCTGAAGGAGAATGTTAATTTCTTCTTCTTTTGGCCAAAGTAACCAAAACACAATATTCTGTTTGGAAACCAGAAGCAAGAATTCAAGTGTCATGCGCTGAAAGTACATGTAGATCAAGGGGAATTACTGTATAATGGGCTTACTTTAAAATAACCTCATGACGTGTTGCCTTCTCCTTTCCTCAGTTGCTGCTGGGGATGGGGCAAGGGCTGGGCAAACTGGAGGCAAAGAGTGGATGGTATGTAGTGGGCAGAGCTCAGGCGTTTGTATTGTTCCCCTGCCAGCCACACAGAGGTTATGTAGGAAAGCAGTACAGTCTCAGGTTGGTGTTCCAGGATTAGGTTTATGCACAGCCTAGTGCATATCACATAGCTACCAACAAACCATAGAAAAGTGACCTAGTGCTAGTAACGAGATGGTTGGTTTTTCATTGTTAAGGTTTTTGGGAAAAGAAATGGCTTTTGGGATGATTTGCCATTGTCTTGCTTGATGCTTTTTAATTTTTTTCCCCATGGAACTGAAAAAAACTGACTCAATGTGATTGAAAGTGGGGGGAAAAAAAAATCCACTCTCCCTCTTTCCTAATGAAGAGCGGAGGGAACTACTTAAACCATGTCCTCCTCTCCAGTTGAGCCCTCTACATTTTTCAGTTCAGATCAGATCTAAAAGAATTAATTTTTATATTTCATTTGGATGAAGAATCCAAAATTTCTATGAAAATTTTTTAAAAATTGGAAAACCCTTGCTATTTTTTGACTACTGGTAGTCCTTGTTTACCTTTTTCTTTTTTCCCAGTGTATAAGAGCAGAAGTTGATATTTTGACTTTTTTCCATTCCTCATTTTGAATAAGGCTGAGTATCAATTTATTTTTCCTGTTGCAAAGCTTAAAAATAAATAAAGTAAATTTAAATCCTTCCTGTGACCCCTTTACATGTTTGTCTTACGTATATGTGATCTGCACCTTAAGGTGAATTCTCTTATTTGAGATGCATCTAAAACGAAAGTTTTGATTTTTGGCATTTTAAAATTTGATAGTCAAGAAATATAGCTTAAAATAGTAAATTAAATGGGATTGATTCAGCTTGGGTACATGGAGTTTGTTGAGCTTTGCTCATCTATATTGGCTGAGAATCTGGACTGACATAGTGTACCTTGTGTGTTTTTTGACCATGGTCTTGGGAGCATTCGTGTAAAAGAGTAGATCCATGCAATGGGGCAAGATCACACGTGTAAAGTTACTCATCTACTGTAATGTTCTCAGGACAGAGCCCTTTATTCAGTGAACAAATAATGGGTGCCACTGTAGGTGTGAGCCCAACGTGGGTGGGAAGGGCAGGCTTGGACTGCCATAACCATGATTTGTGGAGTTGCAGTATTAATTGTCAGTGAGTATTTACTAAGCCAGTGGTTCTCAAACCATGGGCTGGGACCTGGTACTGGGTCGCAGATCCTCAGGCACCGGGTCGTTGTGCCCCCAGCTGCTGCTGCCAAAAGACTGGAATGCATTGCTCAAAGATGTCGTTTTTGGGTCATGAGCATAAATGATTATTTTCAACCAGGTCTTGAGAAAAAAGGTTTGAAAACCACTGCACTAAGCCCCTGAGCGTTTGTGCAAATGGTCCCAGATCCTGAAAACTGCACTAATTTTAGTGTGAATGAATAGTCATAGTTCACTGTTCATTGTGCATTATTCTGTTCTCTAAAATGTGTACTGTCCAATCAAGGAATGGAAACAGTACCACAGGGTTTATGTGACCAATCTCATGACACTAGTACAAACAGTACTAGTACCGTAGAGGCTAAAATGTATTTGTACAATCTTTTTGGTCAATACTTACAGATAATGAATGTGTTCAAAGGAAGGTAGGATCTCTAACCAGAGAATAAGGGGAATAATCACAATGAATAAAAAGATTGGCCAGCACTAGTAAATAATAATAATCATAAGAAAGAAAACCTGAAAATAAATATAATGGTGGCCTTTGTTTTTAAGGTATCGTTTTAGATGCACATTCTTTTGTGAAGCCAGACTGAAAGAAATGTGCAACAGACACACCTGACTCACTTGCATTTGGTGTTTCTAACACTCAAAAGTACAATGCTTATGGTAATGAATTTTATCTATTACAAGGGAAAACAATCACCTTTGATGACATTATAGAATAAACACATTTAACAGCATGCTGAATTGCTGAAGTATCATTTTCAACGACCTCATTAGTGTCACTTAATTAAAACTTCCTGCTCTTGACTTTGATGCTGGTGCAGGCAAAAACACAGAGGGAATTGAACAAACAACTGAAAAGGGAGGGGGCAGTTTCTAGTGATAAATAGCAGTAGTTGCTAATGAAACCAAATTATGTCCCGTTTTCCTGCAACTCCTATAAAATAATATGAAACGCACAGCAACTTTGCATCAAACAAATTAATCAGCCGTCAGCAAATTTGCCTGATAATAATCTCCTGCCCTTATTGATCATTTTAAAAAAGTTTTCTTTTCCTGCACACAAGCATTAGGTTGGTGATAATTAAAGCTTCAGCTTCAGAAATGCCATAATAACCGTTAATTAGCAGGATGCGATTTTCAACATAATTTGCTAATTAGGCAGGGAGCTTATATAGTGTATGCACCTAATTATGAAGGGGTCTTGCGCTGTAGACTCATGTGACTGGGGTGTAAATGACACCACTGGGGGGCTCCGGCAGGCTTAAATTATTTATTTTAAAGTATATTTTATTCAGCAACATTTAGCCAATTTAATTGTGTGGTGCAATGGCTGCTTTTTTCCAGTCGCTTCACTTTTGCCTGATGTTTTGTGTATACCTGCAATGAATAAATATGGTGTGGTCAGATGCTCTGCTCGCTAAACTGTTGATTTCAATGGAGATAGGCCAGCAGGGATTTGGCCCAATCTATCTTTGTGGGCTTTGTGCTGAGCAGAGGACGAGGTATAAAGATTATTTTGATTGCTATGTTTTGAGTGGATAATTTCAGCATGGAAATCCAGTGCATGGTGCTCGTATGGAATTAATCTCTCGTTGTCTGTCTGATACAGATCATGCTCAGTCCAGGACCCCGTAAATCTGCTCCTGCTACATGACCACAGCCCTTTGATTTCTGTACCTTGCAGCCATAGATAATACCTATAATGTACATCTCTCTGTCTCACTTAACTATATATGGATCTCAGGCATATCACTCTTCATTTTTTTAAAAGGAATGTACATTTAATTGACTTGCAGGAAGTTTAAAACTTGACTGAAAATGATCTATTTTGTCTATAAAGATTTAGAAAAAGAAATCCTAAAAAGTGAACAATGTGAATGAAGTACTGTGCAAAATACAAATTATTTATGTGATCTTGAAAAGACATAGATGCTCTGAAGTTTGTGTGTGCTTAGTTGGCCCATTGGTTTCAGTGGAGCAACTCATATACTTAAAATTAAGCACATGCGTGAGAATTTTCAGAATCAAGGGCCATATGTTTAATGTGTGTGTAATTATAAGTATGTATGCTCTTGTGTGCATGCTGTTTAAATTTAGTTTTTTGCCCTTGCAAAAGTAAAATACTACTGTCATCTGCTGACGTGCAAACAGGCTTTCTGGATCATAAAAGTTGGTTTCTCCTAACAGTTTTACCTTGTTTCAAGTAAAACTATATTTCTCTTTTCCCTTTTGAAAAGAAATGAAAACTGAATTCAATAATAAATGAGCTCCAGCTCAGCAGAAGAGTCACTTAACTTAAATCTTTTTGTAGAGGTTCCCACTTAAACAGCTTGAAAGACAGTAAATCATGTTGGGGAACGGACATCCCGGTTTCATTGCCACGCTGCAGAGCTCTGAATTAATGGCCGTCTCTTTAGAATGTATGGATATGCCTCCCAGCTGCTGGACCTGACAGTGTTATTACTCAATTAACAGGGTTTTGATGTAATTGCAGATCAGAAACCTAGCGCCTAAAAGTTATATTGTTGCCATAAGAATTGCATTTTATAATCCCGTTGTGAGGATGAATATACTAAGTAAAGGGGCGTCTTTCTGTTTTTGTTTTCTGATAACTTAATTTATATTGATAAATTCCAAAGGGGTAGCTGTGTTAGTCTAGTTCAGCAAAACAAGCAAGGAGTCTGGTGGCATTTTGAAACACTAAAAAATTTATACTATATATTACATGAGCTTTCACGGGAGAAAATCCCACTTCATCAGATGCTTGGAGCTCCATCTTCAAGTCTCTGATGAAGTGGGATTTTCTTTCACAAAAGCTCATGCGATAAATAAATTTGTTAGTCTTTAGAAGTGCTGCAGGACTCCTTGTTTGTTTTATTTATATTGGTTAACCGCTGCCAACTGCAGCTGCTCAAAGGTCTGCAAGAGACGCAAAACTGTGTTTATAATGGTCGCCCAGCCTGCTTCTGGTTCATATAATGACTAATCTCTCTGTCTTGTCGGACAGGATTTAGGAGAGACTGTGGGGAATCGCCCTCTTGAGCTTGGTGGGAGCAAGAAGGTTGTGAAGGTGCCACCCTTGAGTTTTAGGGCTAGGTGCTAGCTATGTCTAATTCAGTCACTAGCCATCAGTTGTGAAAAAGCTTTATGTCCCTTTGAGTCCTATGGGGGTGGAAGTAGTCTTGTTATTTTAAAGCATGGACAGCAAAGTGATGGAAATGGAAGATGCAGAGTAATTTCTCCCAGCAGAATACATGGGAATAAAGATTGTAAGACTTCCGGGGTGGTGGTTATCCCCTCTGTGTCCATACAGAACCCACCATGGTGCCGCCCTTTTGGCCTTTCCACAATTGCTGCGTTTGCCACTGATGGTCCCAAGCTGGTCAGCGTGTAGGAATCTCCACCTCTATGGACTCAGAGAAACATGACAGCAAGCGTCAGGGCATGTCTGGTTCTGTGATCTCTGCATAATTAAGGTGAAATGTATGATATATATATATATATATATATATATATATATATATATATATATATAGTGACAGAATCAAACTGGATGGCTTCCAGACAATGCTACAAGGCTAATGTCCGGTATCAGCCCCAAGCTCAGCAAGTCCCTTTTCCCCCTGCGGCTGAGCAGGGATTACAGGGGGTTAATTAACACACCTGCAGCCAGTCAAGGCCCCGCCTAGGACTAGCTACCCCTCACCCAGAGAAAAGAGGGCGGCTGGAGTCGAGAGTGAGGAGAGCTACCAGAGGGTTTGAGCAGGCAAGAGGCTGTTGAGACAGCACATTTGGTTTGGGCACTACCACGCCCAGGGCAGGTGTCAGGGGTCAAAAGCCTTCCCTGGCAAGGAAACCAGGAAGGGCCCCTTGCCAAACAGGGTATGGACATTAATTCGAAGGGCATGGGAAGGTAATCAAGGGAAGCCAGCACCTTTGCTGAAGCCACAGTGTGAGGATGCTGCTTGTAGGATTCCTGGGCTGGGGCCTGGAGTTGAGGATGGGACCAGACCTCAGAGGAGCATCAGGGCCTTAGTGTTTTCCCTTTTGTTTTGTGTGGATCTTTCACGCAACAAAATGTGTGCTTGGGGGAGAAATCATTTTAAAAACTCCAAGAAGATGTGACTATAAAACTTCAAAAACTGGCAGTAGAAGGGAGTTGTGCAATTGTAAATCCTGAAACCTCATTATATGTGTGTAATGAAATTGATTCATTGCAAGTTTTATAACCTAAATAATACACAGTAAATTAATTTAGATAATGATATCTACTAATACTCCAAAACCCAAGACATTTAGCATGGGTGGTTCCCACCAGCCAGTAAATTTATTAAACGGTAACACTAAGTTTAAATCAGTTTAGAAAATATTAAATTTCAGCGCAATCTTTTTGGGTGGATCCATTGACATTCTCGCTGAGGCCAAATGGACTCAGTGTGGGTTTGGACATCTGTCAATGTGGATCCTGATGCCAGCTGTGGGGTCTGAGAGTCTTATTTTTTGTCTATAAATATTGGAGCATTATACTAAAAGAAGTAATCTTTGTTGCTGAGGCTGTTACTCATACGTTGAAGTCTAAATTTTTATTGTTTTCTGATAGCTCTCCTACATAAATGAATTTATTTGTTACAAACATGACCCCAGACGTGCAAATGCCCGACTGTCCTTTAGAATAGGAAACAATCTTAAGTAATAAAGATACGAAATGCTGTCGGTAAGAGAGATGGTCTATGCAATGAGTATGTGTAACCACTAGATGGCAGTGGTATGTGGTGTTGAGGGTTTGTGTGATGTAATTGGTGACTGAGGGAACAGGAACTTCCTGTTGGGATTCTAGATAAGACACCATGCTTTTAGATATGCTAACTTTTGTGTAATTCACGTCAGATTTGTTGCAGTGCATCAAAACCATTTGCTAAAAAAATCTCTATGGAGAAATATTTCTTGCCCCTTTCTCGTTATTTGGACAATTCCTTCTCTGTCACTTTGGTGTCAAGTCCAGAATAATTCCACTGACTTCACTGATTTACTCTGGTGTAACAAAAAGAAAAATTTGTCCAATCATTTTTATGGACTCCCATGAATTTTCACTACTCTGTTGCCTCATCATTCATATACCAGACTCTGTGAGCCACAGAGCTTTGCATTGCTTGGTAGGTTCACGTTCAGTGGCAAAGCTCATGAATAAATGGACCATGTGTAAGATGGGCAGTGCCACTCCTTAGCCTGGAATGGCAGAATGGGAAGTGAATTTAAATGGTGTGCATCTTCCTTGATCCATGGTAGTGCAGGGACAAAGGAAGATGACTAACCAAAAATGAAGAAGGTTAGATTGGCTAAGCTCGTCAGAGCTTCATTAAATGAATGTATATGATTTGTATGGACCTGGTCAAATATTAATTCACAAAACTCATTGAGATAGGCCACAGCAAGATGAATACAACCCACAGGGATAAAGGTGTTAAATACCAACAAATAAATGGATTCACTGCTGCTGTTGAAAGTCGGAAATTGGTTTTGTTTCTATATAAATTAGTGCAGTTAAAGAGTTGCTCTAACCTACATTCTGGCCACACCAGCTATAGGAGGCCATTCCAGGAGCTGCGAATTGCTAGACTGTAAATATCTTCTACCCATGCCTTTAATGCCGGTTGCAAGTTTCCAACTGACTAGATCCACTGACTTTCTGGTCCCGATGCACTGGTTGTGTATCACAAAGGGGCCATATGCAAATAGAGAAGTGTGAGCCCACTGTGAGCTCTTTCCTGGTCCTTTTTGTTGATTCTGTTATTGTTTTCTTGCTGCAAAGTAGAGGTTGTTCAGATTGTGAAAGTATCCGTCTGTCCTTTGAGTATGGAAGCATACCAGTAGTATCTACTTTTGCCAGCACAGACCTCCTGACTCATAATCCCAAGTTTCGTCCTTTGGTGGCCCAAACAAATCACATAAATCCTTTGCTTCAATTTTTTAAATCTGTTAAATGGGAGTCAGGATAGGAGATGTGAAGGGTGTGTGTGAAGGTTACTGAAAGTTTGTAAAATGCTTTGAAGGTGAAAATTGTGCACAAAGGTCATGCTTTATTGTTAAATGCAAAGATTAACATTTTAAGATGCACAGCAGTTGTGTTACCAGCACGGGAAAAAAAAAAAAAAAGAATATCTTTAGCTGTTCAAATCCCCCAATTTTTAACATGCTGGGAGTCTTGTTAATTGTCCAGCTGGATTGTCTTCAAACTGTCTATGAAAATGTCCTTCAGAGTGGGTGGAAACATGCAAAGGATTAGCTCAAAAGGCATTTCTAGGAAAAGTGGAACTCACTACAAATAGAAGCTTAGATTGAGCACTGGGTTAGGCCCAGAGAAGACAATCCAATAGCCAGTCATAGCTTTTCATTCTTTGGGTGTTAGCAATTTGCACAGAATGGCAGGAAAAAATGACGTCTTGGGATATTCAGAGTTAAATAAAGACCATCAGCCTAGGAGAGGTTCATCCCTTGAATACCTTGAAACAGTCCATGATTTACCCAGCTGTGGGTTTACAGTTTTTTCATCACATGCTACAAAAACCTCCTACTTTTACCTCCTGTTTCTCAGTCTTCCATTGTGATTGGTTACTGTGCATAGCCTGATGTGCGTTTTAAGCTCTTGAGATCTTTAGTAATTCTCATGGTAGTTAGTCTCTGCAGTGTTTTAAGATCTGTTTTTATCTTTGCCTGTTTCATTAAAGGACTTAGAAACTACTGTTTTTCATTGTTTGATAATGTTGTTCATGACTAACCCACTATCTTGGATGTTGGTTTAAAATATCAAGCCAGGCTAAGAGTCAGTTTCCACAACACACTGAAAAGATTAGCAGTTTAATATAAAAGCGAGTTTAAAAAATTGACAAGAACCTGGATGGAGACTTGTTTTTTGGTGGGGGTGTTATAACAAAGAGTTGTTCGTGACCTCTGATGCTCTGTTGTGTCAAGGACAGATGGAAAGAGGGCATGAATCAATATATGTCAAGTGCACAGATGGTACAGCCATGCAGTGTCCATATCCTGGTCTCCGATCCCCTGAAACAGAAATTAATAATCCCTTCATTATAGTCCAGGGCTGCCAACCAGACTGTGTTTTAATATGGAATTCTCCACAATGTGTTTGAAACAAGCTTGACAGTCATTTTAAAAAGGACTTGGGAATAAATTCTGGGCTATCTTCTTCGGGGATGGAAGGCCATAACTACAGTGGAAAAACTGAGCACCTATTATATTGGAAGCAGACAGGGGAATGTAAGTGGGTGCTTCAATCCACAGAGCCATATTCCATGATGCCTCAGTGTAGCAATGGAGTGGCACCCTTGAGGCATTGGAAGCCCGTGGAGTGGAGGAGCAGCCGTAGGTTTTCCAGTCCTGTGCCCCTTGTATATTGGATGCAGTAGTGACTCAGCGGCTACTAGGGTGCGTCAGCACTGGCGTGGCATGGCTGTGAATTCATTCTCTTCGAGTCCTCTTGAGCTGCGCCAGAAGGCAGTTCTTGGTAGGGCTTCCTTGGAGCTTTGTCCAAAGCAAACAGTCCACTGGAAGGTGTGAGTGACAATTCTCTCACTTTTAGGATGAGCCTGGAGATATTTGGAGTTCTTCCCAAAGTCTGAGCTCCTAGAGTCAAGGGATCATATAGGAGTCTCAGTTTTTATTTTTTTTAAAAAGGGTCCTAGCTCATGTGGCTTGAAAACATGAATGCTAATGGCTCAAAAACTACATGGGGGAAAAAAAAGGAGCTGCATACTTATGATTTTAAAGCCAATCTCATGATTCAGGATGCCGGGCTTATGATTTTTTGAGCCCTTTGATTTAGCAGTATTGTGGCCCTCTTCTTCCAGGGTATGTTGCCCACTAGTGTCTCTGAAAGGAAAATCAAAATGTAATGAGTTTGGGAACCTTTTCTGCATTGTTCTTCATGGAGATCTTGCAATGTAGATTGGAAGGGTCACTATATTCCCATGGAGAAGGTTGGATCATCCTTGCCATTTTTCTGAACTGCAAACAATTCTTGACATTAAAGGCCACACTTAGATGTCAACTTTGTAATATAATCAGCTTCTGAAACTCACCAAACAAGTAGTGGCGCGCCTGCACAAGCTCCAGCCAGTAATGATAAATTCAGCATTCATCCCATGGACTAATTAATGCACTAGAACATATCCCAGTGCAATTTGCAAGTCACAGATTGCATTAGGTGATACAAATGACTCATTTGTGAACCTGAAGGATGACCTTTGGCAGGACTAACTTCTGACCTCAGAAATATTAAAGAAAGGTTATTTCACCTTGCCATTGTCTCCAAATGCCAAAATAGCCCAATTAAAAACCTTGACATGGAACTATAGGAGCAGATGTGAGTCCTAAAGGGCATTAATTATTTTCAGTGTCAGCTGGTTGTATAACGGAGGCCAAATGAGAGTTTGGAAAGCTATTAAGCCCCTGTCTTACATGCATTGGGTCTAAGGTTTGAATTCAAAATGAGGTGTATGGTTTCATTTCATGTGGGTAGCCTACACTGAGCTTAAGCTGGTCGTCCTGCTGAGAGACATGAGCTACCTTTTTAGATTGTTAGTGTAAGAAGATCTTTACAATATACCCCTCAATAATAATAATCTGTTTTAGTGGCTGTATTTAATGAAATAATCAATTGTCACCATGCTGAGGGGTCAGAATCCCACGCATATGTTCAGCATTGTTTCCCAGTGTGCTATTTCTATCCTCCCTCCATGACTGAGTGCCAGTGATCTTGTTGTGCATGTGCTTTTTTTTCCCCCCAAATGTGGTGACAGATGAAGATATTGTACCAAAACTAAGTATCCATATGGCTAATTTCTACATTTGTTTTAACAACACGCAGATTTAAAACAAATGAAAACACAAAGACTTGAGTCATCTTGGCATTCTTTCCACTCCTCTGTAATTTTTTCCTCCAGGTGGGCTTTTATTGACACATACTGAAATACCTTGATGTCTCTTAAAAAAGAAACTAGTCAGACCATAATTCACTTAAAGACTTGCCTTTGATTGGGGCAACATCTTGTGTAATGCGCACTTTATTTCTCCTTTCCCTTCCCCACAACCACAATGGTTTTAAAATCACACATTTTCTCAGAGGAGATGAGCAAAAGACATGTGAAAAATTATTCAAGCAGTACGAATAAGAAGTGTCATATTCAGGTCTAATCTAGAGGGGTTTATATGCCTAAAATCTGTCTCTGAGTCTTTTCTTTATTTTCCCCTTACCACCTGTTCTCCTTTTTTCCAGTCACAAAGAAGGGCAAATGACCGTGGTTCTTGGATTCCATGGTAATAAGCAGGGAATCAAACTAGGTAGATTGGGTTTAATAAAAAGGCTTCTGCTACCATCCAAGGGAAAGCCCTCCAAACTTCAGTTATTTCCCCTGTAAGATTTTTTTTTCTCACTTGCTAAGAATTGTTCGTGCCCCCTCTAAATCTCTATCAGGGGCATGCTGTGTTTTATTTCTCATATTGGTACAGTATAAGAAGTATATTGTCTATGGGTGTCTTCTGCCCATCAAAGTTCCTTCAGTGACCTCTGGTTTTTCATTGTCCTGGGAGATTTACATTGAAGGTTCAACATCTGACCCCACCTTTTCCTCCCCCACTTGAAACAACTGTTCAGCAGCCATATTGCATAAACCTTGGGAGTGAGATGGCGCTGGGGAATTTGGGTTATGCTTTTGCTAAAGTATTGCATTGTCATGGCTATGGCTCTTCATTTGGTTCTTGGAGTCATGTGGTGTAATGAACTCTCAATGTAATGTATAAAATAAAGACTTCTTTTCCAAATCACTGTATTGCTTTTATTTTGGTCAGTGCCTGTTTCACCCAAGTTAGCCTGCTAAAATTGCCTCAAAACCAAATAGCTCAGGATAGTGGGCGTACAGGGAAAGAGGCAGATTAATATTGTGGTTTTGTCACAGGATTTGGAACTATGTTATCTTAGTCTTTAAATCATGATTTGAAGATTTTAATAACTTAGTCATAGACTAGAGGTTTATTACAGGAGGAGGGGGTGGGTGAAGCACTGTGGCTGGCATTGTGTAGGCTGTCAGACTAGTTGATCCTATTGGTCCCTTCTGGCCTTAGACACTAGGGCTACATCAACATCTATTTCTTTTTAGTTGGGATTTGCTTGTCTGAACTAAAAAAGTTTGAGGTTAATCCAAACTAACCTTGGGCTAGTTCGAACAAGCCGTGCATCCTAGTTCAAACTAACTAGGAAGTGCAGCTAGGTCGAACTAATGGCTTAGTTTGAACTAGCTATTAGTCCTGGTCTACATCATGCCTAGTTAGAACTAAAGTTCAAACTAAGTGCTTAGCCTGGATTAACCAGTCAAATTTATTAGTCTGGACTAAGCTTTGCCTAGTTCGAACTAAGAAATTTCCTAGTTTGAACTAGCCAAAGGCTAATGTAGACACGGACTAATTGGCTAGTGGAGACATAGCTTAGGAGACTATGATCAGGGTTGTATTGCTGACTTTGGCTGTCTGCATTCGTTCTTCAAATGGGGGTAATAGTACTTGGAGATGACCACAACAGTTCAAATGGGTTAAGTATTTTAAGATCTAGGGATGGACAGTGCACAGTAGAAATGGCACATGAGGCCTGGCAGACAAATCACAAAAAGAATGGTCCCCAGATTCTCAGATAATGCCACTCCCAGCAACATAATAAGAGTGGAAGTTTTGCAAATATTGAAAAAGAAAAATAGTGGGAGAGCAAAATTATCATAGTGCAAACTTTCTGTGTGGTCCTGAAGAACCAGGTTACAGGAGTGTGACTGACTTTCTTTGTAACAGTGTGCTCTTCTGCTTATCCATCATTTCCATGCACTAATAAACTGAGGTGGTCCCACTCCCTGCACATCATACTATTTTGCTGTGGCTTTACCACTCCCACAATGGAATGGGCAAGACAGATGAGAGGAAAAAGGAAAGTGAAGGGGGGAAGAAGAGAGGAGAAAAAAACCTCTATCATTCTGTTGAATCAAAACTGTCCTGATTGTGTCAGAGGGAAGCAGGGAAGATATTGGTGCCCTGGCCACTTGGATTTTGTCTGTGAAGTCTTTGGCTAACCATTGTAATAAGATCTGTGGAATAATTTAGGCACGTAGATAGCTCAATGAATCTGATTCCACTCTATAGGGTGCCAGGGCAGGAACCATTTCTTACTTGGTGAACTAGCTGAAGATTCTTCAAAGAAAAAAATTGCATAATATAAATATAGGCAGCAAAGTGAACCCACAAGCAGCTTTGCAAATTCACTTAGAATCATAGAATCATAGAATCCTAGGGTTGGAAGGGACCTCATAGGTCATCTAGTCCAACCCCCTGCCAGAGGCAGGACCACTCCCACTAAACCATCCCACTCAGGGTTTTGTCCAGCCGGGCCTTAAACACCTCCAAAGATGGAGACTCCACCACCTCCCTTGGCAGCTCATTCCAAGGCTTCACCACTCGCCTAGTAAAAAAGTTTTTTCTAATATCCAGCCTCGACCTCCCTAACCGCAACTTGAGACCATTGCTCCTCGTCCTGTCCTCCTTTACTACCGAGAACAGTCGAGCTCCATCTTCCTTGGAGCACCCCTTCAAGTAGCTGAAGGTTGCTATCAAATCTTGTAACAACAGCTGTGGGTATGGCTCCCTAAGCATTTCTATCCCCAGAGGCCTTTCCCAAATACCTTTAATTTTGGCAAACTTTTACATTTTTGGTTGAAATTTTCCATGTTTATTCTCAGCCAGGGTGTGAATGCTCTCAGAAAATTTGAGCAAAAATCAGTTACGCTCTTTTGAAATGGAGAGAAATGCAATTGGGCCAGAACAGATGTTGTGAGTGACCTTGTTTTGAGTTGCTTTGGTGCATTGATGGTTTGGGTGTACCAGAAATGGAGCCAGAATATAGTTGTAGAAGGGTCTCCTGGTTATCTGTTGAAAATCTGTCTTGAGCTGGCAGAGTTACAGTGGTTTCGCAAGCATCCCTTGCTCATGCATGCAGCCTTCAGCTATACAGCATCAGGCTTTTTACAAATGATTTCCCAGAGTTTCACTGGCATTGGGCCCACATCCATGTACATAAACTGAGCAGAGATTCTCCCTCAGTATGTGAGCTCACAACTTTCTACCATGTGTGTGTTCAGAATATGAATTGTTGGGATGTGCTTGGAATAAAGTAGGGTACTGGAGTGGTTTATGGTGGTGTTCTCGTGGATATGTAAAGATGGGGGTGTAATAAGTCCATCCAATAGAGTATTGACAAAGTTTCTTATGAAACCATTCCATAAGACAGACGAAGGTGCTCATAGAATGAGGCTCCAAAGGACATTGGTCTGAAGAGGAGCCCTTTACTCATTCTATGTCAGTGGTTTTCAGCCTCTGATCCACAGACCTCTTTAAGTCTCTGTAGACTGTCTAAGATTTCCAAAACTTCTGCACCTCCATTTGAAATTTTTGGGGGGGTCCACAAGTGAAAGAAGTTTGACAACCCCAGTTCATCATTAATGTGTTTTATGGATTTCAGTTTATGGGATGGAACAACAACTGCAACCCCATTGTACAGCTTATGCCAAGATTTTGCACTGGTTCTGTGGGGTTGGGAGAGAAAGAAAATGTGCCTTGATTTCCACGTGCACAGAACATGAGTAGGATGGCATGTCTGATTGAACACTAAGCTCAGAAAATTAAGCCCAGATGGGAAACTGAATTTTGTGGCTTGTTTGTTATGATTTGAGGTTCTCACTAAAGCTTTCCTAGGTACCAAATGTGATGTAGGTGGTCAGATGTGCAGGCTGCTGCTCCTCAGTAGGATTAGGAGCAAATTCCGCATAGCCATGTGACCCCCTGAGGTTAATGGGATTACACAGAGGTGGGTAAATTAGTATAGAATTTGGCTTCCCAAATTCGTGTCTCTCATCTGTGGCACAGTCCCACCAATGTCCTTTAGCATGTGGACTCAGGGATGCAGTTACAGCAGTTTTCTTCAATTGCTTCTAAGTTAAATGGAAACCAGTGCATTAAAATTATCTTGCCCAATCCCAACATAAACCATCGGAGGATGAGAGATGGAGAAACTGGTGTAGGGAATGCACTTTTTAACCAGTGGAAATATAGTGTAAAATAATATCTGTGATACATTATAATAAAGTATGTTCCACATGGTTTGCATTGTTCCTACTTACATTTATTGCGTGAACATTTTTTTCCCTTTGGAAGCAGCTGGAAAGCATAAATTTGAAGTTTAACTAGGTGTTTGCTGTTATCTGTGGATTTTTTTTCTGGGAGCAGGTAATGGTTAGCCTCTCTCTTTTGGAGAATGCCATTATAACCAGTTGGATGCAGCTCACTCTGATGTACTGTCCCTTTAATTAAGGCATGCACAGTTCACTTTCTGAAGTTCATTAGCTTGTATTATCAATAATTTAGGATAATATTCCAGTGGTGCCTGAGTGCCTGGACCACCTTATTTTCCCTGTCAGATTTCTCATACCCTAGCAGTCCAGTGAACTTGATAAGTGTCCCATCATCCTGTTAATCAAATTACTTATGAACCAAAATTGACAGTTTTCATTAATTATAAAGGATTATTCTAATTGCAATTCAAATTTATTCATTTAGAACAGACGGCATTCAGTAATATTTCAGGAAATTTGCATATTAAATGGAGAGGGTCGTCCATTAAGTATGGTAATGTATGCATATTTCCTTATTTTTAACTTCTGGGCCATATGCACTGCTGCTCCTTCAGCAGGTGAAAAACCAGAACGTGCTTAATTTGTTCCACAAACACAGGGGCCATAACACAGCTTTTGGCACGAACTGCCGTTGTCCTCCCTTTTTATTCCTTCCACTCTCAGCCTCAAAATGACTCTTCTTCTCGAAGAAACTTTTGATAAACCTGGTTTTTAAAAAAATTGCAGGCACAGCTGGTAGGGGTTGATTGAAATGTTTTGCCATCGAAGCTGTGTTCATTAATTTCTTCAAGATGCTGAAGCAGGCATTAAGGTTGCCTGCTGGAGTCCTTCCCAGTGTCATGCGGAACAGCAAGGGGGCTAATCGTCATCCGTGTAACATCAGCCGGTTACCCCCCTCGTGCGATATGAACCTTTCCCCTTCAGTGAAAAATGAACCTGTCTGAGACAAAAGCACAAAGTATGCATGCGATGAGGCAGTGTCATTATTCAAACCTGTATCGGGCTGTGCTCTCAGATCATTAAGAATCATATCTTCATGACAGTAATAAGCAGCTACCTAAACCCAGATCTAAAGACACATCCAGGTATACTTATATCAAGCTGTTTGTCAATAGTTCACTAGATCAGGAACATGAAATCTTATAGATGAGTCATGGCTTTATTCTTTGGGAGCATTTGCTTCACTTTTAAACAGTTACCGGTAAGGTGTTTCAACACCTATGGTGAAAATTATGTTGTCATGAATCATGTGACCCATCTACTCAGTAATTTAACTAACATACCCAGAAATTACTAGTATCTTGTCTTAATTATTTTAGTAAAACATCTGTCAACTCATTCATCTTTTGTTTTTTTAATCCATTCCTTTGAAGAGTCTGTTGCTCATTTAACTTGTTCTTAAGCAGGTTTCTTTCATTCTGTGGAGTGAAACAAAGATCTTTAGTATTCTGGTAGCGGATATTTTATTTTGCTGGACACATTTCATTCAAGCTACTTATGAATGTCACTTTAAATTGTTTAATTTTTAAACTGTGTTATTGATTGAAAATTAATTCTGAATAGCAGCATGAATGCACGTGAACAAAAAATATTGCAAATGTTCATGATACCAGGTTAGTCTTTTATGGTCTCTGTGTAATACTTGATGCCAGTGTGATGTAAACACATGCTTAAGTATTTTTGTAAATACTGATGGATTTGTGCTCATCTTTACACAAATACTTACATTAAAGTGCTTTGCTGAATTGGAGCCATAGGCAATAACTGAAAGATAGTCCTGAGAAACTAACTTTGACTTTCTACCTGAGCTCTGCGAAGCTGGGGCTGAACACATCTGAGGGCAGGTTGTTCCTGGAATGACAGAGGGGTGATGTGTTGGATTACTGGTAGGCATCTTACAGAGATGTCTCGTGGAGCCGTGTGTCTTACAGCACAAGGAATAAATCCAGGTTTGACCCTGGACACTTACGTGGAAAAAAATATTCCAAATCATCCACAGGACTGGAAAAGCCTGTAAACTCTGGGACGTTACAGACTTAGGCCCTGCCTCAGTTTTCTGCTGAATCAGGGTTATCATCCTGAAAATAAATGAACAAGGAGTCCTGTGGCACTTAAAGACTAACACATTTATTTATTTATTGCAAATAAATAAAAAATAAATTTCTTACATCTTTAAGTGCCACAGGATTCCTTATTTGTTTTACTGAACCAGACTAACACGGCTGCCCTGGGCATCTTGGCAACATCCTGAAAATGACTCCTTCCACTTCAGTGCCAATGAGTTGCCCTGTGGCCCACGAGGCATTCCCTTGAAGGAGGCCATGCAGTTAGCATCACTGTTGTCCCTTGGAGTTTCTAGGTGGGTGGGGAAGCAGTTATTTTATGGAAGAGCCTTGGTCTGAATCAGTGCTTCCCTTGGTACCCTAAGTTGTTCCCTGTTCTTGGCCAGGGTTGTGATGCTCCCTACCCTGGCCCTATCAAAGTGCAATGAAAGTTGTAACCACTTCATGACTGTGCGTTCTCTGCCTTGGTAGCATTTCTAAATCAGGGGCCCTGCTCGAGGAGTAAGACAAGTCCCATAATTAAACTGGTAGGGAGAAATTCCTAAGCAAACACCTTTCATTAGCCAAGAGTGAAAGATTGGTGTTCCTTACTTCGAGCATTTGTTTTTTTCTCCCAAACCCTTAACCTTACCTCTAGGTTCATCGACAAGCCCCAGAGCTGACGAGTCTAGACTGTGGCTAGCGTATGTTGTATCATTCATTGTCTATAGCTCACATTGTAAATATTCCCTTCTCCTCCATGCATGAATTGTTCTCAGATGGATTTGGTATTTACTAATTTATTCATGATTATTTCCTCTTAATTTGATGGAGAGCCTGAGGCCTTAGTAGGGTCGCGGGCTTTTGCCCTTTGGCTGCAGAAATCCTGGTACATCTCAGAGGCATGTTTATCCTGGTCTTTATGGCGCCCAGTTCAGAGTGGGATTTCTACACTGAGTACAAGCATTAGGAAACTCACAGCTGACATCCACAGTTGTCCAAAGCAATCTGGGAATATTACGGTATTACTCTTGTGTTAATTATATGGCAGGTGGGGGAGAAAACTGCATATATGGCATCCATACTTGTTCATTTACCTGGAATCTATGTGAAACTCTGCTAAAGCAAATTTTTTTGTGGAAGGCCAAATAGAATAAATAAGGTTTGAAATCTGTAGGGTAAATCTTTCAGATGTGGTGAAAAGTGAAGTTTTTGAGCTCCATATCTCTGAAATTCTGTGTGTAATTCGTTGCAGATGTTCCACAGAGTACTATCTTGGTAAAAGATTGCGGCACTGGAAATTTCAGGTGTGTGAAAATCAGTCTTGTAATGGGAAGACTAAAGAATCTTCAAATTTTAGACCCCATATATTGCAGTGGTTGGATGTTCAGTCACAGGTTGGTCTAGGGGGCTTTTAATAGTAAGAGCAGGTGTTTCTCGAAACAAATAGTAGGTCGCTGTTGCTGTATATTTTTTATAACAGTCATGCTATGTGATCTAAATTTGCAAATGAGAAGCTATTTTCTGCTGTACACACTGTACAGGACAGAACTTGGAACAGCCCTTAATGTAGCAGTTTGAATGCAGCAAAGATCAATGTGGTGTTTGCCTGATGATGTACCCATTGAGCAATATATTGAGAGGACACTATCAGCGGACAGTGGTACAAAAAGGTTGCCGTATCAGAAGTGGGTCGGGGCAGATACAAATGAAGCTGAGGTAGCAGTTGCCTCTGGCATTCCACAGATTTAGAAGAGATCAACAAGGTACAAAAAGAGAGGGAAGTTGTGGAAGCCTAGGGGAAAATAAAGAAAACACAAAGAAAAGGATAACTCTTCTGCATAAAAAAATATACAAAGACTGGAGTTCTTAATGTATGGCCTCATTTTTTTAAAACAATGACCTCAAATGAGCTACAGAGCAAGCAATGGTGTTTATTGCATGGTATTCTATTATTAGTCATCAATTTACAGGCAAGAATTTTAACTATGAACCTGAAATGTCAGACTGTGTATGTGTGTGTGTGCATGCACGTATTTTCTATCTATTGCCCAAAATATAAAAACGATATTAATATGGTCACCACCTTTCTGAATTTCAGCTCCTGAGATGCTCTGATTAAGTGCTGAAGCAAATTCTTGTCAATTTTGGCTTTTTTCTTGTTTTTCTGAGTATTGTAGGTAGATGGCACAAAATGAACAGGCCTCAAGAAAGCAAATCGAGAGGCATAAATGAGGAACAGGAACTCAGGCACATGGTGCACATGCTAAGAAGCTAAGTACATTTGTTCTAAGAAATATTTAAAGATGAGAGAAAATTACCAGGTATTGCTGAGATTAGTCAGAGAGCACACATTAATACATTTTTTATTGAGAAAAGGAAATCGTAGCTAAATAAAACATATGGTTTTAAAAAATCATCTCTGCTTCAGAGATTAAACATGCTATTTCTTTACTCTGGCATCTAATTTCACCAAGGTAGCTGAAGCTCACAAGTTGCCTTGAGACCTTTTCTAAGTAGTATATTTATAGAGGATTTCATAGGATTTTGTTATTTATTTATTTTTTTATTCTCTGGTTTAGTTCCATAAACCCATTAATGGTAAGTGATACTACAGTGGGGTTGTTTTTTTTTTTTTTTTAAGTTCATATACAAAGTATACATCAGGTCAAGATGTTTATATGGATGATATGGCTAAATCTTAATGAAACACACTTGGGACTATAGAATTATTACACCATAATGCACACTCAGAATCTGTGTGTGTTAGTGTTTTTGCAGTGTGGCCAATATCTCATGCTTTAGAAGGAAAAAATGCTTATATTCTTGCATGTTATTACCTGGAATCTTCCGTGAGAGTGAAGTACGGTCCATGAGATTTGGGTTGATGGATCCTTCCTTGACAGTGTGGCAAGTCTGAAGCTTTGGGTTTGCTTCCTATTGTTCTTAGCATGAAGATCGACAACTTATTGAACAGTTAAATTATCCAGATCTTTCTAAGATCCAGTTACAATTTCTTAATCATCTTCTGTAGGCACTAGCCTGAGTAGTGAAACTGCTGGATTACAAGTGCAAATCAAAGAGTTAAAGAATCTGATTGGAAGACTGGCCTTGTGGTTAAGTTACTGGATGGAGTCTCAGACGACATGCATTTTAATTTCTGGCTTTGCTACAGACTTCTGGTGGGATTTGGGTCAACCCACGAAATTGCTCTGGGCTGACTTCTGTTGCTTGTATGTTGTATTGCTGTGTACATGTGCTCTCATCTAGCACAGTGAAGCCTAGATGCTGGTGAAGAGGTCTAGGTGTTACCATACTACACAGAATAACAGCAGTCCTAACAGGCACAAGCACTGTAATTCATTCCTGAAGTACAACAAATGCAGGTGAAACCTGGCAGGCAGAACTCACAAACACTTTCAACCACTCGGTGCCATGTGTGACAAGAAGCCTAAAGTTTCACTTTGCCAGTTGCTTTGCTGCTTCGGATGATTTTTTTTCTCCTGGTGTGGCATAATATTAATGTTTCTTTCTGCTGCCTTCCAAGCCCGGGGGGGGGGGTGTCAGAGCTCATGTTTCACCCCATGAGACACCCCACCATAAATCTCCTTAAACAACACAGAAAGCTGGAAAGGGTCACTGCAGAAAAAGCCAGCCAGTCTGAATGAAGTGGCATTGATGCATGGTGGAAGAAAGAGTTTGGATTTGGGCTGTGCTGGACTAGTACTGTTTTAGAGGGTAGCTTTTGTGTACAGAGGAAGGACATGCTTTGGGTCTCTTCTGAAGGACCCGTGTGCTAGATTGTAGCCGGTTACCAAACTTTCTTCAGTTGGAGTTGCATTGTGCCCCTTGACTCACAGCTTCGTTAAAGTTTTTACTCTTTGGAATTAATAATTCATACTGAGACTCACCCTGTAACCTCTGCGTGCAATATTTTAGCGCTGCATCCATCGTTTGGCCTTACTTTGCACGATTTGTATGTATACCACTTTTTGTCCCAGTAGGACAGAATTCATACCTGCCCATCTAAGTGATACATAACAATTTGTATGCAGAGAGGTTGTTTTACAGGGTGTGCACAAGGCCCTGGGGACGAGCCAGGCACAAAACAGCATGTTAAAAAATAAATGGTAGCTTTATTAATACATCCTTTATAACTATATAGAATGGTCTATTCTTCTTACAGTTTCAAATATGATGGAAATAATCATAATTTCTTGGCACCAATGGCCAAAGACCTCTGCTTGGCTTATCATATTTATAAAGACCCCAGTTAGAAGAAAGACGGTAACACAGACCACTCTGTATAGTGGTACAGAGGACTGTAAAGCTGTTATCCTGTGTTTGGGATAAGCAGAAGACTCACAAATGATGGCTGAGTTGTAGAGACAAATGGGTGTGCAAGCTTCCTAGGATCTCTTTCTCTAACATATACGCTCACACATTGTCACATCTTGATGCCGTTTATTTGTGTCTCTTCTTTTTCTGCAAGTGACATGGCTTGTGGAATTGAACTGCTGCAGCTTTCCCTAGTGGTGCTTTGAGGAATCAGGGCTGCAGAATCAGCTAGTGGCCTTTGGTGCAACTCCTTGGAGGTCTGAAGGGTTGGTTTCTAGCTGGACCTAATTACAATAGATGGAGTTGATCCTTGTTGGGCAACACCTGAAGGAGGAGTTCTTGGAGGTCTGCTGGCTGGAAGTGTAGACAAGGGGCTTACAGAGCAGCCCAGTCATTGGGAGACAATATCTTTGCAGGGCAAGGCTGGTTCATCAGGCCAAGGGGAACTGGAGGGAGAAGAAGAAGAGAGGAGACCAGGAAGTGACGGCTCAGGGGAGACTATCTAAACATGACCTAGCTTGAGGTGTTACTCCACTTCCTGAGACATATCCAGCAGTGTAGGAGAGGCGTGGAGCTGACACACTGTGAGCAGAGAGGGTGCGGAGATGTGCCCCACAGTATCTCTTGCTTCCTGTGCTTGTGGCCTGGAGAAAAAATCACTCATGCAGCTATGCAGAACTTAGGTGCTATCAACATAGGGGGGTGAGAGCAGAAAGTGGCAGTGAGTTAGCCTCCTCAGACACATTTTGCTTTATTTTGGTGTCTGCCTTCCCTCCTTCACATAGCAGGTAAGTAGCTCAGTGAATGAGCCTCTTGGTGAATTGCTGTCAGTTTGGGATCTGATTCTGCAGTCTTTTCACATCTGGAACCCCTGCTGGCTGGAGCCGGAGCTTGAAATGCAGACGGTCTCAGCTGTGCACATGCTGTTGTGTATTTTATGGGGCTGTGCAGAGCCTGGACACAAAGGGAGTAAGTACAGAACACGTTGTGAACCTTAACTCAGGGTGCCCTGGCTTTTGCTGGTTGATTTCACACCGTCAATATTAATTCTATATTTACATCTCTATATAAAATACTTATTACTACTGTGGAAAAGTGCTAGGTATGAGCTAGGTGTTAATTAGTACTCACTGACTGCGAGTCTAACATGTTGCTCTTTCTGAAGCCACTAGTTATGGTTGTATGGAAATGTTGTTGCAAAGCTAGCTTTCCTGTTCCCATTAATTAATGTTAGAAAACACATTACTTCTGAGTACACACCTAATAACCCAAAGAAAATAGATTAGCTGAATGTTGCATACTTATAAAGATCAGTTTTGATAGGATTTTAAATGCAAAAACTCTTGCTTGCAATCAACATTTTCTGCTACTCTATTTTTTTTTTTTTTTTGCATCTTAAACTAAAACATCTATTACGTAGGCCACCTGTGGTGATAAGTGAATATGCTCTGTGAAATTATTTTAAACACTTCCAATTCACTAAAAGTGTGTATTTATTCTTGTATTTGCAAGCTTCACATATAATTTCACTCCCATACTTATTTGCACTATAATATCAAATTATTCTTAAACTGTTTTTGTGTAAGATGTCTGCCTTAAAAAAAAAAAAAGATGCGTCTGACTATGGTTTGTCCCCCTCCCTCCCCTTTCCCTGCTCATTTAAAATACTTTTACTTGACTTAAATGCTGTTGCAGGTGGTGCATGAATGGCAGGTGGAGCTAACCCTCCTAAGTAATCTATCGCAGATGGGATAGTGAAGCTGTCACTTAGGATGTTATGGTATGAAATGAAACTTGAAACAACTCTCTGCCGGAGAACAAGGGAGTGTTCGTTAAAGATGCAGCTACTGAAAATAAAAAGCTGCTTTTGGAGGTAAATTCTGGGTACATGGGCTTTTAGCATACGGGATCTTTCCTGGACAGGGGGAGGAATCTTCCCCCAAAGACTATGGGAGCTCTGATTTTCAAGTGCAGGCGCAGGGCTTTTACTTTGGTTGTGTCCCTGTCAGGTGGCTACGAGTGGGAGTGACTGGAAGGGCAGGTTGAGTGGAGGTCATGCTCACTTCTAGCCCCCTCCTCTATGTCTGCATGGAAATGGCTGGTCTTTGTGCCACAACCACACCAGGTACCCCATGTAGGATCCTGGCTTTCTGCTCTCCCCTTGTGGTGGAATTACATCATACAGGATGAGCGATTTCCAGCTGTGGATGGTGGCAAGCTTTGCTGTGCAGCACTGAAAATTTTGGCTGGCAGAACTCAGTAGCAACACTGCTACTTTGGGAAACGATTGGAGTGTTTATCTTTGAGAGTTGCTATCTGCTTCTCAGCAGCACCTCAGAGAATTATTGCCCCGTTTTTCCCCTAAGTGCTAAAAGCGGCAGGAGCGTAAATCTCTTTTCGTCTTCAGCTTCTTCCTCTGTTTAGAGAGGTGGGGTTGAGGGATAAGGGCAGAACAGACAAAAGTGGCAATCCAGATGGGCTGGCAGCACCCCCAGAACACGTACAGCAGTGGCCTTGCACATTTCTGTAATGAGCAAGAAAAATTGTTTTATGGTAGTTTAATAAAGCAGGAGACAAATGTGCAAAGGGACTGAATTACACACTTCATGAACCAAATTAGTACCACAACGCTTTGCTTTGTTCGAAAGGTGATATGCATTTACGGGCCCATTTTTCAGCAAGATAAATATGACACACGCCAAGACTTCCCTGAAGTAAATATTGTAAATAATAAAAGACTCTGCCAAGGAAAGCTGAAAAATGACTTAATCCTCACCCATTTATACTGCAATGCCAAAACGCCACTGACCGAATTGTATAACAAACTGCCCATTTAATCAGCTCTCCTTAATATCACAGCACAGGTTCACTTTGTTTCCAGGGATATTCAATATTCCTTGGTTTAATTGTTCAGCAATTGACTTGAAACATAATGCATGTCCTCCAGAATTTTTTATACTATTACAGTGCTGGATTATTCGCATATGTTTTCTGACTGGCTGCCTTTCATGTTTGTTTTACAAATGAATTCATTTGCTCTTTTGTTTAAGTATTTTGTCATAGAAGTTTGTCTTCCAGGAAAGCTCTCTGCATTGTGTTTATTTCTTCTTTGCTGTAAACGTTGACCAATTTCCCTAGGATTGCCAGATAAGCCCCAGGGCCAGGTCCACTGAGAGGAGTTCTGGGACCCAAGGGAAAACAGTTCACAGCCCCCAAAGAAAGGACTAAGGTCTGAATGGGCTTTCACTGGATCTGTCTACTTACTATGCACTATGCAGGTTCCCAGGTGGCTGAGGTCGTGTCTGTCCGACTCCCTTGGACTGCCCTGGGAGATGACTGATGAACCCAGATACCACTGCCTCAGCCTCCTGGGAACCTTCTCGTTGCATAATGAATAAGCTGAGCTCAGGGTAGGGACAGAGATTGCAAGCGGAGGGTGGGTGGGTCTCGGGTGAAGGGGGGATACGTATCTGTCCTCCTATCCGCCTTGCCCCTTTTAAGTTGTCAGGTCCCTGGACACTTGCCCTCCATTCACTCTTCTGTTGGCAAGCCTGCCCAGGTCCATTTAAGCTGGTATCTGTCCCTGGCAGTGGCCAGTGCCGGCTGCTTCACAGGAAGGTATGAGAGCGCTCCAGTAGGTGTGGGATAATCTTCTGTTCGCTTTATGGTTTTGTCTTGATCTCAGGTGTTAGGGATTGCCATGGGGATGTTGTTCTGTTCAGAGATATAACTGGGCTCAGAAAAGAACTAGACGTGTTTGTAGAGTGGGTCCCCTCAGTAGCTACCATCCAGGATGGTCCAGGATGCAACCACAAAATCTGGTTGTTTCTAGATCTCTGACAGCCAGGAGTGAAAGACATGTGGATCACTCCAGCTGCCTTGTTGTGTATGCACACCTGGAGCTCTCCTTCTGCCTGTGTCGCAGACAAGATATTGGGCAAGAGGGGTTAGTGTGAAGGTAGTTATGTCCCTGAGTGCTGAAGCATGAGATTTAATGCCCCCTTGAAAATACCTCCCTCAGCTGTGATCGCTTTGGATTGTCTTGTCATCCATGTAACTGTCCAGGCCCTTTTTGAATCTGTGTGCCTCCAAACCTGCTCAACAGTGACCAGGGAGTTCAGTCTGTGGACTAACCCTGTAACTTCAACCAGTCTCCCATGCTAATGGATGTGGATGGATTAGGAAAAGAGATGCACCACACCACAGCTCAATATGTGGCTGCATGAGGGCCTGGTCTTTAAAGCATGGAGTGCTCTCGGCTCTGGCTGAGGTCCCCAAGGTTCACCAAATTGGAGCTAATTCAGTAAAGAAATGTTGAGGACTAGCTAATGCTCAGTGAATTACCTCAGTGGGCAGTGTGAAGCTATTGAGCACAAGTTCCTGCTTCTGAACTTCTGCTGGCTGCAGGTAGGGGACAGGAAGAAATTAAGATCCCATCTATTCATGTTTGATTTTTTAAATCTTTTTCTTCTGACGTTTCAGGGATGGCCACAACTGGAGATGAGACATGAGATGAGGTGGGCATGGGCTCTGAGCAGTCTTTCCATCAGGGACTTGGCTGGCTGATTCTTTTCCTCATGCTCACAGTTCAACTGATTGCTGTGTATGAGGACGGGAAGAAATTTCCCCCAGCTCACATTGGAGCTGGGGGAGGCACAGCCTTCCTTTTCAGGGGTGAGCGTGGGTTGCTTGCCAGGATCATCTCGGCATCCAGTTGGATTATTTTCCTTCTGTTAGGCCCTGGTGTGCTCCAGCCCTCCTATGCTCTGCTTGTGGCACACAATAGTTCAGTTTTCTGCCGGCAGTTATGTTGGTCTAGTTTTGATTATTGGCTATAGCTGGCTGGTGTTGGTGGCCTGTGCTATCCAGGAGGTTTGATTGGATGATCTGGTGATCCCTTTTGATCTTACACGCTAAGGCTTCTGAAATAAGGTGCACTAGGGATGCATCTGGCCAGGCACTTCTCTACATTGGTATGAAAAGTGAATAGTTTCACTAAAGACAATGGAATGACTCTTGATTTGCACCAGGGGAACAGAGACTGGAGGCTGGTCTACTGTTTCATTTTAAGGCTATGCAAACATGAAGAATTCTCTGTATGTCTTTGAAATGCCCTAGAGACATACATCTGCAAACGGTGCTGCCCCTTGCATCTGACAAAGTGGGTTGGAGCCCTTGAAGGCTTATGTCAGAAGAAATCCGTTAGTTTGTAAGTTGCCACAGGTCTCTAGTTATTATTTCTATAAACACCAAAGGCAGAGTTTTCAAAGGTATATAAAACTCACCTTCACCACCTAACAGAGTTGTACCCATGCTGAGTGTTTTTGAAAATACTGCTTGGATAGGGTCAGCATTTTAACTAACCTTTTGATGGAGTGGTTGGCCATAGAGTAGACCAGGGGTGGCTGAACTGTGGGCCATGCGCCATGTGAAGTTTTTTTACAGTTAAAGTGTGGCTCACAGAGCCCCCTTACACCCTCCCTCCATTTTGTGCCTAACAGACTGGGGTGGGGGGCTTGGAGCTTTGCCCGCTGGCAAGGTGATGGGACTAGAGACTCTGCCCAGCAGGTAGAGGGAGGTTTTTTTGGGTGGGGCGGGAGGTGTCGGTAAATTTGGCCACCCCTGGTGTATGCTCTGCATGTGAGAGAAGTTGGGTTCTGGACAGTCAGTCTTGAAACAATGAGACATGGGCTTGCGGGACCCTCACTGTGTTATGCTTTGAAAGTAGTGTGGTCAATCACTGGAAACTCTATGAGAAGAGGTTTCAGAGGCCACTCCAGATCCTGTCCTGAGGGCTTCTATTGACTTAAACTTTTATGATTTGGATAGCAGCTGGGAGCACTTAAGACTCTAGAGGAGACATTGTAGGACTGGGTCTTTAATGCAAATAAATAACTTGCAGCCCCAGATGAAAAACTTTGACCAAAAAAGCATCATGTGCTTAAAAAAAAAATCAAATAAGCTATTGAAAATTATTTATTCTTGTGTGTATGCACTGAGCGATATTTTTAAATGTAAATACTTTAACTGATCAAAGAGTTGTGCACTATAGTCATAATGAAATATAAATATAATCTGTGCTTAGCAACCAATCACTCTTGTTCTCAGTGAAATGGAAACATTTCATAATTGTTTCCACCCGCACAATACTAGGGAGGCCGTGTGCTTGGCTGATAGAGAGAACCCAGTTCTGAAGGTGTGATGCATTTGTAATACAAATGACGCTCTCATAATGTGTTGGTTTGTATACATCGCAAATGTGGGCATATAAGAGAGGTTTGATTTTAAGCCCTCACTGGTATGAATGAGCAGAAGCCACTTGGAAGTCAGTGGTGTAAAACTAGAGGATCAGAACAGAACAAGGCTTCGTGACTTCCGTGACTGCTTTTGAGAACCTAAAAGTTGTTCAGAGTCCATAATTGCCCAAGGATGATAGTGGAGGGTATCAGTTGACTGCAGTGGGCTTTCGATCAGGCCTTTGGAGAAGAAGGGCAGCCTATTCATGTGCTTAGCATATATTGCACCCAGAGAGAATGCCAAATCTGAAACCAAACCATTCAGAAAAATACGCCAAGGCCCCAGATGTCCCAGCTGGGGAAATGACATCCCCAACTTGACATCTGATCCCTGGGGCTGCCGTCAGAAGAAGAGGAATGGCCACTGTGAAGGAGAGTAACAATTTTTAATTTTGTTTTTGCCTGACTAGTGGAAGAAAATCAGATATTACAGCATCAGGGCAGCTCAACGCAGTCCCAATGGAGCCTTGTTGTGTAGAAATTTCGCCCCTGAATCCCTGCTTGTTTCTATTTGTAAACAGGGCTGACGAACATGTTACGTATACACTTTTCAGTAGGTGCTTCTGTCCTGTGTCATCTTAACAATTGGCCTGGTCTTCTAAATCAGTGATTGTTTCGTTTGATATAATATGGGAATGCCCACCACGTGTATTAGTATCATTTTATTAAGTGCTGCAGTTTATGATGCAACTGGGTGTTCATCTGTATTTGTGAAGTACCCGTGTGAGTCTGTGACTGGGTGACGAGTCCTAGGTTTTGTTCTGGTGTTGCTTTGTTGAACATGAGGAAGCAGAGCTGCAAGTGCCAGCATTGTTTGCAGATGTATGACTCTAGGGCGTTTCTTACTGCCTGCTACAATATACTCATTTGGAAAGAGGTGGTAACTAATGTTTGCATATTTTAAAAGGGGCCTGCTACACATTTGTCAATGCAGCGCACCTGCCTGGATTGTGGGAGGCAGAAGCTCTAGTTAGTGCGTTCTGCAGGCATCTGACAGTACAGGCTTTGCAATGGGACACAGAGACTGTCACCGACCGCACTTCAATAACCTGAGGTGGCTGTCGAAAGTCGTTACCTATTGGTGGCTCGTTGGGGGAGTTTGTGAAGTGGGCTGGTCTCCATCTATCTTCTGTTTAGAGAAAGGCAGGACAAACTTACTGAGCCCCCAAGATTCGCTTCTTGCTGGGGAGAAGCTTTTTGCCCCACCACCCTGCTGCAGGGTATGAGCCCAGCGTTCCCCAACCCTTTCTGGTAGGGCTCCGCGAGCTGCACTTAAACTGTGAAAGATTCGTGTGCAGCTCTCCTGTTTTGGAGAGAGGGGCTCCCTTACCACGACTGCCACGATGGGGACTCCCTGGGGGTCTCCTCGGAGTGAGCCATGGAGACAGAGCTGCTTTCAGGGTCACTGCTAAGGCCCGTCGGTGCTGGAACATGGATGCCGAGTTAGCTGTGCTGTCTCCGCACCGGCACGATTCCCACTGATGTCTGTGGGAGACTTGTCTGAATATGGGTGGCATGAGTCAGACCCAGGGTATTTTATCCGTGAGGTGAGTGTTAGAGTAACCTCCATCTCCCCCCACCTGTCTTGTACTCTGTCCCCCGCCTCCCCTCCAACACACTTCTCGGTTCCTTTACTCACCTAGCGCTTTCTCTTGTCCCTATTGCCAACGGTCCCAAGGGGCTGTTCCGGCTTTAGCAGATATCAGCCAGCTGTGTCCCGTGCCACTTAGATTGGAGTAAGGGGGGAGAGGAAGGAGGGGTGACATCAGGTCTGCCGTGCTAGAGGAGTTTTTTTGGCATGTAAGTCTGCCAGGCACACAATCATTTTTGTCAGCAAAACAGTTGCATTTGGGGTCAGAAAATGGCTTTTACAGTCAAGGTTTGACCTGATGTAATATACGGAGAGATGACAGGTAAAAGGGAGAGAAGTTTGCATGAAATAAGGAGATGAGATTTTTTTGTTTCCCAGTTATGCACCATCTTGACCCACAGTCTTTGAAAAATAACAACAACAAGACAAAGAAGAATATAGAAACCTGGTATAGGAGTATTTCACTGCTGAAAAGATTGTGTGAAGAGGTTGCGTTTCAGTTGGCAGATATGAAGGAAGTACTTGCCCCCCCCCCCCCGAACCAAATTGGAATTTAACTGAGATCATAGCAAACCAGGTGAAGACTACTTTGCCTCTGTTGTCTCGCCTTGTCCATTCTCGTCAGCATTGCTTAGGAAATTTGTAACTCTGTTCTGGTCGCACACAAACCCAGCCCTCCCTAGACACACAGACAACAGAAACACCTCTGCATTCCTTCTCCGGAAACCCAAATGTGCTCATCTAGAGAAAATGCTAATATGTCTTTTATCCAGGTTAGGTCATTTTCCTAATTCTGTGGCCAGACAGCCTTAAAAAGGATTTTTAATGATTCCCTTTTATTATTATTTTTTAATGACACATGCCTCCAATCATGGAGGATGCTTCAGCAGTACTGTGAAAGACACACAATGCCTGTAACATTTCTCAGATAATATTGTCATATACTTGGAGCAGGAGGCCCATTTTGAAACAGTAATTTGGTCCCTAAAGAGTTCTTTAGCCTCTGCCTTGCCTGCCCACCCCGGCCAAGCTGTCGAAGAGAGCAGCCCAAGATAGATGGTCTGGATTTGTGTTGAGTAATTTAAAGCATCCTGCCTTTCTATGCTTTCCTCCTGGAGAATTTATTCAGGGATCTATTTTATCTGCAGCATTACTTGCATATGCAGCTTCTTGATTTTTATTTTCCCTTTTAGTAAAACCGTTATTAGAATGCAGATGAACCCTGACCGCAGTGAAGGATTAAGTGAAAAGATTCTTTAAGTAATAAATCTAAAGGCATATTACATGCAAGGAAAAGGGATTTCCCTAGTGTTTTTGGATTTATAAGTGCCAGAGGCTAAACAACTTACAAGGGCCCTAAGATTGCTCCTTTTTCCAACCTGGGACATGTTCTAATATTGTGACATAGCTAAGAATTAAGCTGGCTTACTAAGTAGAAAACATGTCGTGTAATTGAAAATGCACTGTACAGACAGGAATGTTTGATGCCACAATGTCCCGTTACAAAGATTACACTGATTTATAGGGAATGTCTTAACTCCTAATCCCAGTGACATAAGATCGCATCGACCATGTATTCTTTCATAACTGAAAAATAAAAAAGGAGGTTAATAATATATATAGTGGAAGTGGAAAATAAGGCAGAGAGGGCTAAGCCAGCCTTTCCTTTCCTTTTAGAAGAATTTAGCAGCTATAGTATTTTTTTTATTATGTTTTTGTGTTTAGCTTGCCTGGGAGGCATAGATATTTTATATTTCTGAGATGGTAGTTGTAACCAAGAGGGAGAGACAAAGAACCAGGGCTGGATATTGCAGGGCATAAGCTGTTTGGAAGAGCTTAGAAAGGAGAGGAAATAGTTGGGTGTGTGGGAGAGACGGACGGACATGTGGTCAGAGGAGTAACCTGGCATGTAAAGTAGGGTCTGGAAGCAGCTGAGAAAAGAGAAGAGTCATTATGGCTTGCTGTTGAGTGAAGTTGGAGAAAACAGTAATTTTCTGTAGACCATCAAAAGGGGAAACTTTGGGGGAACACCAGCTATCCCTCTGTTATCACTAGACTTCACCCACGAAAGCTCATGTGAAAAATAAATTTGTTAGTCCTCAAAGGGCCACAGGACTCCTCTTTTGTTTTGTAGTGCAGCAGTTCTAGATGGCGACCTCTTCCTAGACAAATCCAAAGGCTGCTTCTCCTCCATGAGTTTCCAAGATCAAAATCATCAGATGCAGATGCAGTCCTTTCTGCTCAACTTGCTTTCTACCGTCAGCTTTTGGTTCTTCTTGCTGTTCTCTGGCCGCTCCTTCAGCAGCTCATTGGGTAGAATCTCTTCCTCCCCATTTCCGTTCACTTGGAAATCCAGGGAAGTCTGTTTTCAGACAGACAGATGCACTGTCTCTCCCTCACCCCCATGCCTGGGTGACTTTACCTGCTCCTGTGCTTTCAGGTACCATTTCTGTGCCTTTGACTCCCAAATCTACTTTTCCAGCCCTTTCTGTCTTCTCTCAGTCAGCATGTATTTGCTCACCCACTAATCCAAAATTTGCTTCAAGTTTTCATGAAAATAAAGGGGTTTCTAGTCCTCATATTGGTGAACATAAACTTGACAACATAAACTAAGTGGAAGTTGATGCAATATTCTCTTCCTGAGTCTGTGGAGAGCCTGAAACAATAACTCGAGGGAGTTTACACCATCCCATTTATCTCAATGGATTGTTCTATCTTGAAAGAAAAGACAACAGCATAAATGTCAGTGGTGTTATCTGTTTCAGTGCTGGTCTTTCTAGGAGAAGCATGTGGCTAATGCAGTGTGTAGATTCTCCCAATGGCAGCATGTAAGAAGAACTTAGAAAGAGATCAGCTATTGAAAGCTATTTCAATAACTTAATTAGGTTACTAATTTGCATATCAGAAAGAGGGAAAATTAGCTATATTTCAAAAAAGCATATTTTGGAAGAAAGTACAAAGCGCCGGGAATTTTAAAATATGTAGTGGAAGAAAACTTGCGGAACTGAAAATAGCTAACAAATATTTCAATATTTACAAAAGGCTTATTGGTTTGTAACTCATACTGGAAGAGTAGTGTAGGTTTTGTCTATCGCTAGTGCATGATCTATCTAGAAGGCTTGTGACTCTTCTATTTAACTTTTAATTGATGCAGTAGAAAGATTCATGCCCATTAGCTCTGAAGATCTCCATAACTCCTGCTGTCAGCCTAAGAGGAGTTGGTTACATGTGCCATCAAGTAATCAACATACAAACCATGAAAGAGTAATATGAGTAAACAAGAGAATCCCCAAAGTAATGATAGATAAACATGGGCTACAGATAGGTGGTAAGAGTGCAGTGTGAGATGAGCACTGCATGGAAAGATATAAAGTGAAGTCCACAAGCAATAAGAAGGTTCCATTTAAGGAGAAAGTACGGCCTGTCAGTAGATGACAAGGATAATTTTTTGACAGATGCCAAGACATTGCTATAAAATATTGAGAAAATCTTTTGCCTCACTGTTCAAAAAGGAAAATCTAGAGAAATGCCATGACCTGATGTGATTTTATCATACACATAGGAAGAAGTAGTAGTGATGGATGTTATTAAGACACACAAAGAGTACCAAAGCAGGGGACTGGCTGGGATGTGTCCATGTATTCTGAAAAGGATGGCATGCAATTGTTAACAAGTACCTTTGAAATATTTGTTTGAGAAGTGCCAGTTGGCTGCAAAGATGTTTCTTGATCACATTTCCGAACGGGAGCTCCATGTCACTGCAGACTTCTGAGCTCTGAGAACGCAGCCGGAAAGGACAGAACAAGAGCTACTTGTTAGTCATTAAGTGCCACAGGACTCCTTGTTTGTTTTGCCGAACTAGACTAACAGGGCTGCCCCTTTGGAAATTGTGATGGGTTAGCTACTGAGTTGAGATCTGATGTGTGTGAAGCTTTGCTCCTTTTCCTGCACAAGAGACTAATCTACCAAGTCAGTCCAGGGACTGGCTACCTGTGTGGGTACAGAAGCGGCTTTAGGATGAAGACACCACTTTGTGAGCGATAGCTGTTCAAAATGGAGAGTGATGACTAACTGCACTTGCTGATTTAGTTAATACTACAAAACTAAGTGCAGTGAGAGGTGGCCAATATGTTGAGAAAAGGGCAGTCTGGTTCAAATGACATGGTAAATGAAAACCATGGCCGTGGCTAGAGAAAAGCCCTCCCCATTAAAAGCTGTGTATGGCAGGGCTTCTCAAACCTTTCTGTAGCACTGACCACATTTTATAGAGAACATGCCTCATGGTCACCTATATTCTCATTCAGCATCATGCCAGCCATCTTCCTGCCCACTGGCAACTGTGTAAAAGCCCTGTGGCAATGACAGCTGACCTGGAAATGTGGCATTAGGAAAGCAATTTTTTTTTAGCTTCTTTTCATGTGATGTAGCAGCTGGAAACAAGGAGTAGGGAAAGCAATAGGAGACAGATTTTTCAGAGCTCTGATTCATGCAGGTATTCCTGTTTAGGAAAACTCTTCAGGGCATGATTTATTTAAAGCCTATGCCTAAATGCTGTTAAAGTCAATGAGACATAAGCACATGTCTGAAGTTAAGTATCTGCTTAAGTGCTTTTTCATACCAAAGCCTGGGTGCTGAGTTCTTTTGAAAGTCTAGCTGTAAGGGTTACAATGGGGTTGTTAGGTACTGAGCTGTTCAGAAAATCTGGTCCCTGTTGAGCACCGGGTAGTCTATCCCTGAGTTGTTTTCAGTATCTGGACCAGTGAGCTCCCCTTGCACCAGCAACATGGAATCAGCATGACACTGGTGGCCTGGTACAACAGGTTGGGGACCATTATTTTGTGGAGTCTTTTGACTGAATACTACAAAATCGAGCATTAGAGGGAGAGAGGGAATCTAGAAACTGTGGTGGATCAAGCCTTTATGGCATGAACTCAGGCAATAGTCAAAAGAAAAGGCAAAGAAAATGTTGCATCTGGATAAAGTTGGAGAATTCTTTTACCTCTGCATGAGAGAGGAAAAAGAGCATGTTTGGAAAATGGAGGACAAATCTATTCCTTATTATGAGAGGAAGATAGAGGAAGAGAAGGTTAGGGATGGCTCAATGTTATGGGAGGCTCCCAGACTGGATTTAAAGCAGCTTGAGAAACAAAAGGTCCTTATTCTTCAGTAAAAGAGATTGAGGGGCCCATTGAAACCATTCATAGACTCATAGCTTCTAAGGTCAGAAGGAACCAATATGATCATCTACTCTGACCTCCTGTATGATGCAGGCCTCACCCATCTCCTCCCTCAATAAACCTCCAACCTATGGCTGAGTTATTACAGCCCTCAAATCATGATTTAAAGACTTGAAAATATAGAGAATTGACCAGTGATTGAGTCATGCCCTAAGTCATGTTAGAATGGTGTCAGTCCTAAGAGGAAAAGAAGACTGATGGCAGGACGCTGTTTGAGCCAGTGGCAAGCACAGGAAGCAGGGGTGAGAAAACAAATGAGGTTTGCATGGTGAAGGAATTCAGGAAAGCAGCTCTATGAAAAAAAAAAAAAAGTCAGGTCATGGAATCTACTTCCTGTGACAGTGAATGCAATGCTGGTTTGATGAAAGAATTAGACAAGCCTATCATGTTATAGAGTGCATCCTTTTTTTGGCCTTAGTAAAATTACAGAAAAGTTAAAATACATGTACACTAAATAGCGATATGGACAAGACCTCATAAAGGCCAAAAAAGTTTTTTCTTCCCCAACTCTTCCTTTGCCCCTTCCTGCCATTTCCTCGCACCCTAACCTATTTCTTCAAGTAAATCTTGAGTAAATAGATAAGTTTTGCTACATCCTTGAACGATAGGTGTCTTTGATTCTGGACCTTTTTCCCTCGAGTGGCTCAAAGACCCTTCCTCTGTCCTTGGAGCTCTAAACCTTGTCATCAAAACAACAGCACTCCCAAGTAGTCAAGAACCATGAGCCAGGCCATGAAAAGGAAATCTTGAGACTGGCTTAAAAATCATGAAATCCTAAAAAGCATAAATTTGGGCTCTTTTTCTATGCCTTCAAGTATTTGAGCCTTTAGAATTTACATCTGAAGGCTTTTCTGCACAAACCTGAGGGCCAGAAACAACAGCAACACTGTCGTTGTTGTCATCGTCATCTTCTTTGTCGTCGTCGTCTTCTTCAAGCTTAGATTCTCATGCAATATCCCGGGGATTTGAAAAAGAAAGCACCAAATATTGCAATGCTGGCAATGAAATGATGAGAGCTGGCACTACTGGAGGAATCTTTCTGATCTGTGCTACTGGTTTCAGAATGGGAAGAGAGTTAGTTTCTCAGACAGCCAGCATTCAAACCTCAAAGGACTTTATAATTCAAAACTGACACCGTGAATATTGCTGGCAACAAACTGGAGCAAAGAGCACAGGTTCCAGAGCACTGGCCTAGTGTGATCTGGTTACGAAACATGTCATGGATGAATGTGCACATGCATTCCTGTAGCTGTCTGTATGCTGATCTACTATTACTATTTATTTGAATGATGGTAGAGCTTGGAGAAACCAAAAGTGGTTGGTGCCCCATTGTGCTATGGGTCATACAAATACAGAGTGACATACAGTCCCTTCCTTCAAACAGCTCCGTGTGTAAACAGGCAAGATAGGCAGAAGATAGCAGGTGGAAGCATGGGCACAGAGGTGAAATGTTATATCTGGTGTCACCCAGCAGTAGAGCCAGGAATAGAATTTGGGTGCCCGTGGACCAGATGTGTGGTTGAAGATGCTGCATGGCAGCCTGGTGCTTTGAGCTGTAAGTCTGATGTTCATCCATACCAAAAAGGCAGAGTAGAGTAAATTTTAAGAGCCTTTTTCTTTCTTCCTTTACTGACTGGAAGAGGTAGCCACAGAACCCAAAGTACTATATGTCAATGTCTTTTGCCTTTTGCAGCTCACTTTCCTGATCAAGTAAATAATTTGTAAGGTTTTGATGACCCAAGGATGTACCATTGGCTCGGCTATCACCTGCCAGCACTACTGTCTGCAGTCTGATTGCGAGATTTCAGCATGGAAATCTTCCTTTCTGCTGTTTCCCCTGGAAACAGAGTGCCCAGTGGAGAGGTTAATCATTTGGGTTTGTGATTCGTAGTCAGGGGAAGCCAAACCTACTCCCCAATTTATGAATTGAAGACGTGACACTAAACTTCAGCATTTTAAAGGAAAATCCTGCTGTTTGGACCTTGGATATAACAACAACCTGTATTCTGCAGAAATGCTGCACCATAGCACCAGCCAAAAAAAGAATGTATTAAATCCAGTAGATCGTGGAAGGCTGCAGGCTATATTCCCCACAACCTCCCCACACCCTTTCTGTGCTCAGGAAAGAGGAGAACAGAAACCACCCCTCTGGTGGGGGGCACTACTCTGTTTCTCATGGGTTCCTTTTGCCCCAGAATTGCAGTGTTATAACATGGGAATGCAGCTCTGTGGGTCTGCCAGCCCTTGTGCTGGGGGGTGGAGAGGAAATTGGGGCACTTTAGCTCTAAGGCAGCAGTAGTAACTGCTCAGCATCCTGGATTGGGAGGGTCTTTTTCGCTAGTCATAGCGGAGGAGCCCTTGCACAGCCTGCTGGTTGCAGGGAGCCTCCCGTGGAAGTCAGTTCTGTTTGCAGAGCTGAGGTTAGCGAGCCATGGAGGAGCAAGGAGGAGGGAGCTGGAGAGTGCTGGGCATGTGACAAACTGGTTTATCAGTTGCACAGATCCAGTGCAATGGTTTACGGCTGCTGTAGGGGATGGTGGCAAGATTCAGCCGCAGCTGCAGTCCATGAACAGCTGCAGTATGGGGGTTTGGTTACCTGTCTTCTATAGACAATAACTGGCTAAATCCCTGCACCTCAAGCTGGACGTAGATCCCCCATGTTTGGGGCTAATGGTTTTACTTTGTTTACCATCTTCTGTGCCAAGCTTTCGCTGTGTGAGCCACACATGGTATGGGAAGCCAGGAACTTGCAATATCTCGGCACAAGGGTGACGTTTCAGCTCTAGCTCATTATTTGCATTGGTTAAATAAAGCCAGTCGAGAGGTACAGGGTGTTATGTGTTACATTTTAAAGTAGCTGAAGGGGAGCTTTTAAAAAAAGAATGAAGATTAAACAAACCTTTCTTCTTCCACTGTTCTTGTCAGGCCTGAAGCCCAATATGTTGAATTGGACCCATTATAATTTCCCATTATAATAATTGCTGTGAATCCGTTACTCTATCAGACTTTCTCTCTGTTTGCATCATCTTCTTCAGATGCATTGCAATGGTTCCTGCAGAGCAATTATGGTGATTGCTGTCAATACACAGTAAGAATTTTGGACTTAGCTTACCTTGTGTAAAGCCACTCAAAGCACTTCGTAACGCCCAGGATGAATTTGGTCTAGAGTCTATCACATAGTGCAACAACGTTATCATCATAATGAAGTTCATTTGAAATCAGTGGCACTTTGCTTTGTTGCTGTTGTAATCATTCCATAATATGCCATTGGGGAGAGGAAAGTGAAGCAACTGGAAACATTATGTAAAGTAGGCAGTGGATCTGTACTCTGGGTTTGCCTTCCTAATTTAAATTACTTGGTCATTTACATTTAAGAAATGGATTGAGAAGATGGGCTGTACAGTCCCATTCACATGGATTTTGGGATCTCAGCAATTTTGCCCACTTTGGAGAGCTGCACATTGCAAATGACTTAATTAGGGGGCCTTCAATGGGTATGAAAGTCTGCGTACAGTGATGAAGAGCCTTGTCAGGAAAGGGAGCTCCATGAGTGTGTAAGATGTATATTGGTGTGTGTGTGTGTGTGTGTGTGTGTGTGTAAAAATAAGATTAGATCAAACTATATGCTTGCATGCTTGCGAACAAACACACACACCTCCTCTCTGTTAATGAGTTTTCCCTCTGGAGAGGACAAGTCGAAAGGAGCCAGTCCTTCCAGCCAAAAAAATCAATTGCTTCTTCATGAATTATTGAGATGTTGGCCATCAGTTCCTTTACAGAAAGGAGCCATTGTTAGCTATCCCTCCCCCCTCAAATGTACTCTTTACATTTACCTCATGATGTCATGACCTAAAGATGCAAATATTTATGCATAAAAGACTAATTTTTCATAAAGTGGGTATGTTAAAATATTTTAATATTTTCTTCTCTTCCAACAATGGGCCACATGTGCTGTTTTTCACATGTCACAAACTGTCCAGTTGGCCACAGCATTTAGCAGAAAGGTGGATTGCAAGCGACTTTGCAAATTAAAATGAATTTCATAGCAAAAGTACAAAATATTCTCTGCCAATAAGGGTAACACTCATGTTGCTCCTGCTTGCTGACTGATTGAAGGCTCTTACACCGAACTGCAAGACATTACTAAATGAACATTTCTGCCTCCTGTGTAAATAGATAGATTAATGACATTAAGTGAAAGCCCAGGCTTGCTGAAATGTTAGCTTCCTTATGGGGTTTTGAATTTCTCTTATTTTTGATAAATGAACCAATCTGGCAATAAAATCCTTGCACAGTAGGTTAATAATGTCATAGCTGAACTGTGAAATAATAATGTGTGTACTATCTCTTTGCAAACAATAATCCTTGAAGCCTGATAAATCTATTTGTTACCAACTTGCTTGTTCATTGTTACCAGGAGCCCCTCCTTTGTAAATACAAAGCAGTTTGTTGTCAAGAATTTTTAAACCGCAGGAGGTAACTGGGACTAGGAAAGTAGGCGCAGAGATTTATAAGACAGAAGGCAGGTTTACACCACTTCCTCTGCATCACGTTCGTTCGGTGTGTTTCTCCTAGGAGCTTTAGGAGGATTTTAAGGAAGAACAACTCGCTACCTTTTACAGTCAAGTCCGCTGTTTTCTTTGTCAGTTGCAGCACTCCCTTATTGCTTGCAAAACAGGCAAGGAGTCCTGTGGCACTTAAAGACTAACACATTTACTTTTCTCAAGAGCTTTTGTGGGAGAAAATCCCACTTCGTCTGATGCTTTGAAGCACCGCTTTCGCTCCAGCACTCGTGAGAAGAACTGGAGAAATAGCGGAAAACCATATTCACTAACATGCTGCCTACGTCCGATTTGGAATTCAAGCAGGCCGTGTCTCAAGCCTTTCTTTTCATTGCTTTTCCTTGCATGTATCCATTTTTGTTCCCAAAGAAAATCTGGGATGAGCTTTTATTTTGTGAGTATGGGTATCTGTACATGGAGTACCTTATTTTGTGTGCATCGTGCTGGTATCTGGATACCAGTGATCTCACTTCTTGCCAGGTGTGTGTGAATGTGCAATAAATATCCATATACAAATACATAGATGTCCATACTCCATTGGCTTGGAACTAGGAGCGAGGTGTGTGCACTTGGGCTAGGTACTGCGTGATGGGGATAGGTTTCCAGTTACAGCCTCCACGTGGAGCCATCAATACACTGTTCCCTGCACGGCAATATAGATCTCTCCTCCTTTATGGTGGTCAGATGGATCACTGGCCAGAGAAGCAGGCCATCCGAGAGAAATCCAAGGAGGCCATGGAAAGGTCCTTTCTAAAATTTTCCTGTTTACAAGTCTCACCTTAAAGTACTCCTTACACTGAGAGATCAGATGCTCTACTGACGTGCTGAGGCACACCTGTGTATAAACACGGGCATCTCTAGGGAAGGAACATGTGACCTAGGTGGCCTCGATCACAGTCAGTTGTGTGGTCGAGGGATTGTTCTCTACGAGGAGGTTACGAAAGCCCCGCTGCAAGGTACAGAGCTTAGCAATGGCAGCGGGGAGCAAGGAGACGGAATCATGAAAAACCAAAGAAATCGCCCATCAAATGGTTAGCTCAGAGACAATTGTTCTGTTTACAAGAGTTACCTGCCTGGAGGAGAGGCGCAAAGAAAAAAAAATCAGGACAAGCATTTCCTCCCTGTAATGATAGGGAGCTGTTGCCTGCAGCATTGACTACATCGTTTCACAGATTTTTTTTTTTTTTTTTAAATAACAACCAACAATCCTTCCAACTAACAGTAGTCGAAACACAATTGTATGTTGGCCACCCAGAAAGGGGACTGGAAAATACTACCCTACTGCTTGTGTAAGTCTCAGAGACTTCAGCAAAATTAACACAAAATGTTTTAAAAGAAGCCCTGTCAAAAATCACTGAGTTCAAGTTATTATATGAGCGGAGGTGCCTAAGTAGCTGAAGGCAGCACGTGTAAACTGGACAAACAGAGGACTTTCGTGCTGCCTGCCCACAGCCACATAATAGGCAATGCAGCTTTTATTCATTCAAAGAAAGGTTGAGTTTGATTGGCAGGTCAGCCTGCCTGAACACTGCAGTCTCTTTCCCCCAACACTTCACTGCTATCAATTACAGTTTTGAATATGAATCGTTTCTAATGTAAAATAATGCCAACCTCTGCCTCTAACCTCAGGCCAGAAAGCTCTTTTGTGCATGTTTTTATTTCTCTTCTTAGACTGCCTCAGGACTCCCTCTCTGCTTTGTGTTTTCTTTGTCTCTCCCAGAAATGCTGCCATCTGAAGCAGAAGTTTTGCAAAAACACTTATTTTTGTTATATTAGTAGTCTTGTGGCTAAGAGTCATTAAACTGAGTGATTAAAAAAATTAGAAAATTTTTCAGATATCATATCACAAGTCCTGTGCTATAGACAGACTTTGTCTCTCATGCTCTTTTTTCTTTTCTAATAATTCTATTCTCAGTTACAAACAATCATGGTTCTGGAGTTGCTTGAATTTTATCTAGCAGTCTACTTAAATTCTCTTTGGAAAATTTGTCCTACTGCATTGAATACAGCTCTCATTTAATCAGGCAATCTGGTTTAGCTGCCATCTGTTGGCCGGTTCCCTATAATAATTCTGCCATTTCTAGTAATTACCTGATTTCATGTATTTCAGTCAGATAGCATTAAATATTTGGGATGTTACACGATAACTTTTCTATGGGAATTTCTGCTGGTTGTGTATGTGTGTAAAATATATGTGTATTTATATATGTTTTTAAAATCAAAACTTTTTGCATTCTGGATACTAATGTCAATGAATGCTTTGAGATATGTGCAGAATTGTTTTCAAACCACCCTCCTTCTTTAAAAATGTGTTGCATTGGTTAGTGCAAATGATTGTTTGGCACTGCTGTAAAGTTGCGTGTTCTCAACGGATGGTGTTTTCAGAATGATTTCGATAAGAGGCTCCTGTATTGGGACACTGGTGTTTGGGACTGTTGTGCACAGGGGAATCTATTGTAGGATTCTGTTTCACCGTCTAGAACATACTCCCTTCTTGTTTTGTCCCTTCTCAAGCTTTCATGTGATGGATTCTGTTCCCAGCTCTACTAAGCCTTAACTTAATCTGTGTCTTTCTATAATGTACATCTGATTATCCACTTACACAAATTCTTGAGTTGCAAATACATTGCCAGCATCGGAAGTGTCCATTGTTCATCTGGTTTTTTCATGGGCTTTTATCCTCTCCCTTGTGCTGTTCATCTCTCCTGTTCCATTTTGCAGTCTACGTGATACGGTGTGTTCTGCGCCTTTAAGTGACATCACTTGAAGCTTTCTCCCATCACATCCATTAGTGTCCTGACAGAGCTGTACAGGAAAGACCTTTCTCTGCTCTTTCATCTCTCTTGAGGCAGCCCCCCTGCAAAGTAACCTAGAAACCCACCATCCCTCTTGGGTGCAATTGCTTACGTGCCCAGTTCGGGACAGGAACAGGAGTTGGCTTTGCATAGATGCTCTGTCATCTAAAACACTGACGCGTTGTTTGGAACGTAAAATTCACAGCTCTCCCTCTGTGGGTTTTTGGAGTTGGTGGTGGTGTTTTTGAAAAAACATGAGGAATGTGAAATGATGCACATGAGCCGGGTCACATGTAATCTACTCAGTACTGCCTGCTGCGTGGAGTCTGTGTGCCTTACCTATGTGCAACTTTGGCTCCACCCTGCTACGAGAGATCTCTCTGAAAACTGAGTTCTCTCCCTACTGCTGTTATGAAGTTCTAGAAAGCCTTGACATAAGCATAGTCTGAGAAAGTCAAGGATTTAGTACAAAAGGGCCTTGCTTTCAACTAGACCCAGCTGCGAAATTTCCAGCAGAACAGTTTTCTGGTGGGAAATTGAAACATTTCATGGGAAGGTGCCTATTTAGTTGACTTTTTTTTGATGAAGGTTGTGAAGTGCTTCATTTTAATGTATAAATGGTGGAAGTCAAAATGCCCTTATTGATGTGAAACCCTTCTACCTTCCACCCCTTCCTGTGACAGGGAATGTGTTGACAAGGAAGTTTCAACGTTTCCAAAATGGAAACTTGTCAAATTTTCACAGAGTGGGAAGATTCACAATTTTGATATTTTATTCCAGTTGGGGACAAATAGAAACTTTCAATAAGTCAGAATTTCCAGTGGAACAGAAATCCCAAGTTTTGATCATCTCTAACTTTAAGCATCTCAGAGTGTTTTAGAGACATTTATCAAGGCTTGATATATCCCTGGTATGTAGGTAATTATTAGACCTTTCTTAAAGATGAGAACATTGAGCTGGAGAGATTACTAACCCAATTGTTATCTCATAGCAAGTGGAGAATCTCCTGATTTACATCAGGGTCAGAGAGATCAGAATAAGACCCTGGGCAACCTAGGCAGAATATTGGCTTGGAGGTATTGCCAAGTCTGTAACTCAGGAGGTTTGGTTCCCTGTCCTCTGCGTTGAGTGTGAAACTGCACTTGCAGAGTGTGTGTTGTGTGTTTCTGGCACAGGTTCCATGCCAAGAGTAGGACTTGAGAACGCCTACTTTCCAAAGATTTATTTCTGGTTATTAGTGCATGGCATGGCTCATACCCTTGTCGAGATCAGTGACAGTAAAGAAGAGGCAAGGACTAGATGCCCTAATCTAGTTTCTCATCCCCCCCCAAAACAACAAAAATATTTTGTAAATGAATTCATCTTCACACACAGCTCTTTTCCTGGATGAGTTATAGAATATCAGGCATTTTACTGGCTTGGCTTTCCCATTTGAATCCTTTCTTCCCTGTGTATTTATGCCTCAACAGTAAAGAGTAGTTTGCTTTTTGGAAGGCAGCATTTGTATGAACCATTGATGCATTGCTAGTGACTGATGGAATCCGAGTTTCTTTTACTTCTATACAGTAGTGACATGGGGTTCTGTTTCTCTGTGGTGCAACAACGCCCCAGTGTTTTTGTGCCATCTCAAGGTGGTTTGCAATCACTGGAAGCCATCATTTCCATTGCAAGTGATGGCAGGGGGAAATGACTTTCCCCTTATTACTATAAGAAGGCAGAGACATTATCCTGCAGTGGTGAGGAGGATCATGCTTATCTCTTGTTAGCTCCACTGGACTATGAAACATCTAAGGGCTGATTACAGGCAGCAGTTAAGCACGTGCATAAATCCGTCCTGGTCTGGGACAGGGCCTAATCATATGTATTGACTTCAGTTAACTTAACCACATGTTTAAGGGTTCATAGGTTTTTAAGGACAGAAGACAACAGTATGATGATTTATTCTGACCTTCTGCATAGTACAATAAATACGTACTTTATTCCTGAACAGAAATGCTTTCCTGAATGGAACTGCAGAGATTAATTTGCAAATTGCTTCAGTGCCTTTTTAAAATTTTTTGTTTTGTTTAAGTCTATTATAAGTCATAATGCATGAACTTTTCCTTCCAAAGTGAGGATGCAACATGAATTAAATGCCAGCCTATAATTTTATGAAGCGGTAATATTTTTGAATGGTCAGCAGAGTCTCTCCTAAATTGGGTGGAAGCATAAAGGGTTTAGAAAGTTCTTCCAGGGAGATAAATAAGCTGTCAATTCATGATGAAGAAAATCAAACTCGCACTGTTGATTTTGGCTGTGGCACTTGCAAAAGTATGAGAGAAATTTCTGCAGAGTCTGAGAGTGCTCCATGTGTTAACATTTAGCTTTCCAAGGCCACATTGTGTTTCTGATAGCATTTTGAGAAGGTAAATAGAAATGTCAAAATAATGAAAATAAAAGGTTAACCTATTCTGATTTTTTTTTAGTAAGAAATCAAGCCTCCGTTACAAATGAATAGAAAGTCAGTCATTTTATCCTAGAGGACTTTTCAGTCCTACGTTGTGAAACGTCTAAACACGATTTCTAAATAGAAACCTAGGAGGGATAGAAAATATGCCAGCAGCAAATTAGTTTATTTACTTCATGACTTTAATAAACCCTTGCAATTAGCAGGGTATTTCCTAGTGACTTGTGGTCTCAAGGTATGCATTTCTGGCTGTGATTTTTTTTTTTCTTTCCACAGCCTTTAAATGAGGAAAGCAAACTTGATGATCCTGCTTTGCTGCAGGCCATACATATAGGCACTTTCATCATGAGCAAGGCTCTGTTTGAATCACAGCTCAACAGCTCAAAATCTGTGGACTAGTCAAAGTGAACAGGCAAAGCTGTGAGGTCACCACGACTTACAGAATTAGGCTATAAAATCTGCCTGTAAATCCCATGTCCAAAAGGGCTGATTTCTGATCCTCTTGCTCACAACGAGGAGTCCCAGCGAGGGGGAATAGAGGGGCTTGATGATCTCACGAGGTCCCTTCCAACCCTATGATTCGATTCTATTCTGTTCTATTCCAGCTGAGTAAGGAGATAACAAAACTTGCCAGATCTGCCTGCATCGAACTGAACAAACACCCTGTTCCTCCCGGGTATTTTACACTTTTGCATGCTCCTTTCCACTTCCTTGAATAAATTTCCCTCAGTTCTCTCTGTTGCCAAAGCTCTCTACAGCCTTCTGACTTGGGTCAGTTTGTAGCTTCCAAATTTTCTTATGAGCCCCCTGGAAAGTGCCTGCAACCCACCACCTCACTTCCATGCCAGCATTGACAATTACACCATCTCATCCCTGGATGATACAATCCCACTGTCTCATGTGCCAGGCTTCCCCAGTTGCAAACTGGCCCCCACTCCCTGACGCAAAGACCTCTTTCTGTTTGCCAAAACCACAGAATTACAAGGGTCATAGAGGAAAAGGTAGCAGGACAGGTGTGCCTTCTGTGACATTGTGATGTATCTGTGGACAAAATGTTCCAGGAAAACAGAGCAGTTTGTCTGCAGCACATCTTTTAAACTGTAGCCTTAAAAGGTGGTTCTTTAGATGCATGTGAAAAGGCAACAAAAGTCAAGGGTCCCATCTTACAGACGTTGCCCAGATGGGTTTCCTTTCTGCTTTCATTCATAATTGAACATTACTCATCACATATAGCTGTGATCTGCCACAAGCCTGGAACTGTTGGGTCAAATCTACTGCAGACACGTGAAATCCTCCAACTACCAAGGGTCTACTTAAGCGTGAGAAACAGCAGGATCTAGGTGTAGCATTGGAAGGCAGCCACTTGAGTTTTCACTCTAGTTCTTCCATGGGCTAGCAGTGAGTGTTTTAGTGTTGCTGTCCATGCGATGGGGACAGTTGTATCCAGTGGCATCACAGAGGTGTTCTGGGGATTAATTACAGATTGTAAAGGGCCTTGAGAAAGTGAAGGGCCAACAGACGTTCACATAAATGCGCACGCTCACCTCTACATGTAAAGAGAGGGATAGAGGTATTTTGGGGTGATTGCCTTACTAGTTTGCTCACAAATAAGTTCCTGTGTGCTACCTGAAGTCTTATCCTGGAATAAGAGGCTATGTCCACATGTTGCTTTTAAAAAAAGTCATGTCTGGATAACGTTTCGTTGTTTTGAAATGGCGAGCCCTGTCATTTTGAAACAATGAACCTTATTTTGAAATGGTAAAACCTACGAAGAAATCAAAATAACAGTTAAGTCGAAATTGTTGTTTTGAAATAACGCCATTCTGACATGTCATTTCGAAATAACCACTATTCCGATTTAACACTTTTGCCCTTCTCCCTCCCACTGTGCCTTCCTTTTCCTATATGTTGGGTGGGGGCATGGCCCAGCAAGGGGGCCATGTTGCCACACCTCCCATGGTGCCCCTCTGCTGAATCGAAATAGCAAGTCCTGTGTCTGGACTTGCTATTTTGATTTGGTGTTTTTGCTTAATTCGATTTAAGTTAAATCCATGTAATGGTTTTATTTTGAATTAACCTTGTACATGTGGACATAGCCAGAGTGTCCACATGGTGAATTATACTGACATAAGTATGGTAAATTTCCCCAGGTAGACAAGTTCTTAGTTATGGCCAGAGTCTGCAGTCAGATGTGCACATGCAGAGCTCACTGAAATCAATGAGGTTACACATGCACATCTGAATTTGGTTCAAAGAATGGGTAGTTCCTGGACCACTGTCTTACCTGCTAAGATTACCGAAGGTCTGAATTACAAGCTTTCCCAATGGTGGCTCTATAGCAGCAGACTTGGGAACTGGCAGTTTATTTTTGCCAGCCATATTTTGTGCACGGGAAAAAGAAGTTTGGAATCTCTGCTAGAATCTTTGAACAGGAATAAACAGTTTCACCCTCAATGAAACGCTTTTCTGTGCATTTACCTTGTTTATTTGTAATGTCTTTTAACATATGAAAATATGCACATAACTTCTGAGTGCAAGAATTTTTTTCAGGTGTACATAGAAGCCATGTCTGGAAGCAATCCTTGGCCAATGTGTGCGAGTGTGTGCATGTGCGTGTGTGTGTTCATCTATCCATGATTCATTCTGAGGGCTGTTTTAGCCTTCATAAAATATTCATGCTGGTTGTGCATGCTTCTATAATTGCCATCTCAGGCCTTGAATTATTTATAGGTTGTACTGTTCACATAGTCTCATTTACTGATAGAACAGATAACGCCATACAAGAGGATCCTCAACACACTAATGCCTGTTACTTTGCATTAAGCAGTGGAATTATATTACTGTAGGTGTAAAATGCTGCCCTTTTTCTCCTTTTGCTTTAATATATCATTTTTGTATTTATAATATGCTAATTGTTGAGATGCTGTTAAGCCCCATAATTCCTGCCGAGTTTTGCAGAAATCAAGATGTGGCTGAAATGGTTTATCTCTTGATCCTAACATGATTGTTCTTAAAGCACCACCACCAAAACCTTCCCTAACACCCAGACTAATTTATTGAAATTGCGTGTGAGTATATGTACCTGAGCTCCTTTGTTTTTCACCATTGATCAGTTTGTGCCTTAAGAGCTAGCACACTTTTATGCTAGCTGGACTTTGAAGACATTTAGCAAGCGTATTTTTAAGTTCATAGTACTCGATTAAACACTGACTTTGAGTTCCTCCATGAAAGGCACCTCATTTTCTGTTTCGTAATCTTTGCTGTCATCTCCACTATGATTCTTTCTTATCCACTTTATTGTTTTTCACTTTAGCCTGAAAATTTTAATTTTAAGTTGAAAACTATTTATTTCCAAAATAAAAGTTTAGTCTTAGACTGGAAGGGTCACAGAGGTGGAATTTACATGTTTTTGTTTTGTTTTGTTTTAAATCACCTGCCTTTTGTATCTAAAAACTAATAAGTGGAATATAAAATGTGTTGGTAGGATGGCTTAGTGGTTACAGCGCTGCCTGTGACTTGCAGTAGCTGGGTCTGTGCTTTGCTGCAGACTTTGTGTAACTTTGGGCAGGTCATTTAGTTCCCTGGGTATGAAATCGAAATAATAGTATTTCCCCACTTCACAGAAGGTTTGTGCAGAGAAACGCATCACATAAATATTGTGAATTTTAATTTAAAAAGTAGATCAACATTTTGGCTGGACGTTGTGCTCCCTTTTTCAATGTGTGATGGAGAGGGTCTGAAATTTTCTAAATGTGCAGTCTTAATGAGATGGATCCTCAAATATTGTATGTTAACAATTCACCTTGGAATCATTGATGAACGCCACACTGTTTTATTTTTTCCTCAGCTCTAGTGGTGAGCATTGTTGTACATTTACCTAGCTGATCAGAAAAGCTGCTTGGACCTGCATTTTGTCATCTAGCTGTTGTGCTCTGTCTTTAATAGAGATTCTGAGGTTTCTTAGAGTGAGGACTTTCTCTATACTGTGTGTGTCCAGCATCTGCCATAACGGGTCTTTGATTGGGTCTGCCTGCACTATGCAATCACAGAAAGAAGTAGCATGAGACTGGATTCTGTGGTAGAAGCTGCTTTTTGTCTTATAGGTACAGGATTAAGGAAGGGAGATGTGCTCCAGTCATAGGAACTGGTCACTGGAATAACCTAGTGCAGACAATTTCTGTAAGTTCATCCTTCTGGTGTCAGGGAAGGCAGGTTTTGCTTCCACCCTATGGAAGGAGCAGGGGGTCTGGCCTTCAAACTCCATGGATCCTCTGTGGCTGTAGGATGTAGGTGTTTATCTCACTCTAGCGACTGGTCCACATGTACGGATAAACTCCCAGAGGGGTAGCTGACATCTGACGAAGTGAGTCGGAGCCCATGAAAGCTTATGTCCAAAAAAATTTGTTAGTCTTTAAGGTGCCACGGGAATCTCGTTGTTTTTGATGTACAGATAAGAGTCTACTAGCACTGCCAGCGTAATGGAGCTCATCCTTCAGTGTAATCAGTAGAGGCCCAGACATTCAGCGCTGAAGACCTTGGGCTACAACCCTGCTGTTGATCCAAGCAATGTTGGTTTATGCCTCCATAGCAGTTCCAGGTTTTCGTCCCTTTATGACGGCTAGGCAGCCTGGTTCCAGTGGAGCCACGCTGCTTGGGAAGGCCACGTGAGGAGCTGCCTCTAGAATCCCTTCCCCTCCTTGAAGGCCGGGGTCAGGGCAGTTTCCCTGGTTGAGTCCAAGGGGAACAATTCTGCAAGGTCCGTATGGTTGCCAGCACTATCCACCCCTCAGCATAAATTCTTGCAACTGGACTTTGGACCCCAGGGATCAAGCTTAAGACCAAATGTAAATGTGCTTTTTGCGGCTCACATACAGGACTGATCAGTTGCTCATAGTTTGAATGCATGTACATACTTGATCCGGTCACCCCCTTCTGAGGGTGAATGTTGCTGCTGGGACTAAGGAGAAAGGAAACCTTCAGAAGGTCCCCCTAGCTGAGTTTTCTCCCTCTGTTATTTCATCACCTTGGCTGTCCACACCAAACAGGCTAGCGGAGAGTCCTCTGAACCTCACTGCTCCCACCGAGCCCTCGACCCCCAGCCTTCACTGCAGCAGCGGCTGCAGGACTGGGAGCCTGTGTGTGTGCTGTGATTGCATTACAACTCTGTCCTGAGGTCCCTGCGGTTGGTGTGGGGTTGTTGACCGCCAACCCAACCTCCTTGTGCCCACCTCTTCCTGAGGGTGGGTGGGGCATGATGGCAACTGAGCCACAATCCTGTCTGTAAAGGGATCTTCTGTACTTGGATCTGCAGGGCCACGGCTGACTGGGGACGTTCTAAAGGGGAGGAACCGGCTCAGAGTGGTCCTGGGAATATGAGACTATGGTTTAGACCGTGGTATGTATCATTCCTGTGTGGCAGAAGCCAGAGAGCGGCAGGTAGCACAGAGAAGGATGAGTTTAAAAATTATGCCTCTAAAAGCAAGGGAAACTGTGAATAAAAGAGACTCTGGGATGAAGCCACAGGGAACTGCCAGAAGAAGTAAGAGGAAAAAGAAGTGTTTCTGCAAAACAACCTATTTGGTGAACAATAAATTCTTGAGATGATCTCTTTGCCTGAACCCTTATTTTTCCTGATAATAATTTATTATAAAATAAACCTTGCAAAACACAGGTTCCATACAATGGGCGGAATGGAAAAGTGCTGTGTTTCTCTGTATGATTCTGCTAGCCTTATGGGCCTTTGGAGGAGGAAACAATAGGATTGTCATGCAGATTTCTTTATTTCCCCGCAAAATATCCTGGATTCTGTGAATTCTTAACTACATGGAAAATCTCTCTCTCTCTCTCTCTCTCTCTCTCTCTCTCTCTCTCTCTCTCT